>JAVIWB010003398.1:0-466106 GCA_031893035.1 Dermolepida albohirtum | reverse complement strand
GAACCTGCAAGAGGCATGGGGTAAAATAAAACCTGAGACATTACGAAAATTAATCGAAAGAATGCTTCGATTGTGTGCCGCAGTGATTAAAAATAAAGGAGGGCATCTAGACGAGTCTCAAATTTAGGTAAATATATTATACAACAATTTATTATAGATGTAAAAATATATATTTTTCGTATATATAAATAATAAAAATATATTAGTATTTCAATTTTTATTTTTATTACAATTTGCGGGTTAAATGCAAAAGACCAAATACTTATGAGCGATAGTGTATGTAAAAGCAAAGGAATCATTGAATATTGAAAAGTCCCATTTATACCTTCTAATAAATTATGAAACAATATCTGGCGTAACAAGGCTATATTATTCAGTCCAATATTAAATTTATCGCGTATATTTAATTAGTCTTTAAGTTAATGTTAATAAGTAATAAACTATAAATAGCGTACAGTTCAATATTCAAAACTGAAATAAGGGAAAATTTTGAAGTGCAATTGATAGAAAATTTTTATTGGGAGAAGCACTCTCTCAGTAGTGATCGTGTTTGTATTCCTATATTTTTGTTGGTTTTTTTAGTTCTTAATGTAATTGATGTATTTTGTATCTGATAATATAAATGTATATCAATTTTCTTATCTATTATTTTTAAAATATCAGTAATAGATTTTAAAGCCTGAAAAAAATAAATATTTAATATTTTTAAAATTAACAACTTCCTATTAAATTAAGAACATATTCAAATGTCCAGCTTTTAAAAAGTAGTTATGATTATAACACTGTAGTATTCACTGTCGAACGAAAGTTTTAGGAGAGGGCTTCTATGTATTACAATTTGTCTAAAAATATCGAATAAACGTGCAGCAGTAATATTTATAGGAACAGTAATCTGGTTGTGATATATTTTGTACACTTTTAAAAATATTTCACAGCTCTACATTCTACCATAAACCCTGTACAGCTAATATATTTGATGCAGCATCTAATACGTATTTATTTAGACGATTCCCATCACACTCACTTTTACCTAGACTTTCGTACTTTGGCTGAGTCTATTGTATTGGGTCTGGGAAAAAGTTCGTGGCGTTTTTCCCGATAGATGGCATTGGTTGCCGATAACTAAAGAACAACAAGTCACAGCGACGCCACCGAGGGCTCGTTTTTTAGATGACCTTCCGAACGTTAGTTTGAGCGTAGAAACATTGTAATCGGTGCAGTGGTTGGAAAGTTATTCGCACTTGAAAATGGAGAAGAATAATGAGAAATTTCGCTATATTCTGCAATATTATTATGATAAGGGGAAGAACGCTGCGCAGGCTTGTAATAAAATTTGTGCTGTGTACGGTGAAGGTACTTTATCGAAATCTGTTGCGCGGAAATGGTTCGCTCGCTTTCGTTCTGGAAATTTCAATGTGAAAGATGAGTCACGCTCCGGTCGTCCAATCACTGAAAAATCTGATGAAATTCTTGAAAAAGTCCAACAAGATAAGCATATCAGCAGTGTCGATATTGGCATGGAGCTAGGCATTGACCACAAAACTGTTTTGAACCATTTACACAAAGCTGGTTACAAAAAAAAGCTTGACGTATGGGTTCCTCATGAGTTGAGCGTGAAAAACATGATGGACCGAATTAACATCTGCGATGCGCTGCTGAAACGGAATGAAATCGAGCCGTTTCTGAAACGTTTAATAACCGGATATGAAAAATGGATTACGTACGATAATCGGAAGCGTAAAAGATCGTGGATAAAGGATGGTGAGCCGTCACAAGCGTTCGCTAAGCCAACATTGACGCCAAAAAAAGTGATGCTGTGTGTATGGTGGGACTGGAGGGGAATCGTCCACTACGAGCTACTTCCAACTGGTCAGACGATTGATTCTCAACTCTACTGTGCACAACTAGAGAGATTACGCCAGGCGATTGAAAGAAAACGGCCCGAATTGATTAATAGGAAAGGTGTTGTCTTCCATCATGACAACGCCCGACCACACACTTCTTTGATGACCCGTCAAAAATTGAGAGTTTGGTTGGGAAGTTTTGATGCACCCACCTTACAGTCCGGATATAGCACCCTCTGACTATCATCTGTTTCGATCTCTGCAGAACTCTCTCAATGGAATTAAGTTGGTTTCAAAAGAAGCCTGTGAAAACTACTTGATTCAGTTTTTCGACCAGAAACCACAGAAGTTTTTCACCGATGGGATCATGGATCTACCAAAAAAATGGCGAAACATTGTCGATAATAATGGAGCATATTCGGTTTAAATGAATTCGTCCACGCGCCATGCGGGGACCAGTTGAATTTTACTGAAAAAACGCCACGAACTTTTTCCCAGACCCAATATATGCTATACAAGAATATAAGCAGCAATAACTAAACATGAGATCGATAAGACATGCATAAATTGTAGTGTATATTGTGGTCTCTTTCTAAATCCTAGAAATCGTTTAAATTTAATTATCATTTCTGTAAACAGTTATATTATTGTTTGTGGTCATATGATTGTTTACTAAAATATTTAACATCCTGATTTTTCTTATTGTAAATATGGAAGAAATTTTTTGAATAGTTAGATTAATCATTAGTCAACATTTTACACATATTTATAAAAGAAATACCTAATTTAATCAATTGAGAAATGGAGTTAATATAGTAGTTACACTAATATATACTATATAGTTCTTACAGCTTCGCTCTACTATAAATTAGACTAGGCCAAGAAAGTCCTGTTTAATGCACACTAGCGATCATAATGTGCCCGCCCAGAAAACTAGGAAAACAAGTGTAATATATACTGCAAAATTAAAATTTTATTGTTTAATTCTACAAACCTTAAAAAAGTATTATTTCAAACAATTTGTTTAAATTTTCGATCCTTGATCTTTAGCTTTTATTACTGCCTGGCACAGTCTCGGCATCCTCTCTAGTAATTTTGTCAGTTTTCGGTTTTATTTATGACCATGCATACTATAGTCTATAGCGTTTTTATGGATAACAGCTCTATAGAAGTCAAGTCGGGGCCCTGGGGAGACTATTTCATAATAACAATTATTCTTTTTCGTTCCAATTCTTCTAAATACCCCTGACACAATTTGAACGTGTGTTTAGGATCGTTGTCTTGCTGGAACACAAAGTTTTTTCCAATTAGTCGTGTTCTAGAGAAAACGGCATTCTGTTCCAAAATTTCTCTTTCTTAGAATACCGTCTACTTTAATAAAATTGCTTACAGATATTCCAGCAAAAATTCCAGCCACACCATTAGTGTTTCTTTTTGAACTGAATATCTCGAATTTGGATACGTCGATGTAGAGCACTTTTTCCACTCTTCCAGCGTCCAATCGTTGTGTCTTGCCTAAAGTAACCGTTTTATATAATCTTGTTTGCCCAGTAGCTGTTTTCGCACAGCAACTGTCCCCAACAATATTTTTTTTAGAAAACGCTTTTCCACCGTTGTGCCGCTAGCTGGTTTATTCTGATTAATGTTTATCTCTGCTGCAATTTCCGGTGCAGTTTTTCGACTATTTCTTTTACTTAACAAAACTATTGCTCGATCTTCTGCTGGTGTTATTTTTGGTCGGCCTAGCCATTTTTTATTCAATAAATAACAAATTTCTTCATATTTTTAAATATTATAATCCACAGTTTTGCGACTTAAATTCAATAATTTGGCGATTTGTCTATTTTATCGATTTTATTATAAAATAGTACGCAAACACTACGACACACACTCTTTACACTTTGAAAGTTTAATGAAAATTAAAATTTTTATACAAATACTATACACCTATTTACTTGATTTATGGCCTAATATAATCGTATTTAAAATTTTCGAGAAGAGGGCCTTTATTTAATCGCTCTACCTGGGTTGTAAAACGTTCATTGTCGATAATTTAGTTTTAAAATACTTAAATACATATATACCGAAAAATATGCATATATTACGTTTGCTTTAATTAAAATTTACAACATATTGGTTTTAGTTAGGCTATAATATGAAAATATACACATGGACATACACATAAACTTCTCTTGTAACTGAAATTAATGATGCAAAATATTGGGTCTGGGAAAAAGTTCGTGGCGTTTTTTCAGTAAAATTCAACTGGTCCCCGCATGGCAAAATATATGCTCCATTATTATCGACAATGTTTCGCCATTTTTTTGGTAGATCCATGATCCCATCGGTGAAAAACTTCTGTGGTTTCTGGTCGAAGAATCAAGTAGTTTTCACAGGCTTCTTTTGAAACCAACTTAATTCCATTGAGAGAGTTCTGCAGAGATCGAAACAGATACTGCTATATCCGGACTGTAAGGTGGGTGCATCAAAACTTCCCAACCAAACTCTCTCAATTTTTGACGGGTCATCAAAGAAGTGTGTGGTCGGGCGTTGTCATGATGGAAGACAACACCTTTCCTATTAATCAATTCGGGCCGTTTTCTTTCAATCGCCTGGCGTAATCTCTCTAGTTGTGCACAGTAGAGTTGAGAATCAATCGTCTGACCAGTTGGAAGTAGCTCGTAGTGGACGATTCCCCTCCAGTCCCACCATACATCACACACAGCATCACAGCATTTTGGCGTCAATGTTGGCTTAGCGAACGCTTGTGACGGCTCACCATCCTTTATCCACGATCTTTTACGCTTCCGATTATCGTACGTAATCCATTTTTCATCTCCGGTTATTAAACGTTTCAGAAACGGCTCGATTTCATTCCGTTTCAGCAGCGCATCGCAGATGTTAATTCGGTCCATCATGTTTTTCACGCTCAACTCATGAGGAACCCATACGTCAAGCTTTTTTTGTAACCAGCTTTGTGTAAATGGTTCAAAACAGTTTTGTGGTCAATGCCTAGCTCCATGCCAATATCGACACTGCTGATATGCTTATCTTGTTGGACTTTTTCAAGAATTTCATCAGATTTTTCAGTGATTGGACGACCGGAGCGTGACTCATCTTTCACATTGAAATTTCCAGAACGAAAGCGAGCGAACCATTTCCGCGCAACAGATTTCGATAAAGTACCTTCACCGTACACAGCACAAATTTTATCACAAGCCTGCGCAGCGTTCTTCCCCTTATCATAATAATATTGCAGAATATAGCGAAATTTCTCATTATTCTTCTCCATTTTCAAGTGCGAATAACTTTCCAACCACTGCACCGATTACAATGTTTCTACGCTCAAACTAACGTTCGGAAGGTCATCTAAAAAACGAGCCGTCGGTGGTGTCGCTGTGACTTGTTGTTCTTTAGTTATCGGCAACCAATGCTATCTATCGGGAAAAACGCCCCGAACTTTTTCCCAGACCCAATATATACAGTGGAACTTTCGATAAGCGGACGCCCTTCGTTCGACAAATACTATGCGATTGTTGAAATTGTGGAATAAAATACAAATACAGTTTGTTGATACATACATACAATTTACAGGCCACTTTATAAAATAATCCAAAATGGAATCTCTGCTTTTGTTCAACTTTTACGCCTTTATCTTGAAAACCTTTTGCTAGTTCATTATGCATATTAAATACTCTTATGTAATATTTTTCTAAGCAGAATCTTCAAATTATTAATTTCTTTCAGATCATCATGATACAAAGGGATGTGCATATTATTTAATAAATCTTCTATATTTTAATTGTCATCGCTGATAGTGCTACTGTCTTCGTGTGCAATCACAGATACTCTATCTATAGAATCGTCTTTCATATGTTAATTATAATCATATTAATACATTCATCCATATCACTTTGAGTTTTTACTTTTCTCATTAAATAGCACATTTCCGCTATCAATAGCTTTTACCCTAGGTGTCTTTCCCCTTTTTATGCCATAGTCTTCGACAGTATTGGTCAAAAAAGAACCTTGTTTCATCTGCATTGTAAATATAAAAAATTCTATAGTTTTTAATTATAACGGTGTTCTATTCATAAAGTTGTTAACATCTTCTTGATTTGCACCCTCACCGAAAATTATACGGTAATTAATGTTATCTTTTCTTTTTTCAATTTGTTTAAGGCAAGCGGAGGCAGAGAAATTACTATTACTTAACTTATTAACTATTTCTTTAGGGCTAGTTTTCATTAAACTTCCTGATAAGAGATTGTTTTTATTTCTATTCCATTCGTATGTTAATTGATCAATATAAGCCCTTCAGTTTTAAGAGTCTCTTTTAAGTTCAAGATTTTCATTTGGTAGTCATTTCTTTAGGTTTCACTGCAATTATTTTTGCTGTCCGAGTTTTTCCAAAGTTGAATTTTTTTAGCTAATTCATGTCAACTAACTTTTCCTTTATTATAATAGTATTCAATAATCTCAATCTTTTCCTTTAAGGTTATCTAAAAACACGTACCTAATTTAAATTAATTCGTTAAAAACACAAAGTTTACAACCTACCTTATTTTTTAAAGCCAAGAATTTGAAATTTTACTCTTACCGCTACATAAATTTCATCTAATCACAAATACTGTCGCTTTGTTCTGTTAAGCTTGAGCTCTTATATTTAACGTATGCGAATTAGGAGATTTACTTAAAGACAAGAAAAGTACACGCTTTTAGGACCGCCCAAAGCGTCGGTTTAACAGAAGCGTCCGGTTAATAAGTGTTCGTTAGTACACTGTATACTTATGCCGCGTACGCCGAAGCATGCTTATTAAAGTAAACCTTGGCTGTGTACATCTATAATAAGAATATTACATAGTTGTAGTTTTTGAAAATGTATTTTTCTTGTTTAGGCATAGATAATATCATGAAGTTACCAGAAAAAGTCGTCAAGAAAACACAACCATTAAAAAAACGAAAGAAAACACCTTACGAGGCAATCAAGAGCGGAATTGATGGCGTATTATCGGATAGTGATGAAGATGACAGCCTGCGTGAGTCTGAAATAATAGCAGATCAAAATAAAGAAGGCGAACCTTCGGGCAACGATAATGAAAGTGATCCAGAAAATGTTTCGAATATATTGAAACCTACAAGATATGGTCGAATACCCAAAGCTCGTTCACAAGATGGCCCTAATGGAGATATTACACAATTACAAAAAAGAATGAAAGTAGACTCCAACTCTCTCAAAGATATCAAAAATCGCGATGATTTAGAACCTGGCTCTATTATGATTGTAAAATCCAAAACACCCGTGGATCAAGTCGTATACAAAGTTTATATAGTAACTGATAATCAAACAAAACAACAGATAGATTTAGCACCAAAGGTTTTACAAAATTTAACAGAATTAGGAGTTGATAATACACAAGCTGAGCATCAAATGTGCGACATACAAGCGGATAATATTTTGACAATATCTGCTCAGGAATTCCCCAATGGCATAGAACAAAATAATGAAAGTATACCTGGAAGCAACAATTCTGAAGAAACTCAATTAGACCATAATTATCATGCCAGTACGTCAGAATTACCCGCTAATTTGTCCAACATCTTGAATTGTTCTAATGGAGTTGAAATTTGCAATGATAGCATAATTTTTCCATTCGACGAGTGTTTAACACCTGCCACCGGAAATCAGAATATAACTGTATCCCATGAAGATAATAAAATGATTGTCGTTACGGAAAATAACAAAAAATGTGTCTTAACTGTATAATTATATATTTATTTGATAGCCGGTTATGCTTTTATATACACAGATTCTAAGCAGCTTTTAATGCATTTTATTTTCATTATTTTTGTTGTATAATCACTTTCTATAATTTATGTATCATTGCGTATGTATTTTTCGTAATCGTTCGTTGTTTTTACTATACTATTAAATGTATGGTGCTTTTTTAAATACGTATTAGCAATATATGATTATGTTATTATGTTATTATTATGTATTTATTACTTTTTTTTAATGCCTAAGTGAACAATGTATATTTGTATGCTCAAATAAACATAATTATTGCAAGCTATTATGTATGTCTATGATAAAATATCAACACATACTACAGTGTGAGCAACAATGGGTGACCTGATCCTACATTTTTTCCATACATATCACCACAATATTTGCATCCTCTTAAAAATGAAATTAGCATCACGCAATTTTAATAATTATAATAAAAATATGCTAGCTACTATGTAAACAACAAATACTACTGTGAAAACGGCATTTTCGCTGCGTATATGTGAACTGAAGATTTTAAAAAGACTGATGAAGGCTAGCGTATAAGTATAAATAATGGATATTAATTACAAAACAAGTTCTGTACACTGCACGTCAACGAAAGGTTAATGACATAAACATAGAGTAGGAAAACTCACTAGAAATTACTAAACTGCTAACTTCAGATAGAAAAAAGGAAGTAAGTACTGATATGGGGCGTGCGGAAAGCAGAAGATCAGGTCAATCATTGTTGCTCACTCGTTATTGTGTACAAAACTAATACAAAATAATTTTCATTTACACCTTGTGTATAAATTTTAAAAGTTAATATCCGTTAAAGCTACATTATCTTGTCACTAAAAATAAAAAAAATAGTTAACTAAATATTAGTTGCTTTCAATAGTATTTAAAATTTAATTTACAAACGTAAACGTCACCAACAAATAAATGGCGTGTTTCAAAAAACGAGTGACAGTTAATTTAGCACTAATGCATTTTTTAAATTGTCATAGCTAATTTTAGCATGCCACAGCTTTAAGATGAGGTAATTTCAATTTAATAATGTCTAATGAATATATGCCAAAAACTTTATTGTAATCGAGCTACAATTATTTGTAGTTTTAGGCAATTCTACAAATGCAGGAACTATGTACCGCTGCAAAAAATCTCAATAATTTAAAAAAGTCACTTTATTGAATTATCTCAGGATCAGTACGAATAGTTTACACGGCATTCATAACTTTAGCAAATTGTTCTGCATAAACTAACTTTTTTATAAAAATAATCTAGGGGATTACCTTGGCGGACAAGCAAGTGCTGAATCTCTTTTAATCTACCGGTTCATAAAATTTTGATTAAGAAAATCTGTTACTTGTCTATCAAAGTGCGGAAATGTGTCATGTATCCACATTCATCGTCTTACATTAAGAGGAACGTCATCAAGCAATGTTATAACATTTTCCAGGAAACATAAATAACGTACTGCCGTGAGACATTCTTCGATTATAAACAGAGCAATGAGGCGGTCGTCAATAATACCACATCGAATATTCACCGAAAATTTATCTTGAAAATGGGATTCCCTAGTTTGCCGAGGATTTTTAAGTGCCCAACAATGTGAATTCCTGGTGCTATTAATGAAGGAGGCTTCATTATTAAATAATATTTTCTGAAAAAGCGCTCGATTTATGATTAACCAGCGATTAAATTTAAGTCTTGGTGTGTAATCGTCAGGTTCTAAAGCTTGTACAGGCAAGATATGGTCGGCAGTGGCAGTCTTAAGGAGGTGTGAGTTGGGCAATCGCTTGGGGCCTCGCGAAGCAACTTGGAAAAAATTTAGGATAAAAGAAGCCTAAGTACAATTATGATATTTTAATTGAAACTGTAAAGCTTATACTCAGTCGGTTTCGCTACCAACATCATTTTGAATTTGCCAACTCACAGTACTTGTGATGATAATTTAAGTCTTAGAATAAGTCGCGATTTTTTTAAATTCTTATTTATATCTTTAAAAATACTTATATCTTGTTTTTATTAATTATTTGTCATTTATACCAAGAACTACTGAACTACTAATATAATATTTTAAAACTACAAATTTAGTTATTTATTTATTATTTCCCCATTTCTCTTCATTTATCAGAAATACTTTACATTTTATGTTCTTTGCACAAAGGACAGGGGCCTCACAAAGATCTACCGCCTGCAGCCTTACAAAGATCTGCTGCCTGAAGCGTCACAACTGTTAAAACCGCCGCTGATGGTTGGGTACAAACCGAAATTATGTAAAGTTCTCCACAATCTCGTGCAGCCTACGTTGAGTCTATTGGCTATTCTTTTGAGTCTAGTAGAAGATTGAGCGTCAACCATATTAAGTATTGTTTCTTCTTGAGCAAGTTCTTGTTCAATGCGACGTTCAGAAGTAGCTGCAAGAAACTTGTTCGTATCCCTTAAACATCGATGAATATTGCTAAAACAGTTGTACAAGGCACTTTACGAGTGCGAATTGCCGACGTTATTCAATTAACTTCCGCTCGGCTATTTCCATTACACAATCCATAACCAAAGTGAATATCGGCATATTCTTTCGAAAAAATTAATATACTTTTAAAAGTAATTTAATATAATAAACCTTTAAATTAACTTAATTGATGTTCACTGTTACAATGAATAATAATTGATGAATCATAGTCATCCCAACTTTTTAATAACAACGAAATGAACAGCGGTACCTAATATTTGCATTAGTAGGGTTATCTAAAACATCAAAAGCTTATAGCTCAGTTACGATAGGTTTTTTAGCATGTTCATCAAGTATGTGGCAATCATATCCTGGGACGCCGACATATAAAATGTTCAAAACGAGTATTTTGACATACAATGTATATCATAATCACTACAACTATTTGAAAAAGTCAAAACCTTTGATAACTGAACGGTATTTTGACTAGAAGGATTTTTAGATAGGTTTGACTTAAGACTGCTGAAAGTGGACGAGTTAAATTCTAGATTAATAGATTATTTTAATGCACAAAAGTTTTGAATTGCAGCAGAGGTGCAAAATCTGGACTATAAGAAATTCGTTCCATTATTTTATTCCGTTATTATTATAGTTCAGCAATTCAATAGTTGCTATATTTACTGAATTAATTTTCATTTATCAACTTCCTGCAGCAACAAAAACAAGAGTTTGAAATCCCCGATTTTTGCACAAAGCAGCAAGGTATGTAATGTCTTCACTATGAAATTGTGGAGTCTACATTTGGACTACGCAATTTTACGCTTTTAGACTTTATTAATGAAAAATACATATTCACATAATTTTTAAAAAATATAGTTTGCTTTTGTATTGGCAAGATTGTCACTCAAAACAATTTTGTTACGTTGAAATATTCAAATTACACGAACTCTAATACTGGTGCCTATTTTACCAGTCTTTTTGTTGCCAGCTGTCATTCTATTGCTGTGTATTTTTTTAATTAAGTTTTTTTAGCTTCACGCGTTACTTATTAATCAGCTAGTTTTTTTCAAAAAATTAAAGCATCTCACAAAAGTTTAATTTCAAGTTATTTCTTGCTTTACGCAGAGCAGCAAAAAGTGTTATTATACAAATCCAATAGATGGCTGTGCCAACAACGATGTTATAAACAGTTACAGGTTATTCACGATAAGAATTGGTCATCAAAAATTAATAAGAAATTAGTATAACTTAACAACAAATAATTGTGTCAGTGTTTAGCCCGACCTGCAATCAACGGGAGAATTAAAATAGATATGACTTTCCTCAACTAATTTACTTAGTTTTTACTCCTCTTATTATAAGTATAAAAATAAAATATTTAAATCTAGTTAGATCATATATTGCATTTTATTTTTATACCTATAAGAAGTATAAAAATTAATGTTATATACAATATAGTGTCATGAATAATTAATTCTTTTTTGTTTTATGTACAAGTGGGTCGTAAATAAAAGAACAGATTTTTTATTATTTTACTTTTTTAATTTTGTTATAATAATTGTATGACATACATTGAAATTCAACTGAACGAGAGTTTTTTTCCTTGTAGAATTCTATTATCAATTTTATTGAAGATAATATAAATAAAAGATTATATTAGTGACGCCTTTACTTCTGCTAAATGTTCACATACTCTAAAACCAACATAAAAATCTTGTAAAAACTGAATTTACTAGGCTCCGTAAAAAATTCTTATTTTATTTAATTTATTTAAGTAAACGAAGTATACTTCAGATTCACAACAATTGGCGAATCAATTTACATCTTATACATCTCATTAAAAGCTCATCAAGATACTTCGACTTCATAATAATATATATATATATATATAGGTATATATGGATAAAAATGTTATTGTAATAAAATATTAAAATGTGTTGACAGTAGAAATATCAATGAGGTTACTTTTTCATAATTTACGAGAAGCAAGAAATGCAAAAATTAAGACTAATAAACAAACACAATAGATATACATAATTTTATGTTTTTGCATCTACAATTAATAAAGATACCGTACGTTGCTGATTGTTTTTTGCTGTCACATATTCCTTATTCTGATTAGTTATGTTTATTATATACAGTGGGTACTTTACCGCAAAAGGCGGTAAATTACCTTACCTCATAGAGGAAGAGTTATACATTTTAGTCGATTAGCCTTATACTTTGCAGAAGAAAATGACCATGTCGCCGATTTACGTCAAATTGATAATTAAAATGTAGAGCCAACTCGTGATAACTTTACGAAAGAACATTCTCGTTCACGAGAAACCCGGTTTGATGTGACTGTCGAGAAATATCAAAATTTGTTTTCGGTACTGCTGGATTATGCGTTGACTTATTGCGTAACAGGATCTGAAAATGTAAATGCAAATTCTAAGGAATTTAAAGACAGATTTGGAAGATATGAGAACTATAGCAGCAAGAATCAGCAATTGTGAGGAGAGAACAGATTTTCGTGTGCATCGTAAATCTACATTGACTATCAGTAATAAAATGTAGATATTTATAAATAACTTTCAGAAACTTTTCTTTCTATTACATTGTTAAAGTTCAAACTTCAAAAGTTACTATAAAAAATAATAGAGAAAACAAAATGTTTTGTAAGAAATATAAATTTGATAGTGTAATAACTATTCCCATTCCTATAAAATTATATCTGAAATATATCATCTTACTATAACTTTATATTGATCAGTATAGAAATGAAGATATTAATTAATATTGGGTCTGGGAAAAAGTTCGTGGCGTTTTTCCCGATAGATGGCATTGGTTGCCGATAACTAAAGAACAACAAGTCACAGCGACACCACCGAGGGCTCGTTTTTTAGATGACCTTCCGAACGTTAGTTTGAGCGTAGAAACATTGTAATCGGTGCAGTGGTTGCAAAGTTATTCGCACTTGAAAATGGAGAAGAATAATGAGAAATTTCGCTATATTCTGCAATATTATTATGATAAGGGGAAGAACGCTGCGCAGGCTTGTGATAAAATTTGTGCTGTGTACGGTGAAGGTACTTTATCGAAATCTGTTGCGCGGAAATGGTTCGCTCGCTTTCGTTCTGGAAATTTCAATGTGAAAGATGAGTCACGCTGCGGTCGTCCAATCACTGAAAAATCTGATGAAATTCTTGAAAAGTCCAACAAGATAAGCATATCAGCAGTGTCGATATTGGCATGGAGCTAGGCATTGAAAACAAAACTGTTTTGAACCATTTACACAAAGCTGGTTACAAAAAAAAAGCTTGACGTATGGGTTCCTCATGAGTTGAGCGTGAAAAACATGATGGACCGAATTAACATCTGCGATGCGCTGCTGAAACGGAATGAAATCGAGCCGTTTCTGAAACGTTTAATAACCGGAGATGAAAAATGGATTACGTACGATAATCGGAAGCGTAAAAGATCGTGGATAAAGGATGGTGAGCCGTCACAAACGTTCGCTAAGCCAACATTGACGCCAAAAAAAGTGATGCTGTGTGTATGGTGGGACTGGAGGGGAATCGTCCACTACGAGCTACTTCCAACTGGTCAGACGATTGATTCTCAACTCTACTGTGCACAACTAGAGAGATTAAGCCAGGCGATTGAAAGAAAACGGCCCGAATTGATTAATAGGAAAGGTGTTGTCTTCCATCATGACAACGCCCGACCACACACTTCTTTGATGACCCGTCAAAAATTGAGAGAGTTTGGTTGGGAAGTTTTGATGCACCCACCTTACAGTCCGGATATAGCACCCTCTGACTATCATCTGTTTCGATCTCTGCAGAACTCTCTCAATGGAATTAAGTTGGTTTCAAAAGAAGCCTGTGAAAACTACTTGATTCAGTTTTTCGACCAGAAACCACAGAAGTTTTTCACCGATGGGATCATGGATCTACCAAAAAAATGGCGAAACATTGTCGATAATAATGGAGCATATTCGGTTTAAATGAATTCGTCCACGCGCCATGCGGGGACCAGTTGAATTTTACTGAAAAAACGCCACGAACTTTTTCCCAGACCCAATATTATTTACTTACACTTTTCTTGGTAACTTGTAAACTTATCTATATATACTTTTGAATAAATTCCTTATTATTTATTTTTTGTGTAATCTAATAAAACTATATATTTATTAACTTGACTATTTATTACATAGATATAAATATTTTCATAACTTTATTACATAAAATGTACAAAGGAATAGAGATAATAGAAAATATGTGTATAAAATCACAATAAAAAATATGAAACAAACATCACTACAAACTGGGTAAATGCAAGTTTGAAATAAAAAAATAAAAGCTCTGTACAAATTACTATATACATACTGACTAGTTACTTGTTCTCGACCTTGGACTTCTCCATTGATTTTGTCTGTTCGTATTTAAAATTTTTTCCACACAAATTGTTTTTATATACATTTGCAGTAGATATATATTTTAAATTGAGATTCAGATGGTGAAATGTTTATTTCATGTTTCTTGAACAAATTTGAGAGGAATCGTGTATGTAATTGTTGAAACATCAGTCTTTTTACACAATTTACAATTATTAAACATTCATCATATTTCTACTAGTAATACTTACATATTTGTTTATGGTATTAATTTAATTTATTATGTTCAGTTAATGATAATTAATAACTATCACAATTTATTTATACATGCCATAAGAGTAGGTACACTATTTAGGGAGAGTTTATGTTAAAGTAACTCAAAAAAGTATATTATGTATGTCAATCAATAGAAAATGAAATTTAAACGAATGCTAAATAAAAACTTATTCCTTTGAGAATATATACTGTATATAGTGAATTGATGCGAAAATTTCATACACTTCCAATGTTAAAGTTCATTCACTGCGTGTTAAAAAAAAAGCAGTTCATTATTAAATTAAACAATTTCAAACACATTAAAACTGCTCTATTTATAAAAACAAACCTCTATTCTAATTAATTTTTTTGCTGTAAACAAAGTGCTTTTTATTTGTAAGCACATTATTTCTTATCCTACTCCAAATTTTTATAATGGTTAATGAATCTTCTTGGAATGATATATACATATATATGTATTTTTTCAACTAAATTTCTTCATAATATCAATATTCTTGTTTGCTGGTACATGATCATAGGATTTTTCGAGATCTAAAAAATATGAAAAGCGGTTTTTTTCAGTTCTTTTCCTCTTATAATTCTGCATTCTTATAGTCTCTAAAATTCTGTTTTAACATCATTTCTGTAATGAATAATTAGAAGAAGTTATATGTTATTATAAAAAGTTAGAATAACGTAAATAACTATCTATGACATACATATCTACTTTTCATAATTAATTTAATATAAAATATAATTTTATTGGAAGTGGTAACAATTCTTTGGTATTAAAATTACATAAATATCAAATTGTTATACAGGAACGGCATATAAAATGTTTTCAATTTAAGAATCATTATATATATTCTTTAAAATACAAATTTACTGTTATATTTAATAGAAAAATCTTATTTACACCGTGATTTAACCAATATATCTCTTGTATTGTATTTTCTATTGTTTGCTGGAATAACTTCCAGATAGCAAATATTCTGTGCTTGGCAGTTTAAATACAAATCTACAGATTCAATATAATACCACATCCAATCAATGGCTAAAACATTGGTATGATATTGTAACTGTTCCTCTTTTATTACATGGCAAATCCTTTTTATATGGCCTTGAATGCAATTGAACACTATTAAGTTTTAATCATATATATGTATATGTATATATATATATATATATATATATATATATATATATATATATATATAATGTTCGCTTGATCAATTTACCGCTGCTCTATTGATATACGGAAAAATCAAGATGACAAGTGAATCAAATTATTGGGATAATTTTAGTTTGAAACAAGTTATGTAAATATTACAAACACTGAATTAATGTTAAGTTTTATGGGGGTTAATTTTGGGTTTGACAATTCTATTTGAATAAAATGTTATAATATAATTTCACTGTATATCAAACCAATGACAATAACTTATTAAAAATTATTTCATAATATGCATGAAGGGAAATTTCCAAAAATTGCATACAATGTATTTCACTCGTCAGCATTAAACTAATGCAACAAATTGGAAGAAAACCTAACGGCAAAGCGCAATTAGTAAACAGCAGCGGTAACTTGATCAGCGAACGTAACCCTCTTCTAGCTGGGTTGAGGTGGTACCAAAGGGGCATTCTGATGTAAAGCACTGACAGGTCGACTTCTTGGTGCTTGTGCACGTTTTGCTTCAGTAGTTTCACTGTGCAATACTTCCATATATTCACGTATAAGGGTCGCAATTTGGAATGCTTGCGCTGTAGTTAATATTACTTTGCTTTGTTTGCAAGCACTACCGGTTATAATCATTAAACAATTTAGGGCTGGAGAATAACTTAAAATGCTGGTGTAGTCGTATGTACAAAGAGTATTTCTTGATCGATGTTCTAGTAGATGTAAGCCAGTCTGATCAACAGCTAGCCATAGAACCCGAGGCCAATTTGAGGTAAAAGATTGCTAAAATTATACAATAAGATATATAAACTTATAAAAAAAAACTGAGTAATGCTCACCATTACGTCAAATATTGTAGCTTTATGTAAAGGCCAACTCTGTATAAGATTTAAAAATGCTTGTTTAGCCTCTGACGCGGTCATTCCTCTTAGCGATTGATGATGCATTGCAACGCCATCTTGGGATAAACTTGGTACTAGACGTGCCGGTAAGCAATGGCATGCTATTGTTCTATAGTCGTGTGGAACTTCGTTGCAATCACTGAGTTCTAATTGGGACTGTAATGCCGTTAACATCATCTAAAGAATAGAAAAGCATTGTCATTAGTCATACTATAAGGTCTGTTTATTCAATTCAAACATAAGTTTAATCATGGCTTGGACACACACGCCATTGTTAGCCACGATTAAACTTATGTTTAAAATTATTAATTTAGTCTTTTCTGTTATATTCCTCAGTCCCATTCATACTATAGGTTTTCACCTGGCAATTATTGATTTTGATTTACAAAATGTTTAAATTTCTTGACAATATTCAAATTGTTGGCTACGAAAAGTTCTAAAAATATCGTGCAATGTTTATAATAGCATAATTTTCATTTAAAAACTAAGAAATGAATAACATTTGGGTGAAAGATTAAAAAAATTTATAATTTGTTTGAACTATTAACTATAGAATTAAGCTGATATGTATGTATTTACATGAAAAACTTATTTCTGAAATATTACATGTTTAAAATCATTTTTATACTATCATTCCATTTATTCAAACATTAAGCAGATATTTACCGCTTCTTTATCAGTAACTGGAAACCGATCTGCTCTCAAATCATGCAAAACTTGATGATACAAAAGTTCCTTTTCTACGTTATCGTCTAGGTTAATGAAATTGTCCATGAACAAATGTTTTTTGAATAAAAAGAAATGATGTTGCGGTCGGGTTCTTTTCGCAGTTCCTGTATTATTGGTCGCATTTGCCGCAGATGCGGCTCTGTATCTTTCCCATTTGGCCATTACATCAGCCACTTTCTCTTCGGCTGCAAGACTTCTTTCTGAATTGCCAAGAACTTCATATATAGCGTAACCTATAATGATTTTCAAGTAATATTGTATATTGGTTATTTGCATCACTTAAATACCTTTAGCGTTTGATTTTAACCCAATTTTATCCCTGACTATTTCCAAAACATCTCTTGCTGTTGCAGATGGATGGAATTCTACAGAATGGTATTGTCCGTCCATGAAATGGAATCGTGCGTATACTGGTCTGCGATTTATAGTGCATAGAATTTCTTCTCTAGAAGGAGGCCACTGCCTTCTTCTTGTTCCCTGAGTTTTTTGCAGGCACTTTTCCGCAAATCTCGCGAATTTTCCTTCTTCTGTCACATAATCTGAACTGCACCTCTTCAAATGACATATCAGATATCGTCTAATGGCTTTGTGTGGGGGCAAAACAACAGAACATGCCAGCGACAAAAGTGCCCAATGACGCAGATTAACACGCGAATTTGGATCTGGATGGTCCGTTGTCTGTTTAATTAATTGCAAATATAGTTCGCATAGAAGAGATTCTTTTCTCATACATCTTTCCAGAATTGTTTGAAGTAGCGTGATGTGTTCATCTTCGGCACGTCTAATTACTTCTCCTGAAAATTTAAGAAATTATTAATAAATTATTCATTTTTTCATGGGTTGAAAATTCTGTTAATCAAAAATAAAAACAACTTTAAAGAATTATGTTGAAATTGAACCTCAGAAAAGTAATCAATTGTGTTCACGTCACGAAGGAACTTACCATTTTGACCTAATCCTGCATACTTAAGTATAATCTGGAAGACCTGTAACATAACTTGTTCTTCTGGTTCTGGCAAGCGACTTATACTTTGAGGTAATGGTTGTCTACTGAAAGCCCAAAATGCATAATGGAAGCCTTTGTAAGTTTCTCCAGTGTCACCACCATGTTCTTGTCTTAATTTATCTAGTTTGTGTTTACTCAATCTTCTTAATGTATTTCTTAAGAAACTTCCTGCCGCGTCTGTCGGTTTACGTAAAATTTCGCTATCTACCAAAGCTCTTCTACTGTTTACTAAGTTGTGATAGAGTCGTACTCGATCTTCATTTGTAATACCTAAATTAATATACATAATTTTGAGGTATTTTATTTTTAATATTTACCTTTTATTTTCTTCGTAGGTATTTCGTTTTCAGTAATCCAACCTGCTAAATTAGGACAATAGCTAGCAATGAGAGAACCAATCTCATTCTTCTGTGCAGTCTCAAAAACAAAACATTTATGATTATTGTCATTTGGATGTCTTAATAGGGTTATTGTTATAAAACTATCACTTGGATCTAACATGATGCTTTCAACTTCTGGATATCGGTATTCATTTAAAACAAATTTATCGTCCGGTTTAATTAACATGAGGCCTTCATTATTAACGCCGAGGATTAAGGAGTTTCCATACGACCAATAACCTCTATATGTTACAGGAAACATAGTAGTACCATACAAAGGATATTGCATAACGCAAGAGAGGTACAGAGCTTTCGCTGTTAGTTCTGAACGACCTGCTCCGTACTGTTTATGGGCTTGTGCAATTATGGGGACCTGGAAAAGTATTTGAATAAAATAGTAAATGGAGTTCTATTTGAATGTATTAATGAATTTATGAAGTTATTAGTTTGACAAATAGTATGTTTAATAATGATTGGTATTATTTTTATATTAAATTAATTTACTAACATCAATGAGATAAATGGAAAGAGATATGTTGAATAGGAGCAATTTTAGAATGGTGTTTCTATATCAGCAAGATTTTGTGCAGTTTTAGTTACCAAGAAATTTTAATTTTATATTATGTCGAACTTACCCAAACATCATCACCGCGAGCTCTACTTATCCGATACGGTAAATATGTATCTATATCTGTATAATACTCTAATTTGCTGTTAGTGTTTGGATCACCAAGAGCTACTTGTGCTTGTAACCCTGCCAATTGTAAAGCTACTTTTTCAGTAACCGGGAAGTCGTCACTCTGCAAATGTATAATGTTGGAAAGAGAGTAAAGACAGAATAAATAAAGATTACCTTCACAACGCTATGTACAGCTTGGGCATAGAGTAAATTCACTTCAATAGGATCTTGACTTAATTCGCGATTCGTCTTGAACAATCTCCGTTTAAATACAAATCTGTTTTCCCCACCACTGACAGTTGTCGTGCTGCGTCTGCCCAGTGTAGCAAGACCACTTGCAGGAGCTAACTTATTTTGGTTGCTAAATTGATAAATTATGTATTAAAATCAATTCTAGATTACAAAAATAGCTTACATTTCCCATGCTGCAATAATATCATACAGAAAATGATGTGCTCTAACGTGCTCTTCACCATCTGGACGGCTTTGATAAATTGCCCATCCCTCTAATGTCCTCAAACCAAGCCTTTCCGCTAGTTTCCGTGCAGCATCGCCTGCAGTATCTGTTGGATGAACGTCTATCGCTTTAGTGCGGCCATCCAAGAAAAAGAATCTGCACACTATCGTCCCTAATCTTTTCATTGCCTGGAAGAGGAATAAAGACTAGGTAAGTAATAACATTCATTTATTACTACAATATATTTATATTATTAAATTAGTTGAAGGATCGTATTAGTGTATGTATGTTTACAATAGTTAAACACATTACGAACAAGGGTATACAAATAATTACTTACGGCAACTTCTACCGATGATGGTGCATATTCCCGTACTGTGACTTTTGTGTTCTTGCAATTATCTAAACACCACTGAACATACTGAGTTACTCTGCCGCCCTGTGCTAAGTTTTTACGCAGAAATGAAATAAAATACTTATGTAAGAGTTTAGATGGTTGAAATGCGACTACGCATAAACACAAAAGAAGCCATATACGTTCCGCACTCTCGGGTTGTGGATTGTTTGTCGCTTGACGTATGCACTGAACTAATACTTCATCACGCAATTCTTCTCTTTCTAAAGCATGACCAATAATACTCTGTATGACAGTCAGTTCTTTCTCAGCATTTAATTCGCCGCGAGTATACTTGCAAAGATCCTGTAAGAATGTGAGCATATATGTAATAAGTTTTTAGTATAAGCTTTTCAAAAATACTGTTAACAATAGGTAAATATCTTTTCTACTTCCATTACATTTGAATGTGTATTATATAGTTGATTATATTTAATACTAAAGTTTTATCAGTATTTATCCAGCATTGCAATATAAAAATTTAAATTAAACTTAGAAAATTATTATTTTAAACATGTAATAGTTAAAACAGCGTTCCTATGGCCAGACGTCTGTTTTACTTTTCGGATGTGTTTATTGAGACACTAGTGGGGATATGAGTCACGTTCAGTCATGGAACGTTGATATGAGTGATTATAACAAATTTATTATTGCAATTCTTAGTGACATGCAATGAATAATTTTTCTATATTAAAATCTCAAATCTAAATATTTAAATTTTGTGGTTACTACGGTATTTATTTTTCTGTGACCAATAACCTTGAATTCCTTGGATTATGACGACTAAGTAAAGGGATAGAGTTTCGTCGGTACAATCATAAATATGGCAAAACGAATACAAAATGATCATTGTAAATATAAAGTAAAAAAAAGTGTAAACAAAATCGGAAATGAAATGAAATTCAGTTGGAAGAAATGTATTTATGAAAGCTAATCTGATTCTCCTCCTCTACAAATAATATGCAACTGAAACCTAATAGGTTGAATAAAGTATTCTAAATGGTGTGAGAATATTCCTATTTCTTTTCTCGCGAACATTTCCGAGTATGTACTCCTGACCATAGCGATGCTGTTTTTAGTGTATAAAGAATACTTACTCTAAAGATTGTACAAGCAATATTAACATTATCTGGATCGTACATATGAATATGAGAAGTTGGAATTGTATTGCCTTTATAATAGGTTACCATTTCATATTTAGGTACCATTTCAGAACTTTGACGTTTTCTCGTCAATGTAGCCATTATTGTTCCTTCGGGGCTGCGTTCATGTGCATTGAAGTAAGTTTCGGCAAATTCCACCATATCATGATAAGTTTCTTCCACATTGTTTTCCTTTTCTTGAGTTTCTGATAATTCTTGAAGTTTTTTCTCAACTCTGAACTTCCTTCTCTGTTCACGATCAGTATTATTAAGATCCTGTTCCTGTGAGAATCTCCATGATTGAGGCTAAAATACATGCATTCGTCTGGTATATTGATTTAAATGCACTTGCTGTTAATACAAAAGTTATGTATACTTACGCCAGTACTGTTACTTCTTGATAATGGAGGACTTTGCCTTGGAGATTCTGGAGGCAATCTAGGTGGAGCTGGTAATGGAGGTGGGGATACGCATGTAGGCTCATCTCTAGGTAACACAGCTTCATAAATAGGTTCGTTAGTTGTGTCCTTTTCTTTTTCCGGAGGTGTAATAACTTCCGATATAACCGTTGGTTCCTGAGGAGGTGGTGGGGGAGGTGGACCAGTCGGCTCAGGTAATGATGGGAGACCCATTTTTGGTGGCGTAGGTGCTTGCTGCTGTTGTTCCTGTGCTAAACCTTCCAATTCCTGTTGGATCACAGTTTCGAGTTCTACATCCAAGTCTTCGACTAACTCATTCATTTTTTCACCAATCTCATCGATAATTTGATTGCGATTTTGTGGATGTACGTCCGAGAGAAACGCGAATAAATTATCAAGGTCAACGGCTTCGGACACAGGTTCCGTTAATCTTGGCTTCATTTGTTCGGCCATATGGGAAAGAGCAGCAATTTCTTTTTGAGCAGCTCTATAAAGGAGAAAGTAAATTAAAAATGATTATCAAAATTTAGTTTTTTAATAATCTTCAGAAAATTTTGAATGTTTTTGAAGATTTAGATCATTTAATGCAATTTTTCTTTTAATTTCTTTTAATCCTTAAATCGCATCAGTGTTCAATGGATATTTTTAAAAATCGTGTGTACAAAGAGCCGTGGGTGGTTTTGTTATTGTATTTCTGTGCCAGTAAATTGAGATAATCAATTATATCAACGCTAGATAATTGGGGTTAATAGATTTAAAATCCCAATCTGTACCTTGAAAGCTTGTCCCTTTATCACATTATATTAACTATTAAGCTTGCGTTGTTAGGAAGATTTCAATATTTCGTTGTATTTACCTTTCACTTTGCTCCAATTCCAATTTTCGCTCTTGTTCACGTTCTTGTAAAGCAAGTTCTGCTTCTTTTGCTTTTCTTTCTTCCTCCATCAGCTCTCTCTTACGCATTTCTTCTTCTACTCTTCTCATTTCCCTTAAAGCTGCTGCCACTTCTCTGGCGAAAACGCCTCGTAGATGACTTTGAATAACGATTGCAGCTCTTCTTTTCCTAAGAAATTCAATTCTTAATTTCCATCCTTTATAAGCATGTTGAATTTTCAAAACAGCATTTCGTATGTGTAGATAATCTCTACGAGCTTTATATCTTCTATAAGTTTTTTGTATTAGTATCGCTCTACTAGTGAGCATATGATTTCTAGTTTCGTCTAGAGGTTCGTGAACATGCGATCTCATAAAAACTTTTCGCTTTCCTATCTGCCATTCTGATTTAGGGATATTTTTATTTTTAATTATTAATTCACAACCTGTTCGAGGATCTGCGGGTAATCTTGTTTTCGAAAGACAATGGTATCTGTTAATAAAATCTTCGAAATTCATGTGAATGGGAAAACCTTCTTTTCGTATCCTAATAATATCTAGCATTCCTAAATATTTTAGTTGATCCAATACCAAACTGTCATCATAATTATCTGGATGTTTATGCGCGTTTGGTTTTATACATCTCACGTACCAAGGCGTAGTTGATTGTAATACATCTATTAATGATTGCAATTGATGTCGGAAAGTATCAGACACAGTGGGCTTTCCCTTACTGGTACCTCTTTGTACTGTTGATGTACCATTTGCTGAAAATCACATAATCGAAATTTAGTTGTTTAAATCTGACCTATCATAAATAAGTAGTAAAAATTTACAGTAATAAATAATTTTTGAAATGGTGAATTATACTTTTTTAAATACTTACTCATAGTTCTAGCATTAGAAGCTGTTTGTAAATCTTGATATGCACTTAGATTTTGAACAAATTCATTACTACTACGAGATATAATATCAAAAAATACATCTTGTTGCACATCTCTATTTTTATCCACGAAACCTTTTACCGAATACATCACAGTACCGGCATAATGTCGAACTCCAAACTCGTTTTCCCATTTACGTTTATCTTCACCTAAAATGAATTAAAATAAATAATTATTGACCGCATAAATGTAATTTGTATTGTTTGTATTGATAACATAATTAGACAAAGTTGCAAATGCAAGTTACTGATTAAAAATGGTCCAAATATTGTAGGAAATAATCAGTCTATAACGAAAATAAAAATATCTTTCTGTCTGTTGAATTTGTATGCAGTTTTATAATAAGAAACGCAGGCCAAATTCCATGAAGGGATAGGTAGAAAGACCTTCTTTCTAAGATATCTAGTCAGTTTTAGTAGTCATTTGTTGTATGTATGTGACGCAGAAGGCGTTATCAATAAATTCAAATGGAAGATCATCGAATGAGATGATGATCTTGCATGATGCGAGTAAAGCCGCAGTACAACGACGCGGCAAGATAAAACTGTTAGTGTATTTATGAAAAATTCGCAATTAATACTTCATGAGGGATGATTTAAGTTAGCCGAGAAGAACATAAATATTAATTTAATGACAATTAGAAGCAGGTTACGCGAAGACGATATCGCTCATCGAAGCGCAATTAATCCATTGCTGTCCGATAAACATCGCCAGGCGCGCTCGATCTAGACACAGAAAATTTCACAGAGGTTAGTCTAACGTTGTTTACAGATGAATCGTCTCGCTCATGGGACTAGGTCTTTCTAGGCCTGCTCCCATGAAAAGAAGACATGGTTGTCAGACAAAGAACGTATCATATAGCGTACTGTAAAACAAGCTGTGAAGGTTCATGTCTGGAGTTCGCTTAACACGCGGGGTTTTGAAATTTTGGGTCTGTTTACAGGAATTTTAAAGGCGAAACGAATGAGGACTTCTAAGATTGCCAAATGTATGGTATAAAGATAAGAGTATAGATTAGATCCACGAAAACAACGATCCAAAACATGAAAGCCAATTGTATAGATAGTGAAAGGTTGCAAATGGTATTGCATTAATGGAGTGGCCTTCACAGTTCCTAGATGTCAACCCAATTGAAAATATTTAGGCCTTTATGAAGCAAAAGCTTCGAGGGAAACGTGTATATAAATTTTCCCAATTATTTCGCAATATAAATAACATATGACGCTACATTATTACAATTAGCTACAAATTATGGGGAAAATTTTGTCGCAAGTATGAGAAATCGATATAAAGTTATTTTTAAATATAATAGAAACTGAACGCCATATTAAATATAAGTAGTACTGGTATTAGCATATAAAATGTACTTTGTAACAATAAAAATTTAATCTTTTTTTGTGGTATTAGCCTGCGCTTCTTATACAGACTTTATGTACACACTTTTATAACGTTTTGTGTAAATAACTAACATTCAAAAAACTGCTACCTAAATAATTTAAGTGATATAGAAATTGCAGTACTTAATTATTAGTATGTATTGGTCAGAAATAAATAGTAAGTTTGAGAAAACAAAACGAACGATTTTTACTCTTTTTGTCAAAATGTTGCTCCGTCCCACTTATTTACTTTTTGATGTCGTGGCATGGCTCATCCCAAATGGTTGTCCTATTGTTCTATCTTAGCCGTAGTTACCTGTACCTCTTATGGTAGAGCTCGTTATATATAAATATTTTCTTAAAAAATGAGATATTTAAGGTTGGCCGGTCAGAGTATTTGATAAATATCAAAGGGAATTTACTTCCATGGGCAAGTGCGTCCTATACTATAATTCTAGCAGTTTCTCTTAAACCAATAAATAGTCTAAAAAGGTGGTCTTAATGAGTAGCTTTTTCATTTTACCTTCACTATCTCTTTCGAAATTTCTGGCCATATACGAATCCATGACCGACATTTTATAATATTGACCCAATTTTTTTTCTTTGGAGTGACAGCACCGCAATCTTATTTGGCTTTTTGCTTATTCTCTCAATATTACCTAATACACGTATTCCAATACTCCTGTCCTCTGTACTAATCCGTACAGATCCAGAACAAGTCAGCTGCTGTATATTATCAGATCTACTTTAGGTTGTCCATAGCTTGTCTCTTGTGATACAACCCCTCACGTTCCTGAAAGATATGATTGACTCTTTCGGTAACGGCATTGTACAATCTGGAAGTTTCCATTAAATGTGTAAATTTTTTTCAGGAACTGTTTAATGGGTGTTAAGATTCCTTTTATCATCTTTTAACCTGTAAGGTATTATTAGTTGCTGGTTTCTTTTTAACGAAAGCAATTCCCAATGGCTTGCCAGAAAAGGTTTTGCCATGTCCGTGCTTGTGTCTGTTTCCTAAGTACATTGTATGTTAAGTCCTGGACAATCTACCTATTTCTTTCGGAACAGCACTAAGGCACTCTTAATATAGATTCTTATCCAATATATAACGAGTCCCATTCTTCTCTGGTAAACTTATTAACAGGACCTATTTCGATTAGTATGTTTCAAAATTTTAGACAAACTGGTTATAACTTTCACATATTTAGGATCCAACTAAAACAACGGAATATAAACAAAATATATTTACCAGTAATGTCCAAAAACCGTGCAAACTAACAAAAACGTTCGCTGAAAGTCTCACAATTTTAGTCAATTATTGCATATCAGTAATACGACATTCCTGCCAAACAAAATTGTAAAAAAATATATCAGCTATTACAATTTCTATGTCACTCATATATGTATATCTAATTAAGATTTTCCACAATTACTTAGGAAAATGTAGAAAAATTAAAATTATCCATTATATAAATTATCAGAAATCTTACCTTTAACATATCTTTCATGAGTTTCAAATTCTGCGTGCAAATTTGAAATATATGACGCATCACAACCTCTAGGCAAATGGCATTGCTCGGTCAATAAACGTAATATACAGCGGGGAGGTTTCTCGAGCAATTCCAAACATAATGTATTATCCGTAAAAGCGATATGATTATATTGAATTTCTTCTTCTTTATACTAAAATTTACGAAAAATTATATAAAAATAAAACATTTATTAATGTTCATACTCACGATCGATTGCTCCAATGCAAAGACATAGTGATTGAAGAATTTGTGTAATTTTTCATTAGTGTAATTTATGCACAGTTGTTCGAAAGAGTTAACTGCAAAATTTTCGAAACCGAATATGTCAAGGACACCTAAAAATCGACTAGAATCTTGACCAGGGTTTGTGCAAGTATTTATATGACTAACTAGCCAAGCAAATGTTCTTGAGTACAACGCTTTTGCCATGGCATGTCGGTTTTCGCCAGCCTAAATAGAATTATACGAAAATCAAAAACAAGTATTACTAAATAAGTTCGAAGAAATGAAATGTTCGAAATTTTTTATTTTAAAAGTCATAAGTTTATCGATAATTTATATAAACATGAATATTGCCGCTTAACTTTTATACCTATTATCTGCTAAGGCTATTTAAAAAATAAGTTACACTGGACGAAATGTAATACAAAACATTTTGAAGATATATGTATATTATGTAATAGAAAGTTTAACTCTGGTTTTTTATATTGGTATGTGCATCTATAAGTCGTTCTCTTCTTAAACCTTTTCTACCTTAGACTGTAGACATACATAACAACCGAAATAGTACAAAACTCAATTATCAGTTATGTTAGTTCTGCGATATGAACTGTGATGATGAATGAATGAATTTGCTGAGAAAGAGCGAACAATTGTATGGATCCGACATTTATTTTATGAAGGTTTATTACGAAAGAGCAAGTATAAAATTTAATACTTTACATTTTATTAATTGATAGCAAAAATTCTTTTGCCTGCACAATGACTTCATCAAATATATTAGAGATATTCTGAAAATTTTTAGAAGCGGGCTATGAATCTAGACAAAACAAAACTGTGTGCGTCAATTGACAGCTTATTCTTTTGATAGTGGCAGCTGCAATTTTCATTGATTAAAATCAAAGCATACGAGGTTCAATTTTTTATTGTTATAAATCGTAAGCTTTTCATTAAGCTATATAAAATTATCACAGCATGACTTTTGGGCTATTATTTTAAACGAGGCTAATCATATAACTAAAATAACCACAATTTAATGACCACTTTTCATGACAATAGTCCTTCATTAGCTGCAGTTAGTTACTGGTTTCATGAATATATACGTGGAAAGTGTATATTAGAAAAAAAAAAAACAAAACCTGGACTACTAGCAGTAGTTTTTGTACTGAAAATATTATTGTCAGGGAAAAGCTAATTAAGAAAAATCGGAATATCGCCCATTGAAAAATTCAAGAAGAATGGGGCATTGGATTATCTGTAGTAAATATTGTTTGATGGAAGATACACGGTATTTAATATTAGTGCAGATAATGAATCTTGGTTATACAATTATCATATTGATATAAATAGGCAATGACTGATTGGGGATTTGAAAATGGGGAAAAATCAACAAAAATTATTCGCGAAAAAGTGCAAACAAAAAAATTATTGCTATTTTTTCAAGTAATTGCTCTTGAGGATCGAATAACTGTAAATGTCGATCGGTATACAGAAATTTGCCTTTTTCGTGTCTTTCAAAAATTGTGTAGTGATTGCCCAAGATTGTTATAGTCCGCTGAGGTTGATGAAGAAAAATGAAAACGTCGATCTAGTCAAACCCATGGCACATGACACGAGAGGTTGTAGAAACATTAACCATCCATCGTTCAAGCGTTCATGACTTTACAGGACCATATAAAAAAGCTGTTTCTGATGAACTCAAAGATATATACCCTAAACGTGAGTAAAACGATTATACGTGAAGAGAAGTGGATTGTCTTCAATAATTTGAAAGCGGTCTTGGTCTCGACCTGAAGATTCACCTCGAACATCATCGAAAGCTCGGCGGAAGGCCATGCTCACAATGTGGTGATATTTTAAAGATGTCGTGTTTTTCGAGCTCCTACTAAGAAAAGCAATTATGCTGTGTATTGTCGGCAGTTGAACAGTTTGAATAAATTAATTATCCAGAAATATTTAGAGCTCGTTAAATGTAAAGGAGAGGTATTTCATCACGAAAGCGCGGGATCACACACAAATTGGATCGCCCATCAAAACCTATTGAATGTTGGGTGACATGCGCTGCCACCATACTCGCCGGACTTCGCGCATTAAACTTCCACTTTTTTGTTCTTTTTAAAACTGCTTGCGTGGTGTAATGTTTAAATCAAATAAAGCTGTAAATCTGCACTTTGTAAAGTTTTCGCCGTCCTTCTATGAACGAAGAATTATGAAGCTCAGGAAAGACGCCAAAAGATTACTGAAGAAAACGGGAAAGGTATAATATAGTTGATTGATCTTTTTTATATTAATAAATGACCAATGGATAACAGACGGCATGAAATGAATTAACGATGGAGTAGCAGAAAAATAATAATTTTTTAGGTTAATAAGTTTATAGTATAGGTCGTTACCACGTATTAGTAAAAAATAAATGTGTTTCAGAATATAATTTATTTCTTAACTAAACTAAAACTAATTTTTCAAGTAAATGTTTACTATTTTCTACCCAAATGTTTTATAAAGCTATACTTTTGTGAAGTAAATTTAGGTTGAAAATTTTGAAATTTATAAAATTCTACGAAAAGAAAAAATAAATAAGAAAACAAATAAATAAAATTTTAAAAAATTAGAAAATCTTAATATATAAGTAAGTACATATTTCTCCAAATTTAATTGGAGGAGGTATTTATGTCTGCGCATTGTCTATAAAATAGAAGTGTGGAGTTATCCTCTGCGGGCATTTTCATGCATAACACTTGAAGATTTATGACTCCACACATTACCGAGCAAAGTTTAATAAATAATATCGAGATTAAATTTTATATGTGGGCTAATAAAGACCAAAAGAAAAATTCCTCTTATCTGTCTTGAAGTACAACTTTCTCTTGAAGGAGATTTATTATACTCCCTATTGGGGTCTAATAAATGTGTATTAAATCGTGACTATCTTATTTTCTTATATTTTCAGTTCAATAAAATAAAGTTGACAATTTTTTAAAAGTTAAGTTGTCTAACTTTTTCACATTCACAAGTAAATTTTGTTCTTAAAAATATTCTGGGCAAAACTGTTTAGGAACTTGTAATGATAAATCCGTGGGGTATACTTCTACGTTATAGATATTTTAATCATAATTTTTTAATCGAACCATTTCGTTCAATACATAGTTTTCAATTATTTTGGGGTGCTTGATGACTTCTGATATTAAAAAAGTCTAAATCTACCAATACATTTTTGATTAAATATATAAAGTCGAGATTATATTTCTTGTTCTCAAATATTTTAATTAGATTGAGATTACAGGGAAAGGTGAATGAGATTTGATTGCTCAAATAATGAGATTGAATTGTATCTATGGAAAACAAAAGTGTCGTCATGACAGCTATTGGCACATACGTCAAAACGAAATCATTTTTAGTTAGAGAATATTTGAGATAAAATGTAAATTTAAACAATTCAAATTTTAAAAACATGGATCTATAGACAATAAATGTTTTAAGTTAATGTTATTATGAATACGGTGCCAATTATACTGCTGGATTACGGAAATTTCGGGTGAAATTGGTCATATAAAAATATTTGAAAGAACAAGTTTGCTAATTGACTGTTCAAGATCAAAACGGTTTAAGCTGCAGAAATACTTCAGTAAAATGAGGACATAATCAGACAAAAAGCTAGAAATCAGTAATGTAAATACAATATCTGGGAAATTGCAAATACGGTATGGAAATTTTACCTAAGAATCTAAAAATGGATTTATATGAACTACAACTGTTTGAATTAAAGGAGGTAGAATTGGGTTAACATGTTATTTCTCTCTGTGAATATTCCCTCAACTGAAAATTCAACTCGAATGGTTATCCCGTACTTTATGAACAAAATGAGGTACATTTTTCTCTGAACAGTGGGGTCAATAATAATAATAACTGTTAATCTGATTAACAGAAAATATTAAAATTCTTTATGTTAAGAAAGTGTCCGTTTGAAACAGTCTTAAATTTAGTTTCATCATTGGTCCGTTCTTTTTTCAAAATGGAGAAATTGTATATGTAACTGTTAATGATGAATAATAGCATGATGGAATCGGAAATATGATTTTTATGCAATATAAAGTACACCCGCATATTTACCGACTAGTTACAGAATTGGTAACTGATATTTATCAGTCATATTTCAAGCAATATATAAATGTATGGCTACTCACATTGCCCGATCTTAATCCAGAGAGTTACTAGCTATGCAGTTATTTTTAAAAATAATGCAAGATAGACAACACTGCAACAATTAAAAGATAGTATCCTGATATTATCTTAGTTATTGCAGTGTTGTTTATCCTGCACCAACAAAGTGACGCAATTTAATCATAAGTGTTACATAATGCCGTGTGTGTCTAGTTTGAAGGAATACTACATAGTGTTGTATACAATTTGAAGGAAACTTTGGCAATTTTATACCAACGAAGTGGAACTCATATTGAATATTTCCGGGAACCAATTTTGGGCATACAAAATCCCATTCTTTAAGTAATTTTAGCTTAAGAGCACAAGCGAATCAAAAATATGATTTTTGTACACTCCACCCAAATTTACCGATTACAAAATTGCTAACTGATGTTTACCAATTGCGTTTTACACATACATTTTGTAAATTTAACATCACCAAAATCGCCTTATCTTAATCCAGCGCATTATTAGCGTAGGGTTATTTAAAAAAGTTGATGTTTAGAACAAAATCAATAATAACAATCAAAGGTAGTATTAGAGAGTAAATTGGTGCGATTCAACCCGATATATTATACAAATGCCGTGTATAATTTCGTAATCTTGTACAAAAAAAAATGGAGGTAGTATTGAATATTTAAGGGAATCAATTTTGACATACAAAATCTCATTATTTGAGCAATTATATTTCGTTCACATTTATTAATTTGTTAGAATATATATATATAATATATATACGAGGGAGCGTTTTTATATTCGCGGAATGAGCGGGTTGTAGAGGGGTGAGTAGGCGCATTGGGGGCGTGGCCTGTGCAGCGACTCATGATTAGTATAAATACGAAGTTTCATTGTTATTAGACAGTTAGTCTTTGAGCTATCGTCAACCAAGTAACATAATCAGGAGTGAAGAGTGAAATATGAAAAAAATCGAATATCGTGCCGTTATAAAGTTCCTTACCAGGCAAGGAAAATCAGTCGCGACCATAATGAATGAGATGTTATTGGTTTACGGCGACTCTTGTCCAGGAAAAACCATGGTGTACAAGTGGCATAGTTTATTTAAACAAGGAAGGGAATCCCTTGAAGACGACTCGAGGCCGGGCAGGAGCATTGAGGTGACCACGCGTTTTTATATTCGCGGAATGGGGGACAAGGGGTGGAAATAAAAAAACCAAATTATTTTTCTTTTTCAATATATTCACCTGCAAGACGGATACATTTTTCACATCTTTCAATTAATTTATTTATACCCTCATAAAAAAATGATTTCTCTTTATCTGCAAAATACGCCGAAACTGCCTCCTTAACTTCATCATCGGCAGAAAATTTTTTACCCCGCAGCTCTTTTTTCATTTTCGGAAACAGGTAATAATCACTCGGGGCCAGGTCTGGGCTGTAGGGTGGGTGATTCACAATTTCGAAGCCCACCTTATGCAGGGCAGCTAACGTAACGCGGCTCTTGTGGACGGGTGTGTTGTCGTGCAAAAGCAGAACACCTTTTGTCAATTTTCCCCGTCTTTTCTCTTTAATGGCTTCTTTTAGTCGCTCTAATATTTAAGCGTAATATTCTCCGGTTATAGAAACACCTTTATCTTTATAATCAATCAACAATATTCCTTCCGAGTCCCAAAATACCGTTTCCATGAGTTTCCCAGCTGATTGTGACACTTTAAATTTCTTGGGAGGTGCTGTGCCCTTTTTATGCCACTGCATGGAGTCTTGTTTGGACTCAGGTTCATAATGATGAACCCAAGTTTCGTCTCCAGTAACAATTCCACTCAATACACCATCCTTGTCTTCATTACAGAGGTCCAAAAATGCACGCGAACACTCTACGCGCTGTTGTTTTTGCGGCGGCGTGAGCATTCTCGGCACCCATCTTGCGCTGACCTTAGACATGCCGAGATGATCGTGTAGGATTTTAAAAATTGTTGTATCGGATACTCCAACCATTTCTGCGAGTTGTTTCTTCTTTAGTCGAGCATCTTCGAGTACAATTTGTTCAACTTTTTGGATAAGTGCTCACCTAAGTGGTCACCTCAATGCTCCTGCCCGGCCTCGGGTCGTCTTCAAGAGATTCCCTTCCTTGTTTAAATAAACTATGCCACTTGTACACCATAGTTTTTCCTGGACAAGAGTCGCCGTAAACCAATGACATCTCATTCATTATGGTCGCGACTGATTTTCCTTGCCTGGTAAGGAACTTTATAACGGCACGATATTCGATTTTTTCCATATTTCACTTTTCACTCCTGATTATGTTACTTGGTTGACGATAGCTCAAAGACTAACTGTCTAATAACAATGAAACTTCGTATTTACACTAATCATGAGTCGCTGCACAGGCCACGCCCCCAATGCGCCTACTCACCACTCTACAACCCGCTCATTCCGCGAATATAAAAACGCTCCCTCGTACATGTTAAATAAACTTGCTGATGAGTAAAAGTATTATTGCGTTTCTGTTTAGTAATGTTTGTAGGTATGTATATCTATATTAATAATACGAGGTGTGTTTTTTTTTGTAAGTACCGCTTTGAAATAAAAAAATATAACTGCAATTTTGTTAATTACTTTTATAAGAAAGCCTGTACCTTAATCCACTTTTCAACATAACTACCACCAATATTAAAGCACTTATAATATTGTACAACCAGCTTATGAATTATACTTATAAAAATCTTGCGCCTAATTTGCCACTGCAGCGCGGTCGTTTTCACGTAATTGTCGTGGTGCTGACCGCCTTGATACTTTTTAAAGTGAAAGAATAAGTTGTAGTAACTGGACGCTAGACCAGAACAATGCAGAGGGTGATCAAGATGTTCCCACATATGATGTGATAAGATATTTTGTTCGATGAGCCACGTGTGGTCGGGCATTGGCAGTAAGCTAAAAAATTACCTTACTGTACATGCTATGCCTCGTCTTTTGGTCACGGTATTTACTGCATTACGTCGAGGCAAAAAAATCACCAGCAACATTCCTTAATTATCCCAAAATAATGCACATGATTTTGCGCACTGAAATTGTTTGCTCGAGCTTTACTTTCTTGGATGATGTAGACTGCTTGTTTTCATGGATTCATGTTTCGTCGTAAGTGACAATTTGGCTTGACCACTCATTATCTTTATCAAGGCACCGCTCAGGCATAGTCAAAGGGGATACATGATAGGTTTTGTTCACCTCTGTCAGTATTTTTGGTACCTAGTGAGCATAACCTCCGACAATTTAAGGATTTTGCCAAAATTTCATAAAGAATGCTCCTACAAATTTGCGAAAACTGATCAAACAATGACGAAATCGTAGAGAGTCCGTTTTCTTGAACTTTTACATCAAATTTCTGCACTAAGTAGTGGCTAATAGTCGTCTACTACGCTCCTCATCATGAACATTCACCTATTCACTTGATCATAGTGTTTTCTCCATCCACACTAATCTGCCGATGGATTTCAACCACTTTCTTCACATCTTTGACACGTAGAAAAAGAAGACGAACTAGCGCCTGTGTGTAACTGTAACGATCGTATTTAAAAACGGTACTTATTTAAAAAAATACGCCTTGTATATTATATACTAATTACATTATGTATGAATGGAGAAATTACCCATACTAACACTATATATCTAGTATTTATTCATTATTGAAAACGTATAATTAAGAAAAAATGTATATTTTCAGTTCATAAATGTTCTCGATTTTTGCTATTATAGATATCTCTTATATACATACGTATATTTCCCGATTATTGTATTATAAAATACCTAATTCTGTAAATTTTTTGTTTAACTCGAGGTATTATACTCGATTATGTCCGCCACTAATGAGTAATATAGTACCTACAATTTTAGTTGTCGGACAAATACGCATGCATAGAAAAATCAAACGTATGATTAAAGTAATTTAATATATTTATTACCAATTCAATTTTAATCCATTAAAATTTTATTTTTTAGTAGGCAAGTTTGAAAAGTATTTCTTACCTCTTGTAATTTTAAAGGAATTTCGGTTATATTTCCTCTAACATTAATTTGTCGTATCAGTACAACTTGACGTAAACTTTCCAATTCCAAACCCAATAATTCTGAAATTATTTTCAAAATTTCTTCATCTTCTTCTGTAAGTTGACATCGTTCACCATCAACATCCTGAAAAACTGATGTTATTAACAAACGAAAACTTCCATTTATAAATTAATTACTTCAAATTTTAAATTTCCTAGCCAAAGTATTGCAGCCAGTGTTTGAAAAATACCGTTGCACATATTTGGAGGTACTTGGAGCACGTTGAATGCCAATCTTAAATTATCTAATCGTTTCGCATCACCTTCTATTTTCATACAACCAGATTGATTAAGATAGTGGTAAAATTCGGCCTCTTTCAAATGTAATTGTGTTGCTAATTCTTTGTTGTGCTGTAAATTAATTTAAAATGTGTGCTTGACAAGTGTAAATTTACATACGTGTGATTATTAAATAGGTTATATTCATTACCTTTGCGCCTTCTACTAACTGATAAAATACATGATAATTTCTTTCTCCTGGTCCTTGGAATGTTAATCGTGATTGTTCTAGCAAATAGTCTTGTATAATACAACCAGCAATCATCCATCTTGAATCGAAACAAACTTGCATAAATTTCCCGAACCTACTAGAATTATCGTTTCTAATCGTTTTAGCGTTACCTGAAAGTAATATATCGCTTATTTAAATGGAATATTAAAATATTTAATAACACAAAACTAATATAATCAATTAAGGAAAGTAACGTTGTGTGGATGTTGTGCTATGGACTTCTATTTGCTTTTGACATTTCGGTGATCTTAGTTAGAACTTACGGAAACTTTCTAAAGCTTTTGTTTTTAGAAACATTGCTCCAATATAACTATGAGCAAAAAACATCAGTCTCTGGAGATCTTTTGAAAAAGGAGATTAAATGATTGGCGAAATATCAAAAGCAAATCGAAGGCCAAGGCAATAGTTGAAAGGATTAACTATGATAGACGACAGCCGTGAACGCCTATACAATGCAACCTTTATAATCCTAACAAGCTTCAGTTAAAATTCTCATTTCATTAATCGAACCAAACTTTCGATAATTCGAACAGTATTGATAAAAATAAATTATGTAAATTATTTTTCGGGAAATACGATTAAAGGAGCGTCTGTGTCACCCTATACGTATAAATAGATGTACGGTGCATGTATGACCAATAAAGACTTAGCCCGCTTCTTATTCTGAAACGGTGATGATGTCTTGTCATTTAGTGCTTCTATAGACACGATTGCCGCATGCTGCAGAGATATGTAAACTAAAAGCCGCCGAAATTTCCCTACAATATTTTTTTGATTGTTCTATCAAATAATGATTTAATTTTCTAGGAAAAATTATATAGCAGAATAATCTAGAATTTTCGAAATCTGTATAAACGCGAGACTTGACATGCGTTTTCGTATAGTCAGCATTAACTGCAGTATCGAATGTTTCGATAAAACTAGCATGCATAGTCATATCCTTTAATTCAGTCATGGAAAAGCGAAAGCAACATTGTCGCTCCTGGAGAAAAGCGAGATAAGAGTATTTGAAAGAGGGCAAAGTATGATGGGAATTGCTAAACCATACGGTGTCGGATAATCTAAAATAAGTGATATTAAAAGGAAAATTATTGCCTATGTCTCATCAACAGTTTAGTAGTTCTAGGTAAAGAAAAAATCAAATCATATTAAAATTCATCCTGATACCAAAATCTCTTTTTAAATGCTTATTATAACAAAGGGCGCAGCATATGTCAATATCCGGTAAGATATTAATTGAAAAAATAGTTTCATCAACAAATAACTGGAAGAGACGATCTTAAAGTATGTTCCAGATGGTTGGACAACTTCAAAAAACGTAATCTTATTCGTTAATTATCAATTGTTAGCGAAAAATTACATGCCGATATATTTGCTGTTGAGCCATTCTAGCAAATATCTAAAGAAAGTTGCAGAAATGGTGTTTAAGAGTACAATACTGCTGAGAGTGGACCGTTTTGGAGAGTCGTTGCGAACAAAATTCTCGCACACCGAAACGAAAAAACGGCACCAGGCTGCAAAGTGGATAGGGATAGATTTATTTTCATATACTTCATACTCATAGGTTGAAACTGCTAATAGTTGGAAAGGTAAATAAACCTAGTGCTACTGGGTACAATGAATTCTATGTACTAAAGAAAAGACATTCAAGCAATGTTTCTACCACCAAATTGAACTCCCTTTATTCAGCCATTGGATCAACATGTAATTCAATAAGATGAAACTGCATTATCGCAAATTTCTACTGATGTTTATCGTACCTGAAGATGTCCAAGATATGTATATAGTTTTTTTTGAATTTTTTAATGAATATATGTACAAAAACACTCATTTGAAGCAGTTTACGTTAAAAAATCGTTATATTCGTTAATCCGAATAAACCGTTAATCGGAACATTTCCTTTACCCAATTATTCATATTAGCAAGATTGTACTGTATTTAACTAACGTTCACGTTAGTTAAATATAGTTATAAATAAGATAAATATTGCCCTCTGATTTATTTTGTAATATAGTTTATTACAACTAACAATCCAGCGGAAGTCATATAATTAATGTTTATTCCAAACCGATGTTTATTATTTTATTTTTTAACTTATGGAAAACCACTTCCAGGCTTCACATAACTGAGTTGTGATTTATTCACTAAGATTCTAGTCTGCAACTGATTCATTAACATCTTGAACACTCCCTAGGTTTCTCTCGTTTGACTTTGTCAGTTAGTTTAAATATTCGTATTTCATCAAGTTAAAATATTTATTAACTCCCCTATTTCTTTGAATTAAAGATTATAAGTATCTCCCTAACCAATCTTTAGTGACTAGAATTAGTCTTAATTATATAGAACATCAATTGCTTGGTTTTTTAAATTGTTTAACAGAAGTAGTTCCACATTAAAATTACTTTGGAGATTTTATCACACTCTTCGCACAGAAAAGTTTCAGCATAAATTCTAATTAGTTTCCGTCTAGTGTGTTTACTAACATATGGTTAGCCAAGTTTAAAGTATTGGGTTGGTAACTAAGTACTTTCGGTTTTTACTGATAGAGAGCGTTGCTTTATTTTTTGTATAACGTATGTTAGTGCTGTACTTTACCGTTTGTCGCGTGATACTAGTCACATTGACGTAACTTCAGAAGCAAGTAGTGCGTGATTTTTATTAAAGCTATTAGTTGTGGGTTAATTTTAAATGGAGTGCAGAAACAAACATTTTCGACATTTTCGACATATTTTACTATTTTATTTCCGTAAAGGAAAGAAAGCTGCTGCGGCTCACAAAAAGATATGTGAAGTTTAGGGTGCTAATTGCTTAACAGAGCGCACGTGTCAGAATTGGTATAAAAAATTCCGTTCTGGAGATTTTTCCCTCAAAGATGAGCAACGTTCTGGTCGGCCTACTGAAGTTGATGATGACTAAATCAAAGTCATAATTGAAGAGGATCGTCATGTAACTGTTCGAGAGGTTGCGTAGAGGCTACATGTATCGCAGACAACAATTGAAAAACATTTAAAATGTCTTGGGCTAGTTAAGAAGCTTGATATTTGGGTACCTCACGAATTGAATGAAATTCATTTAACACAAAGAATCAACTTTTGCGATATGCACCTTAGACGAAATGAAACCGACCCTTTCTTAAAAAGAATCATCACTGGTGATGAAAAATGGGTGCTGTACAGTAACATAGTTCGAAAACGATCATGGAGCAAACACGATAAACCAGCTCAAACCACATCGAAAGCTGAATTGCATCCAAAAAAGATCATGCTGTCAGTTTGGTGGGATTACAAAAGTGTTGTGTTTTTTGAGCTGCTTCCAAGGAACCAAACGATCAATTCTGATGTTTACTGTCAACAATTAATAAAACTGGATGAAGCAATCAAAGAAAAACGGCCAGAATTGTCAAATCGGAAAGGTGTAGTTTTCCACCAAGATAATGCAAAGCCTCACACATCTTTGGCAAGTCGTGGGAAACTATTGGAGCTTGGCTGGGAAGTGATGCTACATCCCCCATACAGCCCTGATCTAGCACCATCTGATTACCATTTATTTCGAAGTTTGCAGAATTCGTTTAATGGTAAAACTTTCACAAATGACGATGACCTTCACTCGCACCTGGTGAAGAAAGATGGCAAAAGGTCATTGAGCAAAATGGAAAATATATAATTGATTAAAAACTATTCTTTGTTTAAAAAAAAGTGTTTTATTTTATACTACAAAACCGAAAGTACTTAGTTGCCAACCCAATAAATAAGTGATAATCTACAGGGACTATCATTCATGAGCACTTTACTCAAAAATTTTCGAGTTATTTCTACACAGATAGCCAGGATAAGGTTGCTGCCAATGAATTATTAAACTTGCTTCATGTTTAAAAACAACGTTATTGTTGAATATGAAATGTTGGTGTGTACCAGTTTGATTGTATTATATTGTACCATAGCCAACGTAAAATCGAGTATTTGAAATTATGTGTTGTTGTTGCTATACTGTTAAGTAAAAACATATATCAATCTTTAATTTTTGTAATGATGTACTGATAGAGGAGAATTGTATGTATATTGTGCACACATATGAAGTCACGGTTATACTAATCTGTGTATAATGTGATAGTAAACCGCGATACTTAAGATTTTAAGCAGCAAATCATATGTTTTGGAATGTTGTTATCTTTGAAAACCTTTACTGTGAGTCCTCTACTATTCTTCTAGGAATATTTCATTGAATGTCAAAAAGTTCTTCTCCTACAATATAAAAATTAATTGAAGATACGTCTCTCTGGCAAGCCTGAAATTGCGAACTTTTGGTTTAGGAAAGTTCAATTTTCATTTACTTACGTTAAACCAACTGCCAAAGTATCTGACGTCGATAATAGATCTGTTTTATTATTTACTTTAATCAGTATACATACTTAAATATCATTAGGCGACAGAGTCACTAATAAACGAATTTAGTAGTATTGGTCCTAGAAGAGATCCCTGTGGAATATCATGTGAAATTGGTACCTCTATAGATTTTACTACTGTTACATGACTATCATTTATCACAATACTAATTCTGATACATTATATTGAATCATGCCAATTTGGTAAAAATCATTTAGCACCGTTGCTATTAACTCTCTATTGAAAAAGCTGTTATGTTGCACGATTTGGAAACTTTTTGCAAACTACAAAATGTTACCAAAAAGCTATCCGTCGTTCCACATATAAGGTCTAGTAAAAAGAAATACATTATTTTTCCAATAGATGGCTTTAGTAATCTGTATCTCGCGTTGTATAAGTGCGATCGCGTTCCGCTAGATGGCGTTCGAAAGATAAGATTTCGTACTAAACGAACTTCTCAGACAGTTTTGTGATTACTTGACTTAATATTGTTTGAGCACGCGTCAAAGATGGACACCAGAAAAGTTAAAATACGCCATATTTTACAGTTTTTCTTCGATAAAGGCGAAAACGCAAGCCAGGCGGCTAAAAATGTGAATAGTGTTTATGGTCCTGATACTGTAACAGTCAATCATGCGCAATTTTGGTTTCGTCGATTCCGTTCCGGTAATCTTGATGTCAAAGATGCACCACGCTCTGGAAGGCCAATTGTCGAAAATATCGATAAAATAATGGAAATCGTCGAGTCCGACCGTCATGTAAGCACTGTTTCGATTGCCCAGGAGCTAAACATTGCACAAAAAACCGTTTGGAACCATTTAAATAAGGTTGGATACAAAAAGAAGCTTGATGTATGGGTGCCACACGAGTTAACGCAAAAGAACCTCATGGACCGAATTTCCATCTGCGAATCGCTGCTGAAACGCAACAAAATTGATCCGTTTCTGAAGCGGATGGTTACTGGTGATGAAAAGTGGATCACTTACGACAACGTCAAGCGAAAACGGTCGTGGTCAAATCGTAGTAAGCCGGCGCAAACGGTGGCCAAGCCAGGCTTGACGGTCAGAAAGGTTTTGCTGTGTGTTTGGTGGGATTGGCAAGGAATTATCTACTATGAGCTGCTTCCCTACGGCCAAACTCTTAATTCGAACCTGTACTGTCAACAATTGGACCGTCTGAAGGAAGAAATCGCCCAGAAGCGGCCAGTTTTGGCCAATAGGAGAGGAATTGTGTTCCATCAGGACAACGCCAGGCCACACACATCGATAGTGACTCGCCAGAAGCTCCGGGAGTTTGGTTGGGAGGTTCTTATGCATCCATCTTATAGTCCGGACCTAGCACCAAGTGATTACTACCTGTTCCTGTCTATGGCGAATGATTTTGCTGGTGAAAAATTCGCCTCAAGAGAAGTTTGTGAAAATCGACTGTCCCAGTTTTTTGCCAATAGGAACGAGGGTTTCTATGAGAGAGGCATTATGAAATTACCTTCAGAATGGCAACAAGTTATCGAACAAAACGGTGCATATTTGACCTAAGTCGGATCATTCTAACTATGCTAAATAAAACCTTCAATTCAATGCAAAAATAATGGATTTCTTTTTACTAGACCTTATACTTCAATATTTAATTGCAAAATTCTATTAGAGCAAATCTATGAGCGTTAATTGAGTTTTTATTTCTTTAAACATTAATATTTTAAAATAATTGAATTTTATGAATTACTTACTGTAAATTGTAACATCAGAAAAAATGTACTTTCAAAGAACCTTCATTGACTGTCCAAGGATATCCTCTAAAAACAGTTGGCTTAATTTTTAATTAAGTTCTTCGCTACAAGATACCTAATTATTTATATGAAAATAAACTAAAAATGTAAAAGCCTTTTAGCTAATGTATTTCGTACTATTGAAAAGCTCGGTTTTAATTAATTTTACGAAGCGGTGGTTGGTAAGAGAGCAAACACAGGAAAAAAGAAATGAATATTTCATCACGTAATTGAAAAGCAGAGATTTATATTCTACGCATTATGACAAAGTTTGCGAGAAACGGAACTACACCTACGCCTGACACAATACGTCTGAAGCATTTGACATTTTCATTTTTACTTTTCATCAATACTACATTATTTTTCAAATTACGTATTTCAAAAGTCAAGAGTTCACATCACACATTAGTAAGCAAAGCAAATATCATATGTGAAGTACGAATAAGAGAACATAATACAGAGTATTTATTAAAATATTATTTCAATATTTTCTCTTTGAGAAATGATAGTTGATAATTTTGTATGCTACTTAAGATGTATGTAAAAAATGACCGGTAAATTAATTACGCCAGTTTTCTATCATCAATACACTAGAAGGGCCATCTTGAAAAACGCTGCGACATACATATTTACTTACAATTCTGTATAAAATAATTTAAATTTTATAATGAGGAGTGTTACTGCAATAAATTGTATAGCAAATTATGTTTAAATGTTTACCTTTGACAAGCGCCAACAGACTTATCAACATTTTTGGTATGATATAAGATGAAGAGTTACTGTCTCATTTTGTCTTGTAGCTACGAGACAAATACTATATGCGATTCTGAAATTAGGACAATAACATGGAGAAACGACGTCCGATCAGTAATTAGTGAGGTTAGAAAAAGGAAACACGAACGAATCATAAAATTATTTTATTTTTCAATCTAGTCGCCTCTATTACATTTAGTCCACCGCTTTTCAAGTCTTTTCATTCTCTCTTACCATCGAGACAAATTTTCAAGTTGGGTTGTCTGGGAAGGCTAAATCTAACGAATAAGCTGGATACAGAAGCAGTTCGAAATATAGTTTATAAATTTGACCGAAATGTTAATATGTGCATTATCCTGAAGAAAAAACACTCGCTTCTTCGTTGATATAAAAGGGATGTATACTATTCACGTGTTATTGTTATTTGCTGTTCTAGCAAATATCTAAAGAAAGTTGCATAAATGGTGTTTAAGACTACAATACTGCCGAGAGTGGACTGTTTTGGAGAGTCGTTCCGAACAAAATTCTCGCACACCGAAACGAAAAAAACGGCACCAGGCTGCAAAGTGGATAGGGATAAATTTATTTTCATATACTCCATACTCATAGGCTGAAACTGCTAATAGTTGGAAAGGTAAATAGACCTAGGGCTACTGGGTACAATGAATGGTTTTCTATGTACTAAAGAAAAGACATTCAAGCAATGTTTCTACCACCAAATTGTACTCCCTTTATTCAGCCATTGGATCAACATGTAATTCAATAAGATGAAACTGCATTATCGCAAATTTCTACTGATGTTTATCGTACCTGAAGATGTCCAAGATATGTATATAGTCTTTTTTTGAACTTTTTAATAAATATATGTACAAAAACACTCATTTGAAGCAGTTTACGTTGAAAAATCGTTATATTCGTTAATCCGAATAAACCGTTAATCGGAACATTTCCTTTACCCAATTATTCGTATTAGCAAGATTGTACTGTATTTAACTAACGTTCACGTTAGTTAAATATAGTTATAAATAAGATAAGTCATAAAATTAATGTTTATTCCAAACCGATGTTTATTATTTTATTTTTTAATTTATGGAAATCCACTTCCAGGCTTCACATAACTGAGTTGTGATTTATTCACTAAGATTCTAGTCTGCAACTGATTCATTAACATCTTGAAAACTCCCTAGGTTTCTCCATGGAGAAACGAGGTCCGATCAGTAATTAGTGAGGTTAGATAAAGGAAACACGAATGAATCATAAAATTATTTTATTTTTCAATCTATTCGCCTCTATTACATTTAGTCCACCGCTTTTCAAGTCTTTTCATTCTCTCTTACCATCGAGACAAATTTTCAAGTTGGGAAATAGGAAAATAGTCTGGGAAGGCTAAATCTAACGAATAAGCTGGATACAGAAGCAGTTCGAAATATAGTTCATAAATTTGACAGAAATGTTAATATGTGCATTATCCTGAAGAAAAAACACTCGCTTCTTCGTTGATCTAAAAGGGATGTATACTATTCACGTGTTATTGTTTTACATATTTGAAGATAATCGATAAAAATCCCATTGCAGTTCTAAAATATTCGTCATATTTTCGACCAAGTGCATGCTCTTCGCTTTTTTGGAGCACATATACTATCTCAGTCTATTGTACTGATTGTTGCTTCACTTCTGGACGTATAACGGTGTATCCAAGTTTCATCAACCGTTATTATTTTATGCCAAAAGTCTTTCAGATTAAGTCTTAACTTCGGTAAAGTGAAGACATTCTGTTTCGTGTTTGTGGTCTATAGTCAACAAATACGACACCCTCCTAGTATTTTTTTATACTCAATATAAAATCAAAACTCTTAATTCATATGAAATATGTAGACACTGCTAATTATAATTTTGAAATGATTTTGTACCGCCGTAGAAAATATATAGCATACCAGTATTATAAACACCCTTATTGTAACGTTTATATTATTTACTTCACACTAAATTTGAGCACCAAATAATTATAGTTTTGTATTATAGTTTTGTATTATTTACATCTTAAGTAAACTTTTTTTTTACTGTATAATGTTTCAATTTTTTGGTTTTACCATTATTATTCTATATTAGCAACGAAAGTCGGTAATTCATAAGATGATATCATTGAACGACTAATGCGAGAATTCTTACACAAAATAGTTTAGTTTATGCAAGATGCTAAAATGAAAAGTGTTGACTTTTCTTTTTCAAATACAAAAATGGCTAATAAACTACCCAGATTTAAAATATGAGTCAATGGAGTGAATTGTTTATCTAATGATAGATATTTACATATTAGGGCACATAGAGTTAGAAAAAAGCATTTGCGTATTAAACAACACAAATACAACGAAGCACGACTGGTACCTTATCAAATATTGTAGATCTTATATATTTTTTATGTACTTAATACTGGAAACTACACAGTAGACGTATATTTCATAGGGAAATACCACATATTCGAGAAGTGCTTGAAAATCGTGTATAATTAGAAACCGCAAATGAAAAAATATGTACAATTGTTGGTGAAACTACAGACGTAAAAAAGAATAAGTCTGCAAAAGTTTTCATACATGTCATGAATGCAGATGAAGTAACAGCATCTAATCTCATTCCCTTCCAAAGACTGTTAAATGCTAATGTTAACAATCACACACCACTGATTCAGGCTGTCACTGATGCAGCTACATATATACGGAAGACCGAAGTTTCATTAAGAAGCGCTTTTCCCAAATTATTACACACACAATTTATTATTGTTTTGTAATTCACGCTTTGCATTCGGTAGTAGAAAATATTAGAAAGAGTTATTCACCTATAGAGTCACTAGAGCGCACAGGAAAATTGCTAAGTTGTGAAGAGCTTATTCAAACATTCCTCAGCCTCCTGAATTAATTGTAATCAAATGCGGTACTTGACTAAGATATTTTCACAAAAATTTGTTACGGAATTTAATATTGTGAGTCTAATGTAATCAGAGAATCCCAGCAGCAGTTTGAAGTTTCTCCGAGTTCCTTATGATTTTAGTTTTTACAAGAATTGTACGTTATTAGCGAACACAACAGATTAGTTGAAAAATATCATTTTGTCATTATATGGGTTTATAGACAACATTTTGGACAATATAAGTCAGCATCTCCAATCATTCATTAACAGACTAATTGCTAATAAAAAGTTATATGATGTGCTAAACAAAAATCCAGACTACAATGAACTGCGTGCTATTCTTCGGAGTATTCCTGATGAACATTATTCTAGTGAGCAAGAGTTACTTAAATATGCAAATACGAGGATAGCCGTTTATATTTCGGGAATAGCAAATAAAAAAAATTTTTATTATCGAAAATAGTTCTATTGCTTTTCAAAATATTCTCCTTGAAAATCGATGCACTTTTGCATTCGTTTAAACTAATCCAAAAAGCATTGCTGCCACTGTGAAGGCGGTGTCTCCAAAATATGAGTTTTGAATGCCTCAACTGCCTCTTCCGACGTAGAACACCGTTGACCACGAAGTTTATTTTTCACGTGTGGGAACAAAAAGAAATCACAGGGTGCTAGATCAGGGCTGTACGGCGGATGGCTCATCAATTCAATGTTTTGCCCGATCAAATATTCAATTGTTTGAACCGACCTGTGAGAGCTTGCATTGTCATGGTGGAGAATGATCTGTCGTTTTCGGTTTGTTTTCCTTATTTCTTCAAAAACTTTTGGCAAACAAATAATTGTGTGTCATTCGGAATTGATCGTTCTACAAGTCTCAAAAGGCACGGTTGCAACGTGACCGGTTTTTCCGAAAAAACAGGCCACCATTTGTTTTAATGTGCTTCGAGCGCGAACAACTTTCGTTAGTTTTGGCTCATCTGGGAATACCTACTCAGGCGACTGCAGTTTACTGTCGGGCTCATACGTATAGATCCAAGATTCTTTACCTGTGACGACTTTATAAATATTCTTTGAAATACCGCCATTGTATTTTTTGGGCATTTCTTGGCACCAATCGACGCGAGTCCTTTTTTGAGCGGTTGTTAAATTATGCTCACGTTGGGTACCACCAACGTGAGCATAGCTTCTTAACGTGTAAATGTTCATGCAGGATTTTATGCACGCTGGTGTTACTAATACTTAGAGATGCCTCATTTCACGGTATATTACATGACTGTCTTGCATTATCAATTCAGACATTGCATTAATGTTTTCCGACACAATAACATTTGTGGGACGACCTTCACGAAATTCAACGTCCAAAGAACGCCGTGCAAGTTTGAATTCACTATACCAACGATATACTGTAGTTTTCGATGGTCGTTCATCACCATAAAAGGAATTCAGCTCGTCGATGCATTCTTGTTGAGATAATCCACGCCGAAAGTTATGAAAAATAATTGCATGAAAATGTTCGCGAGTTAATTCCATTTTTTCGCTGACATAAAATTTTCAAGTTTCTGTCAAAAATGGAAATAGCGACCGTATAATAAAGCTGTCAAGGTAAATATATTGTCAAAAATGACAAACTTCACGATGCAATCATCAAATCGGAGGCAACACTAACAGTGTTGTCAGTTCCCGAAATATAAACGTCTACCATCGTATTACTTTCCCAGATATAGAACATCACGTCTTTTAGTGAAACTACATTAGAAACGTTGATGTTTTTATCATGCGCATCTTTATGTTAAAAATAATAGGTTTGCACATGTTTATAAAATGTGTATAGCATATGCGGTTAATTTTCGTAAATATAATATATACCCAGTCTGTCGCAGATAAAATGGAACTTTTTTAAAATAGTAATTCTTAGTGGCGCTATCTATTAAAAAAAAATATGCGTCGGTAAGGTAGATCTTTCACGAATGCTATGTCAAAATATCATGACATTTGGAAAGTAACATCGATCTCGTGCGTGAATTTATCAGATATGAGCCAAAATCCTCATTGCGATACGTGGGTGTGGAATTAAATATTTCCAAAGATTCAATTGATCGCATTTGGACACAGCATTTGGGACTGAGAAAGATTTGTGCAAGGTGTGTACCACACAAGCTAACTGATGATAAAAAGTTGTTCTGAATTCAACATTGTACAGACTTGAAAAGACACAAAAAAAGGACGAAAACTTCAGGTATTCTACGTAATTGGTGATGAGACGTGATGTTTTCAATATGATCCAGAGACCAAGAGTAAAAGCTCTGAATGGAAATATCCAAGCGAATAAAGGCCGAAAAAAGCCGTTTGGAGAAGTCAAAACTGAAGACAATCTTGATTTGTTTTTATGATTCGAAAGGTATAGTGCACAAAGAGTTTGTACCAACTAGTCAAATAGTCAATGCTGTATATTATCTTGGTGCTATGAAGTGTCTTTTGGAGCGTATTCGTTGTGTGCGCCCTTATTATTGTGATAATGGTAGAAACAAAAACCTGCATTATCATGATAATGCACCATCTCATCGCTCGACGTTTATTACTGATTTTCTAACTACATATGGCATTTTATCCATCAACCATTCGCCGTATTCACCGGATTTGGCCCCTTGTGATTTTTATCTATTCTCCAAACTATATTTGTCGATGAAAGGACAGCGTTATGCCGACGTCTAAGCCATTAAAAGGACGTCGACAGCGATCTTGGAGGACACCTCTAAAGACGAACTTAAAAATTCATTGGACATGTTAATTGAGCGTGCAAAACGTTGTGAAGCCAAAGGCGACTACTTTGAATAAAATAAATAAATTTTACCAAAATAAAATAACTAAATTAATATTAAAGACATATCTAGTAACTATAGAGTTACGTACAATATTCTATAGGTTTTGTATTAATTACGTAGTGCTGTATAATAAATATAGTCTATTATGTTTACAATGTCATAAAATTTTTATATTAATACTAAATATTGCACACACCGAATGAGCGAACCGTTTTGAAAGTGAGAGAAACTATCTAGATCCAATCGTAATAATAACAATTTATATTTACACTAATGTGTGCACTGAGTAACAAATTTTCTAAACAATATATAGAGAAATAATAACGCAGTTCCTTAATTTTTTGTTAATATGTAAATGATTACAAAATTTTTGTTAACAAAAAAATTATAAATCATAAGTTCGATTCAACTTACCGAAAGCTTCTAAAATAGTATTCGCTTCTAATATTTGTTGTTCCACCCACGTAGATACGCCGCTGGTTACCGAACATAAATACTGTAGAATAAACCTGGTGTTTTCAGTCTTTCCGGCGCCGCTCTCGCCACTGATGACTAAACTTTGATTTTTGTTCCCGCCGCCAGGTTTGTCAGTCTGTATGGATGCATATGCGGCTTCGCCAAGAGCGAATACGTGAGGTTCGATAGATCCTAACTTTTTGCCTTGATATTTTTTAACGAACATCTGAAAATAATATATTGTCTAAATTTACTGTGGATTAATTCCGATAATTGTATTACTAATGGGAAACAGAAATTTTAAAATATTAGATGTTATAAACAGTTAATGTTCTATTATTAATATTATTATAATAAGCACTAAGCACTAAATTTTCATGTTTACAATGGATACAATGGTATATCCTGATATTAGAAACTCACATAGAACATAACTTTGCAAAATTAGATGAACATAAATTAGAAGAATTGCGTATCCATGGGTATTACCAATAGAGGCAAAAGCATAATGATTTAAATGAAACAACTTGAACAGTTGAAGGGAAGTATTCGTAATGCGATGAAATTTAACGTCGATTAAATAGGAATATGGTAAAAGATGTAAAACGCTCTACATTGCTTTTCAAGTATAAATTTGTCCCTTTCAAAGTGAGACTATTGAAAAACGGCACACGAAATTGGCAATGATAATTTTAAAAACTGTGATAGTATAACTAACCAATTGTAACGGATTCCATCACTAATCTAGAGATAACTACTAAATCCCAGATCAGTGTCACAACCATAGACTAAGAAACAAAGAAACATCGAGGGAAAAGTTATCCAAGTGTCCTAAGCTATACGATCTCCTGAAAATACATAAACTGGGTGTACTGCTCGGATCCAACGTGAGTTCAATAGCATCACCGACGCATCCACTAGAGAAATACCTTGCCTATGAATTAAAACGTGTGAGGTAGAAGTAACATTATATGTTAATAATGCTGATCACTCATTCAAACTATATACAGAACCAGTACAAAAAAATAGACATATTAGTTTCGGCGTGAGCTCTCTATTCACAATTACAAAGATGCCATAATAATTAAATACAATGGCTAAAAGTACAAAAAAATGGAAAGAGCATCCATAGGATCACCTGTGTCGTCTATTATAACCATTTATTCATGGTCAAATTCGAAACTAAAGCATTGGAGACAATTGAATATCAACGTAAGCTGTGGTTCAAATAGGTGAACAATACTTTAGTTATATAGACACACGGAACCGTGAAACTCCGAGAATTCGTGCTGCACATAAATAATATTCATCTTAAAAATCAATTTACTATGGAGTTATAGGAACAAGGACGGTTATGGTTTCTAAACGTATTAGTAATCAGGAAGGCTGATGGCTTTGGTCTCCAGATCACAACGAATCGCAGATGCAGATAATATACACATAGAAATGAAAAACAACAGGAATAGCAAACGGTTTCTCAAGCAGTAACATAAATAACACATGCCGACAAAAGCACAATACAACAAATGAACACGAAAACAATAAAAAGGCTTATCTACCGCATATAAAAGAAATCACCGATAGAACGAAAAGGGTACTATAGAAACACAATCCTAAAGATAAAATTATTTGTACTCCTACCATGACTCGCCTCAATGCTGATTGGTCCAGGCAACAGCGACGGTGGGTTAAGAACAGAAGTACCGAGAGCTACCTTCATTCGCTTGTTTTGAGTTGATCGAGAGCCAAAAGAAGATGTGTGGAATCTGATTGAAACGTCGCCAAAACAACCTTTCTACGGACCAGCAAGACACACGGTTGAATTTTGAACATATCGGAATGTTACATATATATATATATATATATATATATATATATATATATATATATATATGTTGAATAAATATGTATCGTATTATTCTAGTTAAATTCTAAACACTTATTTGTAGAAATATACCAAAAGATACATTGAATTTTTTTTAAATAAAAGTCGATAAAATATTTATTATGGTCTTGATATAAAATAAAGCCTTCTATTATTTTGAGGAACCAATAATGAATAATTAATACAAGGTAAAATAATACTGGTTAAAGACAAGAATCGGAGAGGAAATGTCAATAATTTGAATTAATAAAAATATTTCTCAAAATTTTCACTGTAAATACATTCAAAATCGTTTACTGTCTAATATGAATTTATTTGCAAGATAATAGGTAATAGATAATAATGTATATAAAGTAGGAAATCGAGAGAACATTTCAATGAGATCCCATTTCTCTTTTTAAGCCGAACGCAAGCCAAAAGAAGAAAACGAATATAACGAATAATTCATATATGGTATATGTATATTTGTTCGTATCGTTGGGTTTTTGGGTATTGTATCGGTTAGAAGAAATATATATAACATTATAAAAATCAATACATATTGCATATAACAAAAATTGTGCAATAAAACATCGTTTGTGAAAAGTTTCATCAAACACAATTAATTGTAACTATGTACTTATATAGGGGCCATACGAAAATGCGTAATGTAACAGTGAAGTAACACAAATTGGTTCACAACCTCTCCCAAATTATAATTCAAAGTATTAATTTAGTTTCTGATATTGCTCAAATTATTGGCCATACGAATATGCGTAATGTAACAGTGAAGTAACACAAATTGGTTCACAACCTCTCCCAAATTATAATTCAAAGTATTAATTTAGTTTCTGATATTGGTCAAATTAAGTTATTAATGAAACATATTTCAATAAAATTACGTTTATAAAAATGAAGTTCGACATCTAAATTCTCAACATTGTCGAAATCAAAACTGTGTAGTCTTTTATAACGATAAGATTAAACGGCAATCGATAATTTCAATTTATGGAGGGGTCGTTAACCAACTAATTTATTCTTCTTTTATTTAATTTCTGAACTATTTTTATGGCTTCTATGTAGTTAAAAATAAATATTCAAAATTATGAAAAAATATTTTTGTTAGATGTATTGATTTTTATAATCTTTTATATATATATATATGTATATATATAATATTAATACATATATAATATAATAGGAATGCAGTTACCTAGAAAAGAAATCTAAATGTTTAATACTTTGAATGTACTGATGCATATATCCAAGAGGGTACTACTATACCAATACGAGAGTTTGGCAAAAATGCGGTTTCTAGAAATACAAGATAAATATCCTGAAAATTATATAGAAAAACTGCTTTCGACACTATTAGGTCTGCTTAAAGGTACGATGTCTTTGGCCCACACTAATTTAATCTTTACATTTACGCGTCTATGACCTACCTTTATATACGATTGTGCAAGAACACATTTTTCTTTACTGTGGTGTGTATATATATATATATATTCTAGTCTTTGCGATTTCTAAACTTATCTTCTTCGCCAAAATCTGCTATTATTATCTTTTATGATATATTATTTATTATTAAGAATGCCAATATGGTGCTACATGTCATGAGCTCAGATATGGAAGGCTCCGCAAACGGTCTTAATTCTCGGTTATAATTTCCTCGCCGACTGGAATGAATGTATCGGTCGGTGATGTGTAGATTTTTATATGGATTGTTATACGTCGTATCTAATAATAAATAGTACTGTAATTATATAGTTCAAATAAACGACCATTGCCAGATGCAGTGAGCAGGTTTTATTAGGATTTACGGGATTAATTTACGATGGCTGATCGAATGAACAATTTTTATTCGATTTATGTATAATACTTGTCTTGTGTAATCTACCGTTTACTTTATTAAACAAGGAACTTTTGTCCCATTCTGGAATATATAGGCGAACTGTATATTACATAGTCGGAAAATGTTACAAAATTTTATACTATATGCTCGTGAACGTATTGAAAATAGAATTAAATTAAAATTGAAAAAAGACAGTGGTTTCCTTCATGTTACGTGTAAAATCTATGCTTTACATCTTATAGCAGAAAGTATTCGTAAATGTAATTCAGAGGTAGATGCATTAATTGCAAATACGAAGGCAGTATTTCGTAAGTCTCCCAAAAGTAATCGAGAATTTCATAGGCTGCGTTTGCATATTCCTGAACTATCTCAGCCTATTCTTACACGTTGGGGAATATGGTCACCGGCAGCGTTTTACTATCATAAATATTTAGATATAAACAAGATGGTTTTAAAATTCGATCCGAAAGAAGCTGCAGCTATCAAGAAAAGCCTAGAAATAACGTTTAGTGGACGTTATTTCTAGTTGGGGCTTTTCTTGAATTATTAGATAATAAAAATACACTTTCTTATCCACATAAAGAAAGTTAATTGGCAGTTGTTCAATACAGCCTCCTGGAAAATTATTCAGCACTTTCCTTTATATAGCAATTCTAATAAATAATTCATGGATAAGATTAAAATGATATATCCCGGTCATTCGATAATATTTACAACTATTTTTTATGATTTATTTGTACCGTTTGAATCTTTATTATTCAGTATGCGGTCAATAACATTTTAAGACCTGCATGTGCTATGTAAATATCAAGACATGTGTATGTAAATAACCCCAAGTCATTTGTAATTATATATAGTCTGCGCTTCATTCGAGAATAATCGCTTTATTCAACGAACCATAAAAAATTCGTATACAAAACAAGCAATAATGTAAAAAATGTGCATAAGCATATATATACATATATATATATATATATATATATATATATATATGTACTTCATTGATGAATCAATAATGAGTTAGCGGGTTATATAGTTTTTTAATTAATAAAATACCGTCTGTTATAACAGCATCCCAAATAGCTGGAGATATGATTAATCGAAGAATAATTAAAATGCTGTTAGGTGTCGATACCAAAAAGAAAGGTTGGTGGTGGGATTCTATGAATGAACTGACGTAGGTAAACATCCCTAATGAAATTTTGCTCGCTCGTGCGTTGACGTCATTTCGTGGTCTCTATTGAATTCCTATTATGATCGGCTTATTGTTGTATGTCGGCAGAAATTGATTCGTAACCAAATAAAAATAAACATACTCGTTTTAATTATTATTTAAGTATCATACGTGTTAATTTTAGTATAGATTAATTTTATTATTAAATTTGAATTAGAATATCATCATAATCAGTTATATGTAGTCTGGTACGTAGACTTCCGCGGTCGTGGTTCATACTATATGCTTCTGGGTTTCCGGGCTGGAACCGCGTCACTTGTATATCTGCCGACGTTTCGTACCCATTAAGTGCAGTTTCAGAGCAGTAGTTCAGCCCTGAAGATGTCCCATTCAAGTGGGTATGAAACGTCGGCAGATATACAAGTGACGCGGTTCCAACCCAGAAACCCAGAAGCAGTTATATGTAGATTTAGTAAAGCACCGATTTTCCTTTTTTTTAGATACAAAAATGTCAGATAAAAATATATACTTTTGTTATTGTTTTAACATCTAAAAAATTTTTTTTAAAGTTGTATTATATTTCATTATGATTTGTTCACCTGGACACTAAATGTTATCGTTACTAATATGAACAATATATAAGTTGAAAAATGCAGAAGTTATGGAAGTTTGAAAATTTTGCCAATTTTTTGAACTTCAAGCAATGAAATTTGTCCGGAAAATACTTAGAGTCGATTTTCGATGTTCCAATCTCTGTTCATTAAGCATTCGGATTCGCTGATCACAAAAAATGACATCGCAAGGCGGTAGATTTTACGGTTCTCGAGATATTTGCAGCAAACTTCGAACCCCTGAAAAACGCATGTCAATAATTTGGTACGTAGACTTCCGCGGTCGTGGTCCATGCTATCTGCTTCTGGGTTTCCGGGCTGGAACCGCGTCACTAGTATATCTGCCGACGTTTCGTATTTGTATGGGACATTTCAGGGCTGAACTACTGCACTGAAACTTTTCTGAACAGTTTCAGTGCAGTAGTTCAGCCCTTGTCCCATACAAATGGGTACGAAACGTCGGCAGATATACTAGTGACGCGGTTCCAGCCCGGAAACCCAGAAGCAGATAGAACGCATGTCAATTTTCGATATTTCGACGGTCCTACTTTTAATCTGCTAATTATGAAAAACAAACCCACGGTCCCCTATCTTTTTCAGGTTCCAAGATATTCGCGAAAAAACGTCTCCAACTTGAAGAAAACACCCACAGGAAACGCATACTCTCAGCGGAAAATCATTCGATCTTCTCAAGCCTGTCCTGGATAGTTTACGAATCGAAATTTGGGAAATAAATACAATGGTTACTTAAATTATTAAAATGTATTCTCAAAGATCCTGCAGTGGGTCGAAATGCTTTAATCTATTTACTCTCAGTATATACAGGTTTGTTGATGGAATTATAGACCCTGAATAAAGTTATTTTGTTAACAGCGTTTTGTTTTTAAACGATATGTACCACATATGCTTTAATTAAACATTTGTACCAGATATGTAGAGTACAAGTAGGCAATCTATTTTCTTATATAATAATAAAACTGGTGTGTTTAGAATTACTATTTATTTTTATGCGCCAGCCTATTTTCAATTACCACACTATTTCCTCCGAAGTAGGTACGGTGATATAACGGGCGATTCATTTGGAGGTATTTTTTTCAAAAATAAAAAAAATAAAAATTTCAATTTTATTGGGTATTTATTATCATACAAAAGAACCATTCTTGGCATTTATTAAACTGCACCTAACATGGTCCATTCTGAAGTTTCAATTTTCGATGACGCGTTCGAGCATTTCAAGTGGTATGTGACCAATAACGTGAGTAATGTTGGCTTCCAATTACTCAAACCTTGTTGGCTTATCCATGTAGACTTTGGACTTTACATAGCCCCAAAGGAAAAAGTCCAAAGATGTGATATCACATGATCTAAACGGCCATTACATAGTTCCTTTACGTAAAATTAAATGTTCATCAAATTATTCTTACCATGCTTTCACGGACTGTGTGGCAAGTATCGCCGTCTTGTTGGAAACAAATATTGTCGAGATTACGGCCTTCAATTTCAGGCTGCAAATAGTCCATTATCATGGCGCGATAACGGGTGCCATTCACAGTCACGTTGCGGCCGTCTTCATTTTTGAAGAAATATGGACCGATGACTCTACTTGCTCATAAACCACACCATACCATAGTTTTGTCTGGATGTAATAGCAGCTCTTAAACCTCTTTGGGTTGCTCTTTACTCCAAATACGGTAATTGAGCTTGTTGACATAGCCATTAAGTCAGAAATGAGCCTCATCGCTAAACAAAATTTTGGTTGAAAACGGTGGATCTTCTTTAAGCTTTCCAAGAGCCCAAAGACTGACAGTGACGATTCGAAAGGTCGGACGCTTTCAATTCTTGAATGAGTTGAATTTTGTATGCTTTTAAATCAAGGTAAGTTGTGGCGTACGACAAGCCAAGCTGTTGAGATTTACGCCGAAGCGATTCTTCACGGTCATCGCGTTCTCTTTCAGCTATCATCGTTATAACGGGTGTTTATTTAAGAGATTGAGAACTTAAAATGATAATACAAGATATTGTTGGAATGAAATTTTTTTTATTATAATCTGGTAGATAATTTCATGGCATTTAGTTTTTAAATATGATTGCTGGCACATGTCCGCCGCGGCTACAAGTTACATGGTCCATTCGATCAGTCCAATTTTTGACTACTTTTTCTAATAAATCTGTCCATATGGCGTCAATGGTGGCTTGAATATTGGCTTCCAATGCTTCAAGAGTTGCTGGTTTGTCGGCATAAACTAATGGCTTAACATAGCCCCATAAAAAGTAATCCAGAGACGTTAAATCGCACGAACGAGGGAGCCAGTGAACAGGACCATTTCTGAAATTAAAGTTGTCACCAAACTGATTTTGCAATAAATCTGTTATTAAGCGCGCTGTATGGTAAGTTACGCCGTCTTGTTGAAACCAAATGTCGTCGATGTTCAGCTGATTAATTTTTGGAAACAAAAATTCAATCAGCATACCTCGATAGCGCTCGCCATTCACCGTAATGGCAGCTCCTTCCTCATTTCGAAAGAAATAAGGACCGATAATGCTGCCAGCGTGTAAATCGCACCAAACGGTCAATTTTAATGGATGTAATGGTGATTTGTTAACGACTTGAGGATTGTCTTCACTCCAAAAACGACAATTTTGCTTATTGACATAGCCATTTAACCATAACAAAAAATTCATCACTAAACACAATTCATTGATAAAATGCTCATCTTCGGCCAGTTTCGAATGAGCCCAATCTGCAAAAATGCGATGCAAACGATCGTCGTTTTGCTTCAATTCTTGCACGAGCTGTATTTCATAGGCACGTAAGCCAAGATCCTTACATAAAATTTTCCGAGTAGTCGAAGGAAAAAGGCCAACAAGTTGAGAACGACGATGAATAGACACTTCGGCGTCTTCTTCAATACTTCGCGGTACAGCAGCAATATTCTCTTCGGTACGCACATTTCTTTGTCTCGTTGATGGTTTTGAATCGAGAAGAGTAAAATTAGTGCGAAAACAATTAATAACTGCACGAATTGCTTGCTCACTAGGCCGATTATGTCGACCGTAAAATGGACGAAGTGCTCTATGAACTTCGCGAACAGATTTATTTTATTCAAAGTAAATTCCCACAATTTGGAGGCGTCGTTCTGGCGTTAAACGATTGATGATGACTTGCCAAACCTTACTGAACAAAAATGTCAACACAGTTTGACATTATCAGCTGTGAAACCATAGTTATCGATATTGATAGTTCTCATGCAGCTTAAAAAGCACCCATTATTTTCTTTACTACGTGGTAGAGCAACCTATGGTCTACATAAACGGCTCACCGAACGCACAATTCGCTATATCATCGAAAAATTTGAAAGGCATTTTCATTATTGGATAATACGCGACCAAATAGACCACGGTGGCGTATTATTCAATAATGAAAAGAGAACTTCTAGGGTTGCTTTGTTATTTACGTTTAGTATCCGGAAATTATTTTTGCCACACCCTGTATAATATATTTCACTCTTAAAGAAATCGTACGGAAATTGTCTGAAAATTCAATACACTTCTTTCATAATTTTTTGTCGTTTCATATAGTTCCTCCACATGCAGTTTTTCTCTTTTATTTCCTTTTCATGATACCTGTAAATGTATTTTCACTATGTTATTTTTTCTCATTATCGTCTCGATTTCATGTCTCAGTCTTCCCATTTTACTTCTTTTCGTGAAATTTGAACGTACTTATTTTTACATCTAAGACGCTATTTTACAAAGAAGAAACTGAACAGAGATATGAAGTCAGCAAAGAAATCATTTCAGTAATCGAATAGAGATATCGAGATACCTAATGAAATTAAAGCCACGACGTTTGCGGAAACCATAGAGCAGGGGAAATACTTGTTATTTTCTTAAATGTGGTTTCAGATATATTCTATATTTATCACGAAAAAGGAAATTATAAACGGGAATTTTTCCTAACGTTGCTAATAGAATGCATATGAAGTTTGTTGTAATATTTTAGTTATTTATCTTTCGCTAATCGCTTATCTTCATTTAGTTTCCTACTATTAGTTTATTTAAATACTTTTATAATAGATTTGCTTTTAGTGAAAATGTTTTTAGATATAAGCATCAAAACAAGAGTATTTTATTTATAATTCGATTTATGCAATATACATATGTATGGACATTTGTATGGACATCAAAAGTCCAGGACGTCTGTCAAGCTGAAAAAAGATTCCAAAGGTCTGCAAAAAATACTTTTTAAAAATTGTTTAAACTTTAGTCACTTTTTTGTGTTTTTCAGTACTGTACTCAAAAGCAAAAACCGTTTTTTCTATGACGTAGAGTTCTCTCACAAAAAACAGATGTATTTTAGGAATAGTAAAGCAAATACCAAAAATTATGGAATTTTATTTTACATTTTATTAAAATCATAGGTAACCAAGCGTTCTTTTATAAAAGCAACACAAAATTAGTAAAACTGAATAGTCCTTATAGTATAGTTTCGCTTCCCATCAAAACTTCGTTTGACAGCTACTCAATATTGCCTCCCGACTAAATTAATATTTCCCATGGCCAATCTAAGCTTAATTTTAATTATTAAGATTAAACACTGTAATGCTTACTTGCCTAAAATGCCTAGTTGTCGATAGTTTCAAGTTAAATTGTATACATTGTACACATGAGTGTTACATTATTTTAATTTAAAACGATTGATTTTAAACACAAAATTATTACCAAGATAACGCTTGTGAGTTAACAAATATTTCTAGGAGAAATCTAATTATTTTTTAAAATCTTTTTTAAATAGTCTCTTTTCAAATCTCTGCTTTAATCTTTTTTCACATAGAATACACATTTATTATTCTGTCCAACTATCTACTTTCCTGGTAATTATATTAAATATATCGATTCTTTTAAAAGGCCTAACATTTTAAGAAAAGTTAAAGATTTAATGTCAAAATTAAAATATTTTATTTTATTTGGAATGTACATTATGTATATTATACATTTTATGTGTACTATTATTGTGTTTTATGAATATTATTGTTTTAAGTACATATATTATAATGTATTTTATAAAGTAATTACATTTACTTCACTTATACGTAAATTAACACATATACTGGTCGGCAGCAACTTTGGTCATCGTGTATGTATGTTACATACATATACAATATATTGTATGCCAGGAGACCTAGATCAGCCTACTAGACCGGCTATGTCACTGTTGTTGCCATAGTCATGGTTTCCCAATAGGCGCAAGGTTGACAGCTTCAAACATTTTTACTCTATTGGGGATGCGTTGAACGCGAAGCGAGGTATTTTGAACTGTTTTTTGTTATGTACGTATTTGAACTGATAATTAAACGTATAGAACAATTTGAACTGTTTCTTTTCTATTTAATGTTTGAACTGCAATATGTGTATTCGTATGCACATCTGCAACATTTGTGTTTTATTTCAATTACATAGGGCTTTTAAAACATTGTTACCTTAACACCTTTTAACAGTAAAACAAATGCTTGTTTTGTGAGTCAAGTTTTACTCGTGCATGTAGTATTCAACATATTTATTTCACGACCGCGAAATATATATATATATATATATATATATATATATATATATATGTATGTATATATATAACATCCTGACCAAGAATAAATGTACACACACATGCACTAAAGTACACCACCTAGCGTTCGATACCTACTTTTATTCTAATCCTTGTATATTTTACTCCATAGCTTTATTACTCTACTTTTATTACAGCATTTACAATTGCTTATATTTTACTTGCATCTATTATTTTTATTTAATATATTCTAACTTTAAGAATTTTGATCACTAAAGGTTGATATATAACCCCTTGCCACAATAATTTTCGTATTCTGTATACGTATTTCGGCATCTAAGTTGTGATGATCAGCAGATAATTAAACAGTGTGGCACCTGGATAACTACGGCGAAAAATGCCCGTACGAAAACTCCGTACGCGGTCCGTACCGTTGAGAACCAAAATGTACACTGTATACAGGGGTTATATATCAACCTTCAGTGATCAAGTTAATCAACCACAGACTCCATCAAAATTACCTTTAAGAATTTTCTTTATTTAAGTATATATACAATATAAATCAATTGTTAAGAACAACCTTATTGTTTTATTTCTGTTAATAACACAGGCCTGCGATGGAAAAATTGTTCAAAATCAGTGATTTTTATAGGTTTTTGTACGCTGATTACGGGAAAAATAATAAAAAATTTAATCGCGCACAGTTTAGTAACAAATTTAACTTGAAATTATCGACAACTAGGCATTTTAGGCAAGTAAGCATTACAGTGTTCATTAACTGCCACGATCCCCAAATGGGGATTGAGTCTTTAGTGTTTAACAGTTAGTAGTACATGGTCAAATATTTTCAATAATTGACATATTTCAATTCATTATAGTTTAGATCAGTCTGCAGGAAGGAAATTCATGAAAATTTGTGTGCAGTTTGGATGTTATTCAGAAACAAACTGAGATTTTGAGGTAAAATATAGTTTTGAATTATTGTTTATTTTCATATGTATTATTATGTAGCTTTTCCTAAACATATATAGAGTATTATAATAAGATTAATTGAAGGTTAAAGTAACTATCCATAGCTCAGATTTCAGTTTCTAGTGATTTCCTACAGTGATATACTTATTTTATTACTGATCTTCAATTGGGAATAGTAGCTGATGCCAAGTACAAAAATGACCATGAATATACATATGTATATTCTTTTTTATAGCTATGAGTACAAGACGATTTTTAACTCTCTCTGAGCTAGAGGATATTGTAAATGATCCACATATCCTTGACGACGATGAAGATTCCACTCCAATAGACATAGTTGAACTTCCTCCTGATAATGTAGACATTGTTTCAGATCTGGAGGACATCGACAAAGATATACTGGAGGACACCCATACTAAAGATGTACCAGGTATGGAAATTCATTCTAGCGGTCTACCTGTGGTTTCTAAATCTATGGACGATGTAGAAAGTCCCACCTCCAATGAAAACTCAGAAACTAAAATGATAAAATAATGTCAAACTGGCAGAAAACTAAACCTGATTTTTCGAAGGAAATTAAACAGTTTCAATGCCACAGACAATAGCAGTAGTTGAGCCGTGAAGATGTCCCATACGCGTGGGTACGAAACGTCGGCAGTTGTACCAGTGACGCGGTTCCAGCCCGGAAGTCCTGAAGAAGATAGTATAAACTCAATGCGTTTAGAGTATCTTCAGATATAATACAGATTGTCAGTCTTATCTGACGAACTGTCTCAATTATGTTGAATGTCTCGTCTTGAAATCATTTACCTCTTGTTCCTATTCTGGAATTTGGCTAGTTTAGTATCTTTTCTATTCTTATTCTTCATTAATGATCTTCCTGATTACTTTTCTTCTGAATATATAATGTATGTAGTGATCTCAAAGAATGGGAAGTTACATTAATGGATGATTGTGCCACTTTACTTAATGACGTTTTCTGGTTGTTTTCCTGGAGCTTGTCTAATGATTTCTCTTTAAATGTTTCTTTTAGTTTCACTAGAAATCAAATGTTCGTGTGATTCGATTATAAAATTGATGAGTAGTCTTTGGAGCTTTGACATTTAATTAAACTTTAACTAACACGTTATAAAAATTGTTGGATTATCGTTGCTTGGTTTCCTCACTAGAATTACACATCCATTGAGTGATGCTAGTCTTATCAGTTTCTACATTGCGTATATTCACAATACATTTGATAACTTGCTTTATAATTAAGTTCACTTTTCAATATCTTACTTCTTTTTAGTATATATTATTATTCTTTATTAAGCTTGTCCTATAATGAACTAATGCTCTTCCCCGAGATTGGGACCTAGAACGAATTTAATAAGAACATCAGTATCTGTCAATAATCTACAACAGATCATAATAGGGAAATAGATCTGCAGACGGCAAATGTCCAACTAATCTTCAACTAGTGAATGCATTAGTATCAGATCGTGAAATGCACTTGGAAAGTTCTTAATAGATTAAACACAGACATTAGCAAATCCGAAGTTAATATAATTCTGGATCAATTTTTTACGACTGCATATTAAACAGAATCAAATTTTACCATAAGCAAACATTACTGATGCCAAATTTGAGATTATTTATCTTTGTGTATGCACATTTATATATGGATTGCTACTAACGTGAATCGGTAATATAAAATAATTAATACGAGGTATTAGAGGAGCTCAAAAGTAATTTTCCAGCATATTAAACTCCTTTCTTTCCATCAACATAATTAAGAAAGTAAAAGTCATAGACTCAAATATGGAAAAATAACGAACACATTTATTTACATTTTAGAACCTAATACTAGATTTCATTATGGTATAAAATGAATTAAATAACACACATATAAACAATAATACAATTCAAAGTAACAAAAAGCAGAAATTGTAACTATAGTTTTTACGTGGTTAAAAATGTTTTTATAGAGTTAAACTAGGTTCATATATACCATAGAAAATTTTTTCTATAGCGCTTACGTATGCAGCTGTACGAAAATCTGTGCCCAAATTGAATTCCTTTGCTGTATTGAGCAATTTTCTAGCAGATTTTTCCATAGTAAAGGCTAGAGCTGATTTGACTATGTCCGCTTCAGTGGCACCGGCTATTCTCTCTTTGAAACTTTCTGAAGGAACAATAGGAATCTTTTTCATTCCATCTTGTCCAAAATGTCTTTCTATAGATTCCTGTACAGATCTTAATAACATATAATTTGAATCTCGTGTATATTTGTACGTGAGTCGACCCATAGTATAGTGGTTAATATTTTTTAACCACTCAAAGTAAGACACAGTAACGCCACCTGCATTCACGTATAAATCCGGTATTATTACAATATTTTTTGACAATAAAATTTTATCTCCAGATGGAGTAATTGGGCTATTGGCACCCTCCACAATTATTTTTGCTTTAATCCTGACCGCAATTTCCTTAGTTATTAGCTTCTCATTAGCTGCAGGAATGAGAATATCACATGGTTCGCAAATTAAATTTTGGCCAGTATAGGGCTGAGCACCAGGAAAATCAACTATAGTTCCTTTAGTTAGTTTATAATGTTGCAAATCTGAAAAATTAATGCCCTGAGGCGAAACTATACTACCATCTTTTTCTGAAACACCTACACATTTAGCACCCGCTTTTGTTAGGTACCTCATTACGTGCGTACCAACACTGCCAAAACCCTGTAATATAAAGGTTTTGTCTTTCCAGCCCGTTATAAGGCCAAGTGATTTCATTGAATCCTCATTATTAACAAATAAGTCTAAAGAATAAAATATACCCCTACCGGTGGATGAAACATGTCCATAAATTCCACCTTGATTCGTAGGTTTTCCAGTAACACATGCAGGAGCGTTTAAATCTCTGTAACCAAAAGTTTTATGATACGTATCCGACATCCAAGCCATTTCTCTTTCAGTAGTTGCTACATCAGGTCCGGGTACATCTAAATCAGGCCCTATAAAACCTTTTCTGGCTAATTCTATAGTATATCTTCTCGTAATTTTTTCTAATTCATTAGTGGAGAACCTTTTAGGATCAATGCGCAGTCCTCCAGCTGCACCACCATAAGGTAATCCAACAGTTGCACATTTATATGTCATCAAGCTTGCCAACGCAAAAACCTGATCTCTGTCAATATCAGGGGTGTATCTCATACCACCTTTACAAGGCAACGTGTAACACTTGTGCATACAACGATACCCACGAATCATTTCAAAAGTACCATCATCTCTTTTTATAGGAAAATTTAATTCTAGCATTGAATCGCATTCTTCCAAATAAGACATTATATTTTTTACTTTTTGTTTGCGTGCTGTCAAATCCATCGGAGCTTTTCCCTTTATATGCTTTAAAGATTCTATCAATTTTTCTTCAACTATGACTCTAGCTTTGTGGAAATTGTACTGTACAATTGCATAAAGTGATGGGTTAGACATGTTAGGTACATCTTTTAGAAAATCGGGCATCTTTCCAATATCCGCATATGTACGTAATTGCTCTATGTGAAATCGATGTCTTCGTAAAAATTTTATTAATATCTGATCACATACTCGAACTGATTTCATGTTCTGTTATATTATTTCATACATGAACTTCACTGCATAATGAAATTAACCAAACTACTTTAACTTATGTCAAAATTAAATAATATTGAGAAACCAACTCAAGGCTATTCAGATGATCCAAATTTGACATTTAACAATTATGTCAATTAAAAAACTCAATTTAATAAAAATTTTTCATGTGTACGTGAAACAGTAGAAATGTTTAAAAAACTATAGTAGTAAATATTTATTATAAATCTTTACAAGAAATTCATTTAAATTAGAAAATATAAAAAAAAAATATGTTCTTTACGAACAATTTGAATATGTTGCAGTCATCACGTTATGATATTTTTCCGAAGAAGAAATAGATTCCCAACCCATGTGGATTTTCAATGTTAATATATTCACTTTTGCAAGAACATAGTTAAACACTGCTGAGGGCAGTGATATACATATACCATATTTACTAGCACCGAGAAAACCAATGAACATGAATAACTTTAATTTTCAGCATGCACATGTCTTGTCTTCCTATTCATAATGAAAACGCAGTCAATGACTAAAGTTTGAAGGAAGTAAATTTACATATTTATTAAACGTATCGAAATAATTTAGTTAATTCTAATCTATTACGATTAATTCTTGATACGTATAGTTTCCTTTTGTAGACTTTCTATTCTATTTACTATTATAAGTCTTTGAATTCTTTGCTTGAAAGACATCAACATTTTTATTCGAGAAGTTTAAGCTGAAGTCATAGAATGGCAGTTTTGTAGAATACATAAACACCTGAAAATCAATTTTGTAAAGTAGATCGAATAGGTATTATTGATTCTATCTTGCGGAATATAATTTTTGAAACACATTGAAAAACATTCAAAAGTGCAAAATTTCTTAATCGAGTATTAAACAACTTTTTTCGGAAACCGTCTCGAAATTCAAAATAAATGACATTTACGATTAATTTGACATATAATGTCATCAATTATCTAGTGCAGATCGCTACGCAACAAGAGCATTCGTATATCAATAACTCGAACCAAACAAGTGCGTGTAAATCTTGAGTAGCAATTAAGTTAATAATAAATTTTATTACTTGGAATAATATCAGAAAACGATGAAAATGTTCTGAAGTGTCTATCTGTGGTAGCGAAAACTGCAATTTCTGAGCTTATTCGTTGTAAATTCGGCGAGGCAATATGAATTTTCTTATAAAAACTTCATAGAATTGTGCAGCTCTGTACACACACACACACACTCTCACATACACACACACACACATGAATATATGTGTGTGTATGTGTAATTCTGGCATATTTTTAATATCAAATAAAAGTGCAGATGACAATGCCTTGGTTCTTATGTTCAATGCTAAAAGAAACACAACACGCTAAACAAAATATAGATATAGGAAAAAGGAATGTAGAGGATATAGTCACGAAAAATTCAAAACTACTAGCCACAGTAGAAATTAACAAATTCTTGCAGACGTATTCCGAAAAATATAGTAACATACTTAAAATTACCGAACAAAGAGCTACAAGTCACTATTTCTGACGATCGTCTGCTACATTGTTAACTACTTCTCGAGCTGATATCGTCAAGTCTCATGAAAAATAGGAGCTAGCGGTCTTAGACAGTTGCCGAAACATACGAGGAGGGCCTTTTACGTTTTATAAAAACCAGGAAAGAAAAAAATTTTTTGGAACATACTATTTTATTGGTTTTCAAAATATTCACCTGTAAGATTTGATGATGCATGCTTTCACACCAATTCTCGAAACATCTTTTCCACTCTAAAGTTTGTTTCTCAAAAACATCGTTTTTGAAGGATTCGACAGCTCTTTGGGATAAATCAGTTGAATACGGCCAATGAGAAATTAATTTAATGATTTTCTCATTCAAATAATTAGTTGTTTAATGTGCTGTGTGAGAGCTAGCACTGTCATGATGTAGAATATTGAAACGTTTGTAGTTGCTTTTTTCTGGTTTTTTCGATGACGTCTGCCAAACAAATTTTTGCTATTCAGCATTATCTGTTCTTCGACTTTATAAAGGAATGGTTGCGAAATATTCTGTACCTCCGAAGAAACAAGCGATAATTTTCTTAGAAGTGCTTCATGGACGAACAACTTTTGTGGGATTCACTTCATCTTGGAACATCCAAACAGTAGATTGCTGGTTAGCTTCCGATTCATACGAATATATTCAAATTTCGTCACCTGTCACGATGTTATGTATGGATTTTGCAGTTCCTAGGTCGAATTTCTTGAACATTTCCTTATACGAGCTTTTTTTGAGCTTCGGTCACATTATGTGGAATCAACCAGGAGCGGATCTTTTTAACAGCTAAATGATCGTGCAAAACTGAATATATTGCAATCTTCGATATGCCTAAGGATGCTTCTATCTCACTGCATGTCACATGCCGATTCTCTTCAATCGTGTTCCACACAACATCGATGCTTTTTTGAATAAAAACCGATTCTGGTCCACCTTCATGCAATTCATCACTGATAAACGCACAATCAAGACGAAATTCTATGAACCGATTGTAAACAGTCTTTTTTGATGTTTTATTACTAAAAGGTAACGAAGCGATTCTATGCATTGTTGTTGAGTTGGACCTTTTCTAAAATCATGCAACGAAAACCTTTACGTGAAATTTCCAATCTTTCCCAATTCTTTTTTAAACGTTGACTGTAAACAAACTACTCCGTCAATCTGTATGTTGCTACTGTTTTCACAGCAGCAAATGTCAAATTTTTTGCGATAATAGTAATGACAAATCTCAATAAGGCACCTAGTGGTCGTTTGTAAAAACATAAAAAGCATCGCTTGTTCATTGAATAGAAAATTAAAATTTTCAATACTTTGTATATTTCGAGATTGAATGCCTTTTCCTTAATCAAGATATTTCCATAACTGTACTATTCGAATTTTAAATTTAAATGTTAAAAAGAAATAGATTATTAAAATTCTTAATAATAATTTGTTGAAAGTAATAAATAAACTGGCGAATTAACTTGACTACTTAATCAATATTTTCAATGATAAGAATTAGGGTAACGTAACAATTATTGGAACGTTCATAGTCATTGGTATTATTTGTATTTTGCTAGTATTTAGTTAGAATTTTAAATAGTTTAGATTATCAACAATCACAAGAGCTTTTATGTGCATTACATATATCAAGAAGAGCTCTAAGAACAATTAATACATAGAAATGTGCACACATAAACTTACATATGTATGTATAGCTACACCTTAAGAAATAAAATTTATGTTTTCTACACAATCACTAAGTGGAAAGTTAAGCAGGCAATTGCAAAGATATAAAAGTTACCAATCACTCAGAAATATCAATTAGCATTATCTGTGAAACTAATTTTAGAAGATCACTGATGTTCTTTGTTTATATATATTTTTCGAATTTAAGATTAAATATAATAGTTTAAAATCAACGGTGCTCTGACAAATTTTCGCTATAGCTAGTGACATACAAGGTATTAAAAAATGTTGCATAAACTGTGCGCAGGGGATAAGTATGCCCTAAAAGATGAAGAAAAGAAAAGAAAAGTGTTAATGAATATGGGTCCACAAATAGATTGTTTTGGATATAGGAAATATTTTGCGTTTACATCACTTTTTTATTATGTGCAAAGAAACAAAAACAATGCGATTTATGAAAAAACGACAAAAGTAAAAAATTATGGTCGTTCTATTTCACAACAGCCACATCTTCGAACTCTTTCGAAAACTTCCACATTGGCTCAGATTCGATGACATACTTGTGCCTTTCGTGGCTGTACCTCCTCGAGGTCATTTACAGGATTAGTGTACACAAAACTTTTCAAATATCCCCAAAGAAATTGGGGGCAATGCTACAGATACGCCCCATCCTACTCATCTATGTCTAAAAGTTCCGTGATCATTTCGTTTAACTTTTTCCTTTTGTTGTTTGTTAATAAATTAACATTGTTTATTTTGTGTATAATAGAAAAGTGGTGTAAGCGCATAATGCTTCGTATCTTTAAAACCGTCTATTTGCGGATCCATGTTCAGTAAGACTTTTATACACGTATTGGACTATACTATTACCCTTCAAAGTTTGTGACACATTTCTTTTAACAGTTGTTACGTGTACCTGTTATTATTCCATAAATCAAAAAGCCAATACGAATTTACTTACTATAATAGAAATTTAAATTGGTAATTCCTTAAAAAAAACAGAATATAGGCAAAATTATTTTATAATTACTTCGAAATATACAAACTAAATATTTCCATCAACTTCAAAGGAAAATATTAAACCAAATGTAATGACATCAACTTCTAAATATAATAACTAAAGAAAACAATTATTTAGATGAAATCAGATATACCAGGTTGTTCAATTAGTTTCGTCGCTCGATAAGAAATGCACGATTTTATGTTTTGAAATACATTTTATTATTCAATATAACTTCCCTGAACTTCAATACACTTGTTCCAGTGATCTAATTTATGGATTCCATCCCTCAAGCGAGAATCCGGAAGACTGTCGAAATACGCTTCCACGACTACTATGTTGTTCGATGAAATCGTTCTTCGCGCATAAATTTTTTGAAATGTGACAACATGAAGTCAGGGCGAACTAAATCTGGTGAAAAGGGTGGATGTTGTAACAATTCGTACTTTAATTTACTGATGTTTGCGATGGCTTTTTGAGCTGTGTGAGAGGGTGCGTTGTCTTGATCAAAAATGATTTTTGTCTTTTATAAACCAGGTTTTTTCTCACGAATTTTTACATTTAAAAGATTACAATAATAATTTGAGTTTACTGTTTTAAAAGTTTGGAGGAATCCACGAACAAAATTCCTTTTGCATCCCAAAAAACTGATGTTAACACTTTTTTGGCTGATTTGTTGTTTGACCCTAACTCGCTTCGGAGACAAAGAACCGAGTTCACACCACTTCTCGGCGTCTTGTTTTCATTATGGATCATGACGGAAGTCCCAAGTCTCATCCATAGTGATGAAACGACGTACAAAATCGTTTTAATTCTTTCTAAAACGCTTCAAATGTTGCTGAGAAAGTCCAATTCGGATGTGTTTTTGTTCCATTGTTAACGAATGCGGTACCCATTTTGCATACAGCTTTCTGAAATCCAAAACTTCAACCAAAATATTGCCCACACTACGAAATGAGATGCCTACGGCTTCTACTAAATCTCCCTCGGTTAATCGACGATTTTCCAAAACTATATCCTGTATTTTTGTTAGGATTTCTGGTGCATTTTTTAATGTCCTTCACGTGGATCATCTTCAAGACTTGTATTACCACGTTTAAATTCAGCAATCCATCTTTCTACTGCTCTAATTGCAAGTGACGTGTCCTTATACACTTTTAAATCTTTCTTGAATTGGTTTTGGTGTATACCTTTCAAAAATAAGAATTTTATCACTGCACGATATTAAATTTTTTCCACTGTAAAAAAATACTGAGACACGTCAACTTTGAATACCTATAAATATACGCATGAGAAAATACAAAATGAGAAAACTTGTTCATAAAAAAGTAGAACAATTTGTAGAAAAATATAATGACGAACCTAATAGCGTCATCTCTTCTCGAACGACAAAACTTATTGAACAATCTGAAGTTATAATTATTGTTAAAGTAACGTTCACTTAATATTTAATAACACAATAGAATTTTTAGAAGTCTGGGTTTTTTTTTGATGAGTCGTAGAAAAAGTATATTCTACAACTCAGTTGAATTGTTCATTGAGCACAATCTATCAAACTTCATCCGCGGGCGATGTCGATATTATATTCCACTCTCGTTAGAGAAACTACTATTTACGTTCTCCAGAGAAAAATAGTTTTTGACACGTGACAAAAAAACTGAAACTCAACTTTTAATAACAGTTTTCAAAAGGCAAACAATTAATATTCTTTTCTGTACTAAAATATCTTTTTTTAATAGTTTCCTGCGCTTTTTTAATATCGGCTCTTACTTGTTAACCTTTTACGATACCAGTTATCTCAATCGCTACTTATTTTTCAGATTGTGTTAAGAAAAATTAAAGCGCGTTAATGATAAATTATTTATTTGTAAATCATTACTTAGCAATAAATACGCCTGCTATTAATCGATTACTAATTTATAGTCTTGTCTCGTTGACAAATGATACAATTTAAAAGTCATTTTATTTCAAGAGAGTTATAGAAAAAAAATTACATAGTATATGTACGTTGCCAATCAACTATTCTCATTTATGTTTTAATAATTTCGTAATTTGCTTCATAAATATGTATCTGTTTCTAATATTTTGTGTAAATCGCATAAGACATTAGATTTTACGTAGTGCTATTGAAGATACAAAAATAAGACAACTTTAACCTATAATTTATTATTTTTAAGTTGTTTGACGTGGATTGTCACTGTCAGTTGCTGTTAGTAAAATAGCCGCACACGTTGTAATCCCTACAAAAATGCACGAATACAATACTATAAAAAAAAAACGCATTTTAAAATACTTGAAAAATGTTTACTTCATACAAATAATATCCAAGTGTTTAGGGATGGATAGAAATGCTGTTTTTAGAAGTAAAAAGAAGTGGATGTAGGAAGGAAGTTTGAAATCATAAGGTTCAATTACAACAACGCAAGAGGAAGAATTAATAAATTATTTATGCAACAATTAGTTTAAAATTGAGTTAGATGCCGTTTAAGAAACCTCTCTTGCGCCTGTAAGAACATCTCTTCGGCGAATAAAAGGCAGTGAATTAAAAAAATATGCTATAGCTAAAGATAAGTTTTTAAATCAAAAAAATAAAGACAATAGAGTACTTAATTATGTGTTAAAATGACATTTTCTGATGAGAACTCGTTCGAATTTGCAACAACGGTCCAATTTTAGTATACCTACACATGCTATATGTGACGAAAGATATACTAATCAAATAAAAAGTATACGTTTCTCTATTCACATGTGGGCTAATTTTTCTTAGACTGCTTATTTATTTGTGAACGAATTGAAAGATGTTAGTAAGATTAGGTTGATTCTGTCTTATATGGTCAAAATATAGGTTATTTCATTTTGTATTTAAATATTAATATAATAGAACATTGGTTGCATTCATCAGACTACTAACAAATGGATCACTGGACCACTTAATATCAACATGCAAAGTATGTCGTATTTTATTATTATAAATTATTATCTTAAAATTATTTTCATTTTTTTTTTTATAATTTCTTTTTAATGAACGAAACCACTGTTTAATATACTTATTTTCGACAAAAAAGAAATTAAAGTTCAGCGAAAATTGTACCTGTAGTTACATTTCAGTTCAGTCTTGTTCCTTTTCGTAAGTTATTCTTAAATTTTTTGAAGTGATATTTTCTGCTGTACCGTTATTTTTTCTTTCAACTGCGGTCAAAACAAAGATTCTTTGTTATAAATCACATATTACTACGAGTTTTCTTTATCCTGGCGAAAACACACTTAACATTTAGAAATCAACTTTTCTTTGTTATATTTTAAATTTAGCCAATTTTCAAATACACCATCATAGCTAACAATAAACTTTTTCCACTCACGCCTATTAAAATATATATTAATCTGCGACTAAATTATTTCAAATGTACTTGGACATTTTTATAATAAAAATTCTGTTTTATTTACTTTCATTAACAACGGATTATCTATGACAACTTCTATTTATTTAAAATCGATATAAATATAGCCATGTTACATATACAGTACTTAACAAAAGAACGTAACTCGCCAATTGAATATATCTGCCGTTTCTAAAAAAAGCAGTCATACTTCTCAAGCCCTTATATTTGCTTTACTACGCTACTACTTTGAACATAGTTATGTATGTGTATAAGTTAGTGGTGACAATATCGCATTCACAATGAGCGTAAAATACTTTAAAAAATTGGAAGCTGTATTTCTGTGTAGTCACTTAAAAGGCCCTAACATGTATAAATCAACGGAAAATATTTACATCATTCTGTTGGATTTGTAAAAAATGGTTAGCAAGATAAAAAACAAATTAAAACATTGACAATTTACCGGAACGTGAGTATAAACAAAGAAATCTAGAATGAGGAAAATAAGGTGATAATTAATTTGTTAAAAAAAAAACCGTCGTTAACATTACATCAAGGAAAGCAAATATATATAAGTAGACGACGGTTACGAGAAAATAATATTAATTGGTAAAGGGTAAACGAAAAACCATTATTATCGAAGAATAAACAGAGAGAAACATTTACTCTGAGCGCGCGAAAACTAAGAACGCGAATGGGATAATGTAATATTTTCGTTTGTGCACAAACGCAAAGCAGGGTCAGTAAAAGGCAAAACAATAATTCGGAGGACAGTTAAATATCCAGTTAAAGTGCACGCTTGAGGATGCGTCAGTGCATATGGTTTCGGCAAATTGCACCTGCTTACTACACATTTGAACATTCTATTTGAATGGAATACTGCCAATTTATAAAAAGTGTTTTCTAGCGTTTCCAGAACAATGGTTTTGAACTGACAAGTTACTGTGAGTGTTGCAAGAAGACACTAAGCGTCAGAGTCGGCGTTGTGAGTCCTGGAAGGAGAACGATGACACGCACGTGTTAGATTGGCCTTCACAATAATCGACATGAACTCAATCAAAAACGTGTATTCTTTCATAAAGCAAAAACTTGAAGGAAGGCTTGTAGTTAATTTGAAATCCCTATGTAGAGAGTTTAGGAAGATATGGTGATCTCTACCTGTTGCACATGCTCAGAAATTAATTGACAGTATGCCCAAACACTGTGATTCTATAGTGAATCATGGAGATTGAACACCCTATTAAAGCATAGCGTAATAGTATTTTGTATATTTTAATTGATAATATAAATAATTACTTTGTAGCTGTTGTTTTCTTTATGTAATGTGAAATACGTTCTTGTGGTATTGGCAATACATGTACAAACTTTAGACACACATAAATATTCTAATAGCCTCTAGATATTTAGTATCCAATACTTCTAACTCAATACTACTACTAATACACAAATATTGTAATGGTCCTGTTATAGGTTGATTGTATTTGTCAAAGAACTGTCAAAATATGTTGTCATTTGAATAAGTTTATTTATATATTTATTATAATATTGAAAGTATAATTTCGTATCAAATTGTCTGGAATAATTAATCCCATTTTACTATCAATGTGTACAAATGTTTCCATATTAGACATTCCTGCAGATGTATTTGGGAGACGATTTAAAGTATTTTAACCAGAGACAAGTCTTTTTTATATATAAAAATGACAGTCATAATTTTCGTTCGGGTAATGATTCCGTTTTAGAAAGGTGTATTCAGTAAAAACAAAGCTAATTATAATTCGCTTGAAGAAGATAGTATATTATATTATTAGGCGTAGAACGTCAAAATTTTTGTGTTGAAACATTTGTAACCAATGTCTGCAAGCTGGGCGAAACACATAAATTGGCGTCCTAGTTCGAGTAATATATACTACTTTTTTTAAGCTATTTTCACTAATTCATAAAGTGCATCTTGTTTAATTTATACAAATTTAAAAAATCTTGTTTTGTGTTAATTGTTTTTGTCAAACAATTGTCAAAATACATTGTCTTTAAATAAATTCATTTTTTATGACAATGATAGAACAATCCTGTATCAAATAAATTTGAATATTTAGCCCGCAGCTATCTATTTCACTACCAATGTTATATATATATATATATATATATTAGTTATTCTTGCATACGTCCCTGATGAAATAGTATGTTATTTTGAAGTATTCTGACAGCCTACTAAAGTCAGTATATTCATTCTATTTTTTTACGTACTCTTCGACGCAGTACTCATAAACTTTACTCGATTTCCAATCACCATATACTTCCAAAGAAGTAACGTTTTCACCATTATCTACAAAAAGTGTTGCTGAAATCCGTCGAAGACAATGCCATGCATATTCTGTAGAATTAGATCAAATAAGACGCATTTTTTTTGCTGCACTTGGTATGTTATGTATATCCATTAAGACCTTATAACATTTGCCGTTCTTTTGTTAAAAGTTTCAATTTCTTTTAATAGACTTCTAGCCTTTTTAAAAATGCTTATTCTAATTACTAATATTCGAATTGTACTTAATATTTATTTCTAATCTAAGTATAGAATATTGTGCCCATAACATGAAGCTCTTCATGTCTTATGAACAATGTATTTCTCAGTTCATCCCTACAAATCTATGTAAATACATCTCTTTCTACAATATTTAGAAAATGCAAGCGCTTTCATAAACTTTAGATCATATAAAATGTTTCTCCTTCGTTGTTGAACGAGGAATATGAAGGTAATTTGTATTCTCCAATTCCGATTTATTTCTATTTTCGATACGTTAGCGAGCAAATGGTACCAAATTTCGTAATGTTTAAGAACTAGGCAATTTACAGTTCGTGTATTCATTCCAGAATAAGTCAAATGGTTCGTTATCCAATAAATGAAATGGTAGATTGCACATCATCAATGTTGAACATAAATCGAATAGAAATTGCTCATTCGATCGTATACCAGGTTATTTTTTTGTGCTACTCGCTATCCACGCGATTTTAGCAATCATATTTCGTCTAGTATTTTCACTTTTGCCATCATACATTAAATTTGGAAATTTACAAACATATTTACTGTGTCAGATGATCGTTGCTTTGTCGATCTAGATAATCGCGACGTAATTCTATACAACATACAAAACTCTGTAATACAAGTAAACACCTTTGAACGACAACGCACACTGCATTACATATCAGTGACGAAATTCCTTCTATATTCTCATTATTTATTGTAACACTTGTGTTAAAAATGATACTCTTTCCGACTTAAATAATATATCTACGTCTAATAAAGCACCGACTGAATTGCCTGTCCACAAGTGGAAAGAGTGCAGTTAGGTTAAAGCGCGCGAGAAAGGAGGATATATATTATTTATTGTAACACTTGTTAATATACTATAACACTTGTTAAAAATAAAATATTCTTGAAATAAATGAAATAGAAAATTCTTTAAAAAGATTTTCAAACATGATTTTCTTAAATAATATATCTAAACGTTAGAGATTTTCTTGAAATGTTTTGCCAAAATCCCGAGAAAGTAGGGGAAGTTGTTTGCAATACAAAAGTGGGAGAAAACGAAATTAAGAAATGCGCGCTTTAACCTAACTGCACTCTTTCCACTTGTGGACAGCGCATATCTAATTCTAGATGTATATATTCCCTATTAGCTGTGTACTTCATTCTCAACTTGCAACGTTTATTTATTAGTAAAAGATTAACTGCTTTCTAGAAATTGTCCTCACAATCACTAAGTAACTAAGAAAATTACAAAATTCGTTTGAAAAAATTGATTTGTGTTATAATAATACCCAATTGCACAATATCAAAGCAATTATTTAATTTAAAAGCAAGAAAGATACAAGATCTAACCCAAGTAGATAAAAATAGGCAATTTCAATTACTGATTAGGGTACACACAGTAGTAGTAACACTAACTGTTATTGCATAAGTAGACGAATCAAATAACATGTATAATATAATACTCGTATGCATGTAAATCATGCATAGTAATTACTATTCCTTGAATTGTCAATTCTATGCGATACTCGAGTGGAATGCACATGAATTAGTATATTTTAATTATAATCTCTGTTTATATGTTTATAATATAGCTTCGTTTATTTTTTTATTATTACCAGGAAAATTATAATATGGATATATAAATTTCTTTAATACAAAAACTTATTTCGAGTGTATCAATATAGTCTAACGAATTTTGGTCAGCATTTTCGGTTGTTTTGTTTAACAAATTGCACTCGAAATACTTTAGAATTCCCTTCCTATACGCCCAATATACTTACCGAATTTATTACATTTAGAAAATTTTGGATAAATATAATTTGCATGCTTTCCGTTCCAAAAATAATCAGAATGATTCTAGTTTAACAAAATTAGTGTCGTCATCAGTGATTTCATGAACAATTCCAAACAAATCTTCATGTCAGTAAAATATATGAAGGCGGAATTCGGAATGCACAAAACGTCATTAAGACAATGATCATATTTTCACCGAGAAACTTGGTCAAACTTTGTTTTATATCGATTAAGGTATGATTAAAAACTACTCTATTGGGCATTGTAAAGTATTTGAAAGAATTGAATAATTTTCGGAAATTTGTTCTATTTGAATACGAATTTCGGTATCTGAAATTAGCAGCTGGCTTACTGAAATTGCTTAAGCATCTTGCGTGTTTAAATTTAAGAAACAAGGTTCAGTAATGTGTGAAAATTTCTCATAATAGAAAACAACTTTAAACCACGTTCTCCATCTCGTCAATACCGGTTGTGGTGGTTGAGAAATGTCCGAATAAGCCTGTTTAAACTCACGAATGTGTTTTGGAGATTCAATTAAAACTTTTTTGGTAGAAACTATAAATTGGTCTACTTTTGTACTGTTTAAAACAAATTCAGCTACAAGATGATATGCATGGAGCAAACAGGTTTCATGAAGCAATTGAGGATAAGGTTGTTTTAGTAACTTTTCAGCTTTAACCATATTCGAACCTCCATCAGTAACCAACATTACAAGTTGGGTTGCCGATATATTGAACATCCCAAAGGTATATTGTATAGTTTCTACTATCCTTTCCGCGTTTATCTTCTGTAATATTCTATTACGTAAAGGAAGAGCCAAGGAAATCTCACCGCTTTTTAAAGTGCACACTTACATATTTAAAATAGTAGCTATATTTTTTGATCTTTTAACTCTGCTTTTATTTGATCCGTCGTGTTTTTCATCCGAGGAAAATTATACTGGAATTGACCTCTTGTTGGTAATCTTCATTCAGGAACGTATTTCCCCCAAAAGTTTTAAAATTCCTCATTATCTACAATATTTTGTGGAATGTTGCACACACTTAATCTACAAATAAAGTCATATAGACATTTATAATATGGTACATCACGTTGCGCATTTAACCGATATTGTTTGCTATTAACGTGTCTTTTACACACAAAAATACTGTACGGTAAAACGTTGTTATTGTAAACAATACGTTTAATAATAGTGCGAATGTATTCTAATGTCGAAAATCGGTTAAGAAATCTATTAACACTCGTCCAACATAACAAAGAACACCGTCAACTCGCCATCATCAATCAAATCCGGCATTCATACACATACCATACGCATATGAATCTCGACATCGGGTCTATTCGACCGATTTTTTAATATATCATCGCCGCCAATAAGAGCGCACTCGTTTCTGCGGGCTTAGTTATGAGGCACTCTTCGCACTCGGTTTTTAGGGTATTCCTCGCTTCGCTCATCATGCCTTAAACTGGCTTCGTGCGACAAGACTTGTCTTATGATACTCGTTGTATTAAACTCCAGTACGCATTTAAATTTCGCGCCAATCTCTGGAAGGGCCTCCACGTTTCAAAGTCACATTCCACCTATCGGAACTTTCAACTTTTTATCAATATCTTTTTATTTCAATTTTGCCACTTTTTCTAGGTAAGGTAAGCTATGCAATTTTATTTTTGTGGTTATTTACATTTTAATTGGTTACACGTTTTTTTCAGACCTTTAAAATTTTGAGCGAATATCAAAAAGAAACCAAACCAACGAGGAAGGTGTTAAGAGTGTTTTTGCGCCAGATGTGTTTGCGAAGCATGTGAAAAGTTAACGCGTCTCGAACTTTGCAAAAACTGTAACGACTTTGAGAATGAATAATATTGTTACCATTAAATCTACATTAATTTTTTATTTTTCGTAGTTACGCAGAATCTACTGTTTACTTTTCATACAAAATCCACATAGTACTAAGCGAAGCATTTTTTTATGTCGAATGCCGGGTTAATAAACAAATTTAGACCTAATGTTTTTCTGCTTACAACACAGTCCCACAGAAGATGTAAGCATATGCATTCACGAGATTTGGAATCTTTATTTTTGGTCAGAAGTGAGTTTTCTGATAAATGATGATAGATGCATAACAGAAGTAGGTTACACGATCGATTCAAAATTATATTACCCCGAGAGACAGTGGCATAAGTTATACATGACATATGGACTGTTGTAAGATACTTAAAGAAAATTGAGTTGGTAAGCACATATTTGAATACTGCATAATTTGGGTAATCACAACTTAATGGAATGCATGTCTATATGCGATTCATTATTGGAAGTAAATGAAATTGGTCCATATTTAAAGCGTAGGTTATGAAAAAGACTTTTGGGAAACCCATGTGTATCTTCAGAAACCGTTTAGAATCATACACAAAACGTTATACGATGCATGCGGTATGAAGTTAAAAACCGTCAATTGAAACAAGTATTGCTTCGAGAGACAATTTGAACACGACAGTAACAAATAGCTATTCGGACACGCAAAGGGACCGTTTCCCACTATTCCTTAGGCATCATCATCTTGCAGATCCATTAACAATTGTTACAGCTTAGGTGGGATGCCATACCTCTCTTATCTTATTAGCTCTATTTATTTATTTCATTTGCAACATAATTTTCTTGACTGTGCTAAATCGTTTCCTTGTAACATCTCAGCACTATTTGGACGGGTTTTTTACTGATAAAACTTAATAACGTTATTAACGCGCCGCACTCGCTATATATAACAAGAACATGTGTTTAAGGTTTGTTAACTAATAAAACATTTATGCGTTAATCGAATATTAACGATTAGCCATCTATACTACTGTCTTCCGCTAATAAAAAATATTATGTTTATTTTCTTCCTATATTTAATGAAAATTTGTTGAATAAATAAAATAGTATTATAATAAGTTCCTTTCATGATAAAATGAGTTATTCGACAAAATTAATGATTATTAAAATAATTTTGAATGAGACCTGGCTCGACTTTTTCTGCTTATAATCGTTCTTGTAAGTACATCGTCTAAGAGGGCAAAGAAAAGATTAGTCTGTTTCAGTACCCAAAGCTCCCGTTTGTCTGAATCCTATTAGTGGAGAAACTGCTTTAGAATTAAGTAAATTACTCGTAATAATTATGAAAGGAAAGCTTAACGAGTAAAAATATACTCCTTTCGTACATCTTAAAATACACGAAAAATAATAAAGCAAGGTTTGATTGACAATAATAATGATATATGTACATCCGAAAACGAAAAAGCTTTCTTCAGTTTAATATGTCAAATAGGGAGGGAACAATTTATATTATTCAACAACCGTAACGGGTAATTTCAATATACACATTCCCATGACGAAGATTCTCGGAATAAAGAATTTTTATCGAAATAATATAGGATCTACGGTGAAACGAACAGCGTAAATTTCATATGGAAGTTAAAGGTCAATTGTTTTCTTCACTGGCTTAACCTTATGTCTGTTTTACGGTAACGTAGGTTTTTATAGAAAATTGATTAAGAAAATTATTATACACCCGACTATTTTCTCTTCAATGTTCGTTAAGTCAACCTAGACATAAATGTTTATTCAATTCAAAATGAATGATTTTTGTGTATCTTAGTAAAAATGATATTATCTTTTCCATAGTTAATTTACATTTGAAAGTATTTCAGGTAATTATAAGTTTTTAATTTCAATTCACGTGTATTAATTAAATTACTGTAACATTTTATCGATATAAATAATATTCAAAACTAATTACAATTTTTGTCTTGTTCTAAACATAGATGTATGATTAGTAGTTTTTCACTGCGGTACAATCATATACATTTAAAAGTCATTCCAGTAAGTGAAAGAAAACAAAATGATTAGTCTACCGTTATTCACTTTCAAGATTACGATTGATGTTTAACGTTGAAATTTAAATCGCTTTTATGGACTTTTAAATTAAAGTTAAAAATGATGTAATGAAGAATTTGAAATCTTTCTGGTAAGTTCTTTTCTATAAACGTCGTCTCTAATCCTGATTGCTTGTCTTCTTACAGTTCCTTGTCAAACTCAAAGATATGACGCAAGCCTTTTATAGTGTTTTCTAATCTAATAATCCTTCCACTTTAGCATTCTATAATTGCATACTTTTATATTTTTTTTAAGTAAATTTTGATGTACTATAGAAGCAATAGAGTTACTTAACATGATGGCCTTCACTCGCACCTGGTTCACTTTTTTGCTGATAAGGACCAGAAATTTTATGAGCGCGGAATCATTCAGCTGAAAGAAAGATGGCAAAAGGTCATTGAGCAAAATGGAAAATATATAATTGATTAAAAACTATTCTTTGTTTAAAAAAAAAGTGTTTTATTTTATACTACAAAACCGAAAGTACTTAGTTGCCAACCCAATACTTTAAATTTCACTAGTTGATAGATTTTACGATTACCTTCTGCTTATGACAATGACATTATTATTGTATTTATGAATTGACGTTAATCATGTATTTTTTTTAGATTTATATGTTCCATGTGTAACTATTGTTAAGGATACAATGCACTAATTTTTCAGCAATTATAAATATTTACATCCTATTTCTAACATAGGTGTGGTTTAATTTTAATGAATTAAAGAACTTTCAAAGTATATACCTTTGAAATAATTATTAAATGAGAGTATTATGGTGTTCAACAATAAGTACTTTTCCTTCTAATATAATACCTAATCAATTTTATACATTTAGTATAGAATTTTCTTCCCATGTTTCTTATTCATATACAAGATTCATCGAAAATTGTTTATATAACTTTTTAGTAACTTAATAATTAATATTTCTCCTGTATATAATTGTATGTATATATATATATATATATATATATATATATATATATATATATTATATTGAAGGAACACACATTTAGAAAAAAATAAGAGAGAAATTAACAGAAAAGATTTAGAATGGAAAGGTAGAAGAAAAAGAGGACAACTAAGATAACCAAAAAGAATTTTTAGAACTATATAGATGGAAATTAGAAAATTGTGGGGTCAGGCATCTAACGAGGAATAGACGAAAATGTGAAAAATATATCAAAAACCTAAATATATGGTACTCCGACAGGAAATAGTGAAGACAATACATACATACATTATTAAACGTGCGTTTGTAATTTAAGCTATATTATTTTTATACAAAAAAAAAGAAAACGTATACATGAAGTAGAATTTATCTAAAATTAAATGTACTAAACCACTTCCTTTTTTTTAATACATTCTATATTAAAACGTAAACTACCTAAATGAAAAGATCCCGAAAAAGAAAATCGAAATATATAAAAATTATATATATAAATATATATATATTCATATACATATATATATATATATATATATATATATATATATATGTATGTATAAAACACACGTATACACAATATCTTTTTCTATCTATATACAAATGTTGATGCGTAGATTTTCAATATAAATATTATATACATATATAAAGGAGAAAAACTAACGTTTTGACAATTATTGAAACATTTTTTTCTTCGTCTTCATCTGAATATGCTGTAAATCAATTTATGTAATTAATTAATATGTAGAGTCTGCTCTTAAAGTAATTAATATAAAGCACGTTCTGCCCCTATAAATAGGAGCAGATACTGGTTAAGTAGCTTTTTGTGGTTTTCCATTGCATTGAAGAAGACAACATTTTGTGGTTCTCTGCGGAAATCCGTCAAAACCTATTTTACCACTACAATAATCAAAAAGGAACTGGTTATCGCTAACATTTGGTGTGAATTATGTTTAATTTACGATAAACGTCAAATTGTACGTTGATGTTTGCCTGTTTATACAATAAAAAACATAAAATACTATTTGAAATTTTACGAATCGAGCTGAGATAAGTTTATCATCCAAAAACAATTATAATTAAAGACTTTATAATATTAAATTTCATAATATAATTAATTATTGTATTTCCTTTGTTATGCATTCTTTGATTATTTTAGCCATATGGAAACATTTTTTCCTCAAAACTGCATTGAGTTTCGTTATCGTTTCTTCTCTTAGTTTGTCCTAAATAAATTCTCTTTTATTACAATATTTTAATTTAAATTCAGATATTTTACAAAAACAATATGATATAAATTTACAACAAATCCCTTAAACAAAAAACAACTTTAATTTCTTGAAGTAATACATACATACTTATATTACGACATACGAGGGAGCGTTTTTATATTCGCGGAATGAGCGTGTTGTAGAGGGGTGAGTAGGCGCATTGGGGGCGTGGCCTGTGCAGCGACTCATGATTAGTATAAATACGAAGTTTCATTGTTATTAGACAGTTAGTCTTTGAGCTATCGTCAACCAAGTAACATAATCAGGAGTGAAAAGTGAAATATGGAAAAAATCGAATATCTTGCCGTTATAAAGTTCCTTACCAGGCAAGGAAAATCAGTCGCGACCATAATGAATGAGATGTCATTGGTTTACAGCGACTCTTGTCCAGGAAAAACCATGGTGTACAAGTGGCATAGTTTATTTAAACAAGGAAGGGAATCCCTTGAAGACGACCCGAGGCCGGGCAGGAGCATTGAGGTGACCACGCCAGCACTTATCCAAAAAGTTGAACGAATTGTACTCGAAGATGCTCGACTAAAGAAGAAACAACTCGCAGAAATGGTTGGAGTATCCGATACAACAATTTTTAAAATCCTACACGATCATCTCGGCATGTCTAAGGTCAGCGCAAGATGGGTGCCGAGAATGGAGGAATATTGTTGATTGATTATAAAGATAAAGGTGTTTCTATAACCGGAGAATATTATTGATTATAAAGATAAAGGTGTTTCTATAACCGGAGAATATTACTCCAATATTAGAGCGACTAAAAGAAGCCATTAAAGAGAAAAGACGGGGAAAATTGACAAAAGGTGTTCTGCTTTTGCACGACAACGCGGCCGTCCACAAGAGCCGCGTTGCGTTAGCTGCCCTGCATAAGGTGGGCTTCGAAATTGTGAATCATCCACCCTACAGCCCAGACCTGGCCCCAAGTGATTATTACCTATTTCCGAAAATGAAAAAAGAGCTGCGGGGTAAAAAATTTACTGCCGATGATGAAGTCAAGGAGGCAGTTTCAGCGTATTTTGCAGATAAAGAGAAATCATTTTTTTATGAGGGTATAAATAAATTAATTGAAAGATGTGAAAAATGTATCCGTCTTGCAGGTGAATATATTGAAAAAGAAAAATAATTTGGTTTTTTTATTTCCACCCCTTGTCCCCCATTCCGCGAATATAAAAACGCTCCCTCGTAGATCAATTAACACGTTGATTGTTTACGTTTATTTTAACATTGACTGCATGATTCATCATGTCTTGCTTCAAAAACGTCAAGAGTACACTTCAACCATGGAACGAAGATTCTTCAATGTTAGTTCAATTATAATTTATTGCTTGTCGAACAAATAATAATAAACCTGCAATAGTCCGTTATGGTCTTGTTTTCCAAGAGTCTATTTTTTCTCAAAAATCCAAATTTCAGGACAAAGAGAAACAAGAAAGTGTAAAAGGTAATTGATGCCATTCATTTCTTTGAAAATGAGTTCAAATAAAGCTAAAATGGAAGCTTCATTGAAACGATTATTTTACAAATTTTGTAACGCTGTACTAAATGATAATATTCACAAACATAGGCAAAAGAACGCAAAACTGCAATTCCAATATGCCAGATAGAATTAGTGCAGTCATTAAATACAAAGGAGGATTAACAAAATTATGAATATAATATCTTCTTTAAAGCGCAAATAAACATTTTGTATTAGTAATATGTGTGTTTTCGTTTTAAGTCTGATAAATTTGAAAAAATACCAAAATTAGAAGATGGTTCTAATTCAATTGCTGGGTGCTGTAATTATGAAGTGTTTTCACGATAATTCCTGGCAACAATGTTACTAGACAAATTGAAGGAAGCATTTCTGAAAAACGACCTGAAATGGTCTCTCATCACAACAACGAGCATCTTTGTTCATTCACAAAATTTTGAATTGAGATTTTGACTTGCGCCAACCCTTATTCATATATTTATTCGTCACATCTAGCCATAAAAGAAGAACTTATTGCAACAAACATGCCGTATATTGAATGTCTAAGAAAGATCACTACAGAAATGGCACAATGAAACTACAACATTGTTAGCACAAGTAATTGAAGTTAAAGGGGAATACGTGGTTTGTTCAAAAGGAATGGTGAATCTTGAATTTTCGCGCGCTGTGTACATTCGATTATCGAATTTTTTTTTGTTATGTTGGTACACATGTGTTAGTCATATGTTGGCATTATCAGTCAATTTGGATTACTAGTTTGTTGTTGACAACTGAAAAGCTTAGTCACGTTTGTGTGTGTTCTTCGAATTTTGACTTTTGAAAAAAATGGATCAAAGAATATGTATTAAATTTTGCGTTAAAAATGAAATAAAGTGCTCCAAGGTACTTGAAATATTGACTGTGGCATTCGGCGAGTCCACTTCGTCTCAAAAAAGTGTTTATAAGTGGTACAAGCGCTTTACAGAAGGCTGAGAAAATGCACGCCAAGTTCGATCAAATGTGAAGGTTTTGTTCACTATTTTCTTCGATTACAATGGCGTGGTGTATTATGAGTTCTTTCCAACTGGTCGTACGGTTAATAAGGAATACTACAAGGAAATTATGCAAGGTTTGCGTGAAGAAATACGGCTCAACAATCGGAATTGTGGAAAAAAAATCATGGATTCTGCATTACGATAATGCACCAGCTCACATCAATGCTTGTTCGTGATTTTTTGGCCAAAAACAACACCCTAATCATGCCTCAACCACCTTATTCACCAGATTTGGCTCCCTGCGACTTTTTCCTATTCCCAAAACTGAAGAGACCAATGAAAGTAAAGCGTTTTGCCATTATTGATGAGATAAAGTCAGAATTGAAGAACGAGCTGATGGCCATACCGAAAAGCGCATTTCAGAAGTGCTTCGAGGATTGGAAGAAGCGCTGGCATAAGTGCATTATATCGGAGGCGGATTACTTTGAAGGGGACAAAATGGATATTGATGAATAAATAAATACTTTTCAAAAAAATTCAAAATTCACCTTTCCTTTTGAACAAACCACGTATGTTGAAAACCAATAAATGCCAAACTTATTAGTTTCATTTCAAATCGTTAAATCATTCTCAAAGTTGTTCTAAAAGTGTATTACGTTATTACACATTGTATATAGTACATATTATGACAAAGCAGAAAGATAATAAAATACTTTGATATAGTATATTGTTAGTCTGAAATAAAGGAAACAATTTTTTAATGAAATGTACTTATATTATCCTCGCCGTATCACAATTTACATTGGTAGACTCTTTTTGTAGAATGTTAATTATGGTTTGACAATAAAAATACGTAAATATATATATACTTATAAATTTCTTAAAAAGTTTCATGAATAGATACATACCTTTTGTTGTTAAAAAAACTAAATACATATATCGAATCTTTATTACTTGTGGATACATTTTAACTATACAACTCACACTATCAAATTTCCATTCACACTGAAATCTAGATAGGAAAAGAAATGTAACTAAATACATGCAGAATACATAAACGTATACGAATTGTTTGAATACTTTTCACTTACATTATTTGTGTAACATGTTTGTTTTTACCCGTAGTCAGTGTAAATAAATAAGAATGAATTCAAACAAGCAGAAATCTTGTATCTATGTATATAATGTATGTATGTATATATAGGCACTAATGTAGACGTGCATTACAATATACATGCTAGACGTTATACGAATATATAGATATGTGAATGAAGATATGTATGTATGTACATATATCTTTGGTCTAAATCAAATAAACCTAGAGAGTAAGGCGATTTACATATTTCCAAATTTATTCAGTGTTTTATGTATTCAGTCAGAACATACAGTGTTCTTACGAAATATTCATACATTTCTATATATGTACATATACAACGTGACAAAAAAAGCAATCACTTAATAAAAGTATATGTTTTCAAACTAAATCTTGTATAAATGATAAAAAAGTAGTAAGAAACTAATTTGTTTTTTTTGCCGAACTCGATTGTAACAGTCTATAGTTGTGAATTAGTGTACTAAAATGAATTTGAAGACAATTATCTCCAGCTAAACGATTTTGAATGGTGTCGTTTCGTTCGACTACATGAGGTGAGTATCACATTTCGTGAAATCGTTAGATGGATGCCGAAAATATTGCTAAAGATAACTACTTCGTGCGATATTGGTTTCAAGAAAGTAGACAACATCGTAGAAGAGACACTTAGAAGAACCATAAAACGGAAAGATAGGAGACTACATATTGCTTGTCCTTAGGTATCGACAGAGTGCCTCAAGGTCTGTGGCAGAGTGCCGAAAATATATTACCCACAGACCTTGAGGCACTATGGTCCTAAAATAACAATGCGTTCCATATATTGCCGTATTAGTTAATTTGGGTTGATTTCGTATTTTTTATCGTATAAACTCAATACTGCCTCTCATTCATTAGTTACCATCGTGACCTTACATTCGAATAGTGTCAATAGAATTGGGATGAAGAGCGGAATAATATCGTTTCTTAGATAAATCTGGTTTTTTGTTTATGAGACCATGATGATCGTAGATGATTCCGTGAAAGATTAAATAAAAAAAAGATCTTGTAAAAAAATTTTTAAACCAAATTTATAGAATTATACACAGTATGTTAACAAATAACCGAACTTTTTAGTTATACAATAAAAGTCACATTATATTATGGTTGGAAGTTAATATTTATTCAAAATAGATCCATTAGAATAAATACATCTGACACGGTTAACTAATGCATACGTAGATTTTCTAATATTATTTTTCGAAATGTTGTTTAGCATCTGTGTTACGGATGTTTTACTGGTTGCAACATCTTCATAAAAATTTATAGAAATTTTAAATTCAGGCAAAAAAAAATAGTTGCAAGGGACAGATCAGGAGAATATAGTGGATCTTCGATGAGACAAATTTCTTTTATGTTAAGGTTTTTTGTTGTGGTGCATCTTCATGCAATAAAAGCACCTGTTTTCCCACTGGATCTAGCTCGAAGAATTTTCGACCACGAACGATGTAAAACACTTAAATAGTATTGTCCATTAATAGTTTCACCTTCTGGAATAAATTGCTTGTGGGCAATACCCTTTGAATCATAAAAAGTAATCACTTCCGAAAACGCAATTTCTTTTGATTTTGGATCGCCTTTAGACTTTCATTCTGGATATCGATGCTTAGTTTCAATGTCATATTTAAAGCACTATGTTTCATCATCAATTATGATGAAATTAAGAAAATCTAAGTGGCTTTCAGCAGTTTTAATGGTGTTTTTATAATACTCTACGATAGCGATTTTTTGGTCATCATTAAACTGATGTGAAGTTCACAGATCTTTCTTTTACCTTAATCTTCAAATAAACTTATCCAAATGGTGAAAGTAGTTGGATTTACACTTTTAGCTAACATTCTCACAATCATACTTCCATTGATACCAATGATTTCATTGACTTTTTCAAGTAATTCAGCATGATTTGCAGTTTTTTGACGTCCTGGAGTTGGATCGAATTTTTAAATCGTGTAAACCACGTATAAGTTTATGCATGAGATATACAGTCATCACCATAAATTCTTTTCAACAATTCGTACGTCTCCACAATTTTTTTCCAAGTTTAAATGTTTAAAACAAAATTTAATATTTGCTCTTTGTTCTATTGTTTTTATGAGATAGGCACCGCAACAATCATATTGTCATTACAATGTGTCTAAGTGCGGCAATTCAATTAGCATGAACTAGAGCGTATTTTAAATAAAAAAGGTGTACCTTTCTAATGCTGCTATTGTTAAATACATTATCTAGAAGAATTTTGAAAAAATATTATATTTTCAGATGAATAAAACTCAAACTTTCATATCTTTATACTTTACATTTGTTACGTATGCCCTCAATGAAAATTTGAACACATTGGTGTATTTACGTATTTCTTGATACACTGTTTATGTATTTGCCTATATTGGACTTTGTTCATACTCCTACATAATTAATGAAGTACGTACAGAACTGTTTTACCAGTAAGTTGCCAAGTATCCTCTGGTTCGAATAATAACACTAAACATAAACCTTCACTGGATATTCTACCGTTCTTTATAGAACTCTTATCACTTTCAGTCAACCACGTTTTTTCACCAAACTTATAATGATGATTCGTCTATAAAGGTCGTATCATATTAGCCCAACATTTATGAATATGTTCTTTTTTTCATATTGAGACCCAAGTACTGCTTCTGTAGTATTAATCGGGAACTTTTTTTCTCATTTACTAAAATAAAATAGTGTTATATACCAACTATACAATGGACAAATGTGAAACTCCAAGACATGTTTCAAATTTCGCACTTGATCCTTAAATTAGTTTGGTGGAATAAACACGGTATAACTGATAATTCCTTCTGCTGAAGTACATAAAGTAAATGGGGATTTTTGTAATACTATAAACCGGATAATTATTTCCTAATGTAGTTCATAACAATGGAAACAACCGATAATTAAAATTATGGTAATTTTATAAATTTTAATTACATACACAGAACTAATGTCTTCTTAAGTTTGCAAATATTACCAAAAATAACAATGCAAAGCTTCAAAACAAAATTAAAATCATTTCCATACTTTTCATCGATCAGTTCATAAGATATGTATAAAGCCAACGATTTAACAGTTTAATTACAGTTTTTCGAATATGTGGTTTAATCTGATAAAAGTAGTTGCTTAATTATTTAATTGTCAAATTTTTCTGATGTGGATTTTACTGGGAATAAAAATAGTCCTCCTGTTTGTGGGTCAGGTAACCATACACAAATTATCGATTCGTTTTGAGATTAAAATAATAGTTAAATATAATGAAGCTGCGGTTTCGTGTACTAATTTCGACCACGCTTTTATAAAATATCGCGGTTATTCATTTTTTTAGACGTAAAACAATTCTGCGCACTAGTTTCTGTTAGGCTCTCTTTTAATACCGTATATTATTGTATCAAACAGTTTTATTTATTAAGCAAATAATAAATTTAAAAATCATTTTCAAAGAGCACTTTAAAAGACCTATTTTGGTCACAAAAAGTGTTACTTTATAAGAAGTAAAAATTGTAGAAAGAATAAAAGGACGTTCGCTAAAATTTTATAATATTAATTAATAAAGTAGGGAATATGGTTGGCGTACCACGGACGTGCGCTTGATAGTAGGTAAATAAAATCAAATAAAATAAATAGTTATATGTATATAACGTATGAAACGTGAAATATTCTTTTAAGCAGCGTTTTCAGTGTAATCACAAACAGGATAAGATCGGTTAATTATTTGAAACATCAGATTTATTTCACAGTTGTTTCAGCAAATCGAGTTTGCCCTGAGAAAAAAAAAAACGTTTTTATAGGAAAAGCTACACAATTAAAGTAATGTTTGTTAATATTTAACAGATCTGTGAGCTCATTATCACTACAAATTTGCTTTAATGCAGTAAAATCTGCATCTTTCTTTGACACACTCTCTACTTTGTCTATAACACTGATATTTATGTCGTAGCTGATAGCATGTATTTGTGTTTGTACAGTGTCTTGCATTCACAGTGAATCCACTAATGGCAACGATGGATTTCGTAATTTACCAATTGCTTCAACTACTCTTTTGCAATTGTTATGAATTATTTGTAAACCTGCTTCAAATTCAGCATCTTGAAGTTTCTTTTGACTCTCTTTAATGGCAGTTGATTCTTTAGAGAGAGAAAGAATTACAGAATTAATTTTTAGTAAATGCAGAAAATAATAAAATTCTGCTTTTAACCATGTTCTCCAGCGTGTGAGAATCGGCATTACTTGTGGAATCTTCGAATAGGTTTAGAGGATTTGAGGAACACTGGTTTTGTGTGCGCTATCAAACTATTTATGTCTGGATAATAGCGTCGTTCCTTTCTGCCACAAGATGTAAAGCATGAATTTTACATGTAAGAAATTACAACAGTTTAAGAGACCTATCTGCAGAACGCAAGTTGTGGCGCCATCAGTCAAAAACGTTAAGAATTAGTTGCTTTTCTAATGTATTTAACACCACTTTTGAAATGACTTCAGCAGTACATTCTTGGTCTCTTCTGGAAGCTAGTAAGATTGAGAATGACGGTTTATGTGGTTCCAATGTACGAACTATAATATTAACAATAGAATTTTTTTTACAATCTGTCGTTTCGTCCACAAATATTGAGGAGACGTTATAGGGTTTTCTATTTTCCAATTCCCATTTAACTCTATTTTCATTGTATTCGTGAGAAGAACAAACTTTTGTAATGTTTTGAACTAAGTAATTTATATTTCGCTTATTTATTTTAGAATAAATAAAACGATTCTTCATCTAATGAATGAAACGGTAGATACATACGTAAATCGAATAGAAATTGTTCATACGATGGTATACCAATTTTTTTTTGTGCTGCCTACTATCCACGTGTTTTCTGCAGACATATTTCGTTCAGCACATGAGCGGTCTATCGGAAATTAAGTATTTCACAACATAATTCTGTACACCACAAAAAAACTCTATAATACAAGTGAACACCTTTGAACGAAATCGTACACTGCATTATATACACATATATCAGTGAGACGCACCTTCTATGTTCTTGGTGTAAGCCTAATGAAGCACGAAGCGAATTTGCGTACTTTTAACGAACAGAGTTTTAAGTTAAACTTCCAAATACTTTGATTTAAGTTTACTTTTTGAAATATTGTTAAAAGTCAGTGTAGTCAACGTTAAAAAAATAATTTGCTAAAATATTCAAATTAAACATGTTTATTTCGTTAAAGCTTTTTAAAGACTTAAAAATCAAAGCAGAAAAAATTGTATAAAACGCTCACAGGATATTTTCCGTACTCATTGTTGAAAAAATTCGCCTCAAGCAGCTCGTTTTATACAGGGTCTAGCAAAATGTATTGACTATTATAATCATTGGGAGTTTTACGACTTGAAAATAGTGAGTCCAAAGAAATTCTGCATAACAGATTGAGGAAGTTGACGTGGAATAGCCTTAATTTTGTTACTGATTATTCTTTTAAATTCCTTCAAATTTCTAGGTTTATTTGCAAAGACCTTATATTTTAAATAACCACAGAAACGAATATGCAATATATCTGGGGATCTTGGGGGCCAAGGAAGGATATTACTTCTTAAAGTTAGTCTACTCGAAAACGACTCTCGTAGAATGTCCATATTTATTCCTGCAGTATGGCTAGTTGAATCATATTGCTGGAACTAATAATTCTATTACAAATTTTCTTGAATTTGCGGTAGAAAAACTCTGTAACATTTAAACATGGCGGTTGCATTAACAGTAACGGTTTAGTTATCTTCCTTAAAAAAATAAGGTCCAACGACCCTAATCGACGAAATGGCATACAAGAAGTTTCTGGAGAAATTCATTCTGTAACCGCAATTATTTAATAATATGAAAATGTGTTTAATAATTCATAAAAACGTAATTTTCAATAATCATATTCTGATCAATACAAAACCGCATAAAATCTGCATGAAATTTAAGTCATTTAATATTATTTTGATCACTGAGCACCTGAACTACAACGAGCTTATAAAGGTAAAATTTTGTTTTCTTTTCAACATTCTACGCATGCTGCGTTCTGATAAATTCAGAGCCATGCTATGTCGTAATTGTAATTCTATACGGACCGAGATCTACAGTTAGTTTTTTCATCTTTTCAACTGATCGTCTAGGTCTGCACATTAATAATTGTATTTAATTCGATAGATTTCTTAACTTATCAGAGCTCCATTTTTACAACTTTGTCAGTCTCTGAACAAAATTTCAAAGCCTTCTTTTTCATAACAAAAAAATACGATTGTGTTTAATTCGATAAATTTCTCAACACAAAGCGATGTATTGCTTACCAGCACTCCATTTTTACAACTGTCACAGTCTTTAAACAAAATTCCAAAGCTTCCTTTTTCATTACAATAAGTTACGATGGTAAATACTTGATTCGATTTCTTTGTAATAAAAAATAAAATGATCGATATATTTTGGAGGACCCTGTATTTTATATTTTGCATGGATAATGAAATCATTATGAAAGGTAAAACGGTGTCGAAAATATCTTTATATTCGTAAGCTTTCTTCATTTTGCGTTGTTGGATTATTGAGCATAAGAGTAGATATGTCTCTAATAAGTTGTCACTTAATACATTTAGCCACAACTACATTTGACAGAAATTCTATACAAATAACGTATGTATGTACATAATTCAGGCGGGCTGTACTACATATTTATTATGGATTGTAAAAGTTAAAACTACCACAAATTATGAAGAAAATCTTATTACGAGTATGGAAAAATGCTGTTGAACTTATAGCGAAGACTAGATTGCATATTAGATAATTTAGTTATTTAAACATGTTCGTCAGTTAAATATTTTTTTTATCTTAGCATACGTTTTCTCAGAAAAAGCGTTTACATGCCTTTGGGTTACAGACTGTACTTAAGATACGGCGAATGACTACAGATGCTCTAAAATGTTAGTTCTGCATACAAATGATTCTTTCGAAGAACTAAATTCCTCATTCTCTTTCCTACTTTTTAATTGTAATTAATTTAGAGCGGTCAATTTTTGTCAAAGCGACAGGATAAGATTCATTGTAAATACTAACAAAATGTAACTGACTGCTCAGAGCGATCAGCCTTCAATGAGTCACCGTAAATATTCGTTACGTGCTTATTACGAACCTGGTATCCTGACAAGTGTGACCCCTGTAGTAATTATTTACACTAAAAATAAGATGATATTAACTAAATTAGTTTAACTAATTTTACCTTAAACCACTGTGAATTACGTTCAACTCAGGAAGCACATTTCTGATATGCTTAAGTATATCGAAACATTAGTGAGTAAAACAAATTATACTTTTTTATCCTGAAATTTTTTATGGAATTATTATAAAGCGGAATATTTTACTTAAATATTTTATTAAATTTTCTATATTCACTACTTTTTAATTTTGCATTAGTCTTAGTTCGTGGATGACATTGAATACAACTTTTAAATAAAGATAAATGATTGAATCAATTTTTGTGACATAAACGAATGTGTACATACATGTGTCCTTTTTATTAACAGACACGTAAGGAAATGACCAAAAACATGTCCAATATTTGTTCAAGATATGTCAACATAACTCCATTATTTCTCGTAAATTTTTTTGAGAAAATTATATCCTAAAAGAACAAAAAGTAAATCGCATTAGCACATAATTCTGTCTGATATTGATACAATTCAAGACCGCTTATCATCGATTACTTTCAAGTTCCATGGTCGTAACCGACCATGACACGCAAACATTACTATCAATTGTTAAACGATGTGTCGGCGTCTCTTATATGTTAATCAATGACAGCATAATCGAAATGTTACATGGTTTTGATTCTCATGACCAGATTAAAATTTAAGGAAATGAAGTTTAACCTGTCTTCTTAATACATACATATGTACATATATATGACTTGGCTTATACATACATATATATTATTATTATATATTTACTTTCAGGTACAAGAATTGTCAACGCGAATTTAATTGCTAATCCCCAAATCATGATTTCTTACACTAATTGTTCATCAAATAATTTTATTGACTTATATAATATATCCAAGATTAAATTTATGTGTTTATTTATTATTTCAGACATTTGTTCCCTATAGTATGAATACTCTACAAATGAATGCGACATGTGATTTAGTATCTAAATATAAAGACTCATGGGATATGTTTATAACTTTTGGTGTATGTACCTTCAGGATCAAATCTAGATCTTTTATTATTTATTCTATTTATTAATAATTTACACTTTCATCGATGATATAAAAATTTATTGAGAAATTATTATGACTGGCGACGTATGTAAATAAGCTTCCATGCAATATGGACTACAATGATGCGAATGATACGAATACTTTAACTAAGCTTTAACTATCGTTATATTTGTAATTTATACTCGATTTTCTACATCGTTCGTAGCATGTTATCGTATCAAATACAGTAGTTTGGAAACAAAAGTTAAATGAAAGACATTGAGTTATTATTTGATTCAAACCTTAATTTTAAGCAACACATATATACTATATGTTTCGAAGCTTTTAAATCAGTGGGGTTTATCGTGTGTGTCTTCAAGTACTTCAAGTACCTTACGTAAGTTACCGTTATGTTTGTATCTTAGAAAAGATCGAATACTGCACACATAAATTACTAAATGTTGTTTCGTCTTAACACGAAGAAAATTAACTGTTTAGTTTAGAAATAACTCTTCACAAAGATTGATAATGTGAAATATTGTACATTGGTGTTACTTTTGTCACGTTAAACTTTCGCTCCATATATTAATAATATTTGTGCTTCAGCTTTACTTTATGCTTACTGTTGCGTACTTATAAACTCTTCAGAAATTTGGACTAGATTGAAGCTATATTTTTTACAACTATAACGAATAAATTTGAATATACTTCGTCTGTTTGGTCACCTCAATATATTTATTAATAATTATTCATTGAAAAAATTCAACGTCCCCTTTGGAAATACTTCATCGATCATTTAGATTTTATAATATTTATTCGGAACGCAACATTGACTATGAATCATTACAAAGTAGACATAGTATGCAATTCCATGTAATATTTATGTGGAAGCTTGTACATGGTTTGATTGATTCCTCTCTGCTTTCCTATATAAATTTTTTTCCGTATCTCCTCTCGATTCTCAACTACTTTTATCTTGCCTTTTCCTAAAAGGCAAGATAAAAATTCCTTGATTCAATAAATCTATTAAATTAGTTTTCTTTTAAATTTTTAATAATCAAGTAAATAGTTTTTTTATTTTTTGTAATTATTATTTTCATAATTATTTTCGTTTAAATCAATTGAACAATTACATTTTTGTTTAGATAATGTTTTTTTTCCTATTGTCTTGTAGATGGTTACTGTTATAATAAATAAATAATAAAGATATTATATATACTTTAATCGGGTATCCCGTATATATTTGTGAATCTCTAGCTTCGGAGAGTATCCACTCTAATCTTTTAGTATTATTCGGAGAAAAGTGAATGTCGAGAAGAATTGCTTCTACAATATGATATGACCTTATTAAGGGAATCTTTATTTTTTTTAAAAAATTCCATTTAAGAGTCGATATAGCAGCTAGTTTCACACCTTTGTAAAAAATCGTGAAATTTAAAAACAAATATTTTCTGTTTGTACAGCTAGAGTTTGAAGCACAGATTAAGCCAGTAAGAAAGAATTGAAAATGTTAAATAGTGAATCATGATCATTAGTTACCATAAAATGCTGATATGAAATTCGTTTTGGCCAAAATCTTCGAAAGAACAGTTTTATTCAGTTCTTTTTGTACAGATGTTACTAACAATATTATGAATGTATCTAATATAATGAAGGAAGATACATACGAGGGTAGTTTGACAAGTAGTGAGAATGGAAAAGAAAAACGAATTTTTTAAATACAAAACAATTTTTATTTTTCAATATATGTATTCGCCTAAAAGAGCAATACATTTATTCCAACGATGCTCCAATGCCCTTATGCCATCTCTAAAATGCGATTTCGAAAGGCTTACAAAATACTCATTTTCTATACACCTAGTGCCGTATTCAATTTTGGAAAAAGGTGGAAGTCAGAAGGGGCTAGATCCGGCGAATAAGGCGCATGCGGTACTAATTGGAAATGCAACTCGTGGATTTTGGACATCGCAACTGTGCTGGTATGCCAGGGAGCGTAGTCTTGGTGAAACAGAATCTTTTTCTTTGTCATTCCTGGCCGTTTAGCACGAATCTCAATATTTAATTTTTGTAGAAGTTCTGCATAATATTGTCCGTTTATTGTGGTACCTTTCTGAAGGTAATCAATGAGAAAAATGCCCTTTGAATCCCAAAAAATTGATGCCATCACCTTGTTTGCCGATTATGTGGTTTTCGCTTTCTTTGGAGGTGAAGAACCACGTTCTAACCATTGTTTCGACTGTTGTTTAGTTTCGGGTGTACTGTAGTGTATCCAAGTGTCATCGCAAGTAACATATCGCCTACAAAAATCAACCGGATTCCGCTTATAAAGGTCCAAACACTCATTGGAAATGCGCAAACGAGTGAACTTTTGATCAGTCGTAAGAAATCGCGGCAATCATCTTGCCGAAAGCTTGGAAAGGCCCAATTCTTTCGTTAAAATGTGGTGTACGCGTTCTGTTGAAATTTTTACCATGTCTGCTACCTCTCTCACTTTGAGTCGTCGATCTTGCGTAATAATATTATGGATTTTTATAATCATTTCCTTAGAAGTCACGATTTTGGGTGCTCCAGAGCGCGCTTCATCAACACAGCTTGTTCTACCACGTTTAAATTCATTTACCCATCTACTTATTGTGGCGGATGATGGAGCAGATTCACCTAATGTTTCCCGTAATTCATCTTTTATTTCGGTAGCTTTCATACCCTTAATTACGAACTATTTAATCACCGCACGATACTCTGCTTTTTGCATTTTAACAAAACGACGTGTTGCTTCTTTTTCAACCAGCTGTCAAAAATAAACTAATCAACCGATTTATCTAAATATCGAAATGTAAACATATAAATAAGCAACCTAAATTGCAGTGCATTTGTTTTACCAATTAGGGCGCCACGTATGTGTCATTCTTACTATTTACCTTCGTCTGTCAATGTTTATTCAATTCAAGCAACCTTGGGCATTAGTACGTGAAGAGATCAATACCGTATTGTATGATTGTTTGGGTATTCGGAAGTTATGGATACTCCATAACACCAGTTAAAAAGACGAATCATATTCATTCGCGTAATGTACGCTTTGTCCGTGGGTTCTCTCACCTACAACAGGCGACGATAGTATTACACTAAAAAGAATAGTAGCAGTGAATTATTGGATGTTATTAAAGATTTGCTACACATGATCTGACTACTTTCTGATATACCTGAGCTTTTATTTTCTTTGGTATGTTTTGCTTTCCAAAACGATAAACACAAATGGCTGGCTCTTAAGGACCAGCCTTTTCAATATTTTGGTTTATATATTGTGTAGACTGAGTTCCTTTGGTCTCGGTGGATCGCTGTTGAAACTATTCCAATCTTATTGTAAGTAATAGAATGAATGTTTATTACAATGGATTTAAGTCTCGGTTTTTCCATTCTTCCTCAGGTATTCCACACACCTTGGACCACTGTTGTTTAATATTTTTGTGGATGACTTGATTAAGTCTATCGATTGCCCGATCTTGGCATACGTTGATGATATTAAAATCTTTTATCGAATTGACTCGCTGTCTGACGTTCACCTGTTGCAGGCTAATGTTAACAAAATTTATAGCTGATCCTTGTATAACTGCCTAAGTTTAAACATTGGGAAGAGTTTCTTGGTGTTTTACTCTAGAAGGATTTGTAGAATAGAATCCTGTTACTCAATTGGCGGAGTTATGATTTCTCGTAGGTCTTCGATTAAAGATCTTGGAGTGATATTTGATGAGAAATTTACTTTCTCTGAGCATGTTCTTGGTGATACGGCGGCGGCTTCCAGATCTCTTGGTTTTATAATTCGCACATGCCGATACTTTGATAATATGAATACTTTAAAGATTCTTTTCTTTGCTCATGTCGTTTCCAAACTGGAATATGCATCTATAGTCTGGTACCACTACTATCAGTCTCAAACTAACCTCCTGGAACGAATACGACGCAAATTTATGAAATACCTCTCATTTAAATGTGATGGTCGATATCCTGTCCGTGAAGCGAATTACAACGAGTTGTTGAAGCGTCATGACATCGTATCGGTGTCCGATAGGAGAAAGACACTTAGCGTTCTATTTATGCATAGTAGGTTGACACATCGGATTTACTGTCGCGTGTTTATTTTATTGTTTCGCGTCTGAGATCAAGGGCGAGTCAATTGATTTATGTCCCTACGGCAAGGACCAATATTTTGCTGAAGGCCCCTTTGGTTCATTCGGCGGTGAATTTCAACCATCTATGGATTGATTTGCCATAGCCACTATTTATAAAGATATATTTTGTATATGTTATACAATCACTTATACATAATGTTATTATTGTTTAATTTTTTGTATATATATTTTTTACCCGTTTTGGAGTAGTTTCTGTTGGGTATTTAATAAATATTATTATTATTATTATTATTATTATTATATCCTTGTATATTTTCCGGTTTCTTCTATGATTACGCCTAAGTAGTTGTAGGTTGTGACTTGTTCTAGTACTTGTCCTATATATTTTGTTTTCTTTCTTTCAAAAGTATTAGTATAGTTTTACTTCTCTTGATGTTAATATTTCTCAATTCTTTTTGGCATATTTCTAAATTTTGTTGGAATTTTTTTTCTGATTCGACTATCAACACCATATCATTAGGAAATATAATAGTAGTTCTCGTAGTATCATATTTCTCATTTTTTCATTTGACCAATATTAAATTTTTGCATTTTCGTTTTTCGTTAATAGTGTCGTCTATGACTATAGAGAATAGGAGTAGATTTAATATGTATCCCTGCTTTAGTTCTATTTTTCTCTCAAGTTGTTAATTTTTGATTGCGTATTATTATTTTATTTTTGTTGTTCTTGTATAGAGACATGATAATTTCTATTACATTTGATACAACTAATCTTTGTTTCATGCAGTTTCTGTTATCACTACTTCTTATTCTGTCGAAGACCTTTAGATCTATGAAGTGTATATGAATTTCCTTTTGTTTCCTCATTAGGTTTTCCTCGGTTTGTCTCAGTATAAATATCACGTCCTGCGTGCTTCTTCCTTTCCTTCCTTTCTTTCAAGAAGATGGTTGGTAATTTCTTCGTTATCTCTTGATATATTGCAAATATATCTCTTTATAATTCAGATACGGTTCATTCTAAAATGGTACATTAAGATGTACCTGCCAGAAATTCTTAAAAAGATTTGCAATTATCCAGAAAAAAGAGTCTACATATTACTAAAAACTGTCGACTGTTTAAATGAGCAAAATATTGAATTAATGGCTCTCTACGATATACAACTGTTTTAATTTTTTTTCCTATTCTTGTATATATATCGAAAATAAGTTGAGAGAAATTTGTTTAACTTAGCACAATAAAGGTAGACTTTATTATTTCTTGAAAATATGGAAAAATGTTGCTTTGAAAATAAATTTCTTCTAACGCATAATCTTATTCACGCTAATAGGGAAGATTTTCAGAATAAAATATTGTATTTTTCTGTATTAACTTTAACTTTAAGACAGCATTACTTATGAATATGTTGCGCTAAAGTATTATATTTGACAAACATCATACTTCTAATAGTTGGTTCATTGCATAATAATTTCCTCCATCTAATTTTTCGATGAGTAATTTAATAGGTTTCCATGTGTTAACATTATTCATACGTATTTAATTACTAAAGGTTCTTTAACGCAACATATTCTCCCTCAATTCTGTTACAATATTCACCTTTATAGGGTTGACTGAATAATTTACATATTAACACCCCCACCTACGATTTTACTAATAGACCGACGAACAAAAATGAGAGCATGTGTTTTTTTTTACATCATTGACTCGTATTTTCATTCAATAATCAGTGTTCATCTAGTCTAATGTGCCTTTTAACAATACTGTATCGTTCCCGCGTTTTTGTTCAGCTACACCATATGATTCAGTTGTTGGGCGCGACTCTGCAACAGATTTAGGGATCGATAAAGCCCTATATTCGGATGCGTCGTGCCCTTGGTAATGTCTCATCATCTCCCATCACTTAACCTATATACATATCTACCGGTAAAATGTCGCACAGCTACGAACGTATGATACCAAGTGTATAAATTTATGAACTATTTACAACTGTATTAGCTGATGATATTGGCTACAAAGGTCTCACTCAAAATATGTTTGCCCTTTTACACACACTTTGTATAAAAAGAAAGGGAATTTGCTGGGGTCGGGCGGATATCTTTTTTCTGTTTTTCCTTTTGTATTCGCTGTGACACTTGAGGTCGGAAACTAGAAAAAAGAGATAAATATTTCTATATACATTATAAATATATGTACACAAGACCCCAAGCTATAAAGATAAAGCGTGATAAGACGTAAAGGGTCTTTGTTAATATAGGAATTTAAAACCCTTATTGGTGAAGTACCAAAAATATCTAAAAAAAATAAATTACTAAGAGGATAAATAATAGTTTTGGTGTTTTAAATGAAATTTTCGAACACAGATATTGAGTATGTATTTCTATCAATGTTTGCGATGATATAGCATTAAATTTACACATCATAAGATATAATATCGACTGAAGACTTGAATTGCATCACGACTCCAATAGAGTATACTTTCAGAACTATGTATCTGAATTCTATAAATTACGTTACATTTGATTGTGCATATGTACATTAAAGTTTATAGATGTTCAATGCCCTTCTGCCGCCTGGACGGTAGCTAAATTCATTGCACACTCGATAAATTTATAATTGTGTTATGTCACTGTATTCACTGCATCTTTCACTAATACTCATAGGAAAAAATCGTAAGGTGTGAGATGAGGAAATCCATTCAAAAGACGTTGAACACAATGCCATCTTCTGAATTGTCATTCATATGAGAAACAGGTTTTTGCAAAATCGTTATTCTAGTAATCGTGTTTTTATCAAAAGAATAGACCCATAAACTTTTGTTGTTTATTTCAACAACAAAAGCTCTTCCTCGTTCGAGGTTCATTATTAAAGGCATTAGATTTGGTACATATGAGATCTAAGTTTCTATAAGGTTACGCGCTCAGTAAGGTGGTAGACGGGACTGGAAGGCTATAGGATAAAGTATATGGTCTTGTTAGAACGAAAGCCTTTCTGCATCATTTAATAAAAAAAAACATCAAAAAGAGTCATGAAAAAGTGGACTAAAAACAAATCTGGAAAGAAATGTATCAAAGATAGGCAAAGTAGTTTTCTGAGAAACAGTCGTCTAATCTACGAACTAATCTAGTAACTAAGAAGATAAAGTCTGTACTTCCAGAATTATTTGCCAGTGCAGTATATTTTGTAGGTATTGAAAGTTATAGACCTTTTTTTTAAAAATATATCCATGTGTAGATTCAATCAAGTAAGAGAATAAGACTATATTATAGTTTAAAACATGATTGGAAAATAGGTGTAATACGTGCGATATTTTATCCGGAAAAAAGTTAACTAAGTACCTTCCTTAAGAGTTGAAAGAACCATATATCTGTAATTTCGTCTCACATATAAATATCTTATTATATGTTTGCTGGATATTCGAGTTTACACTTTTAGAGAATTAGGCGTCAATATTTTCATTCGGGGTGTTTTTTCTGACACAAGGGAACCTCTTTTCTATAATCTTTATTTCATATATTTACATATTATACAACCTAATTCCACTTGCGGTCGGCTATTGGTTAGATTAAGTAACTCAGTAGCTGCTACTACTTTTGCTTTCAAGTTCAGATAAAAGCTGACCAACGAATGCAATATTTTTAAACATTATTGATATTGATACCTAATGTCACAAATATTCTACAATACGAGTATTTAGTAGTTTACTCTGATTTTTTTGGAGCGTCAAAAGAGGTTACAGGGGTTTTTAATAAAATATGATGGCTTCATTTGGCCAGGAGAAAAATGGGACACTTGTTCGGTCTCTCTACGAAATAACAACAATATCTATCCACGTACACATACGCATAATTAACTTAGTACAGGCTCTGATACACTTAAATTCTTAAAGAACTTCATTTGTTTATTAAGAGCATAGTCGGAAAAGATAGGACAGTATTTTCTAGTATATGATTAACACATGGATCAACAAGTCCCGAGACTAACAATGAAAACAACATTTTTTTTGCAAAATTTTTTTTTATTCATCAACATAATCACATTTTAGGATGATACAATGGTTCCAACGCTTTTCCAATTTTTCAATACCATGTTTATAAAAAAATTTATCTTTCGCTTCAAAATAAGCTTCAGTTTCAGCGATGACCTCCTCATTTGAGCCAAATCTTTTTCCCTGGAGCATTTTTTTAAGATCAGCAAAGAGCCAGTAGTCACTGGGGGCTAAATCTGGCGAATATGGGGGTGGGGAAGCAGATCAAAACCCAATTCGTTCAATTTTGCCATTGTTTTCATCGACTTGTGGCAGGGTGCATTGTCTTGGTGAAAAAGGATTTTTTTTCTCTGCATGTGCGGTCGTTTTTTTGCGATTTCCTCCTTCAAAAGCACCAGTAAGTCAATATAATAATCACTGTTGATCGATTTACCTTTTTCGAGGTAGTCAATGAAAATCACGCCATGTGTATCCCAAAAAACTGACGCCAGGACTTTGCCAGCTGACTGCTGCGTTTTCGGACGTTTCGGACGGCTGTCGCCAGCTGTGCGCCACTCAGATGACTGCCGCTTCAACTCTGGAGTGTAGTGATGTATCCATGTTTCGTCCAAGGTCACGTAACGACGCAAGAAATCTTTTTTGTTGCGAGTAAATAGCGATAAACAGCTTTCTGAATCATCGACTCGTTGCTGTTTTTGTTCCATCGAAAGCAATCGCGGCACCCACTTGGAAAAAACCTTTTTCATGCTCAATTTTTCATGAAGGATAGTAAATACACTTCCATATGATATCTGTGTCATCTCAGCAATCTCACGGAGCTTCACTTTACGATCTTTCATTATAATTTTTGTCACTTCACTCACATTTTCCGGTGTAACGGCTTCCACAGGTCTACCCGAGCGTTCCGCGTCATTTGTGTCGGTACGACCACGTTTAAACTCGGCAAACCACCGACAAATCGTTGCTTTTGATGGACAAGAGTCCGGGTAACATTTTTCAATCCATTGTTTTGCTTGCGTGGTGTTTTTACCCATTAAAAAACAATGTTTTATCAGAACACGAAACTCGGTTTTTTCCATTGTTTAAACAAACTACAAAACGACTTTACTCCAACCTCGATAACTCAGCTGTTTCTGGTCCGATCGACTTAAAATTTTGACACGTTTCAAGCAAAGGTTAGTACTCTAGAAAGACGTGGTTACTGGTTTACTACGAGCGCCATCTATGGGTTAGTCTCGGGACTTATTGATCCATGTGTTATATAAAATGGGAACAAAATTTACACAAGGGAATCGTGTACATACGCGTTACGAATAAGTTTATAGTTATCAATCCTATTAAAATTAATAAGACGTTAGCTTACCTATAAGTAAATTACTCCAATTGATTATATAATATTTATCAGCAAAGCTTTCGAATTTGCCTCTATCTCTAAATAAACGTTTATTGTTCGTGTGTAATACATACAGTAGACGTCAAAATAATAGTAATATTGAAAAATTGATAAAGTAATGCCCGTCGTGAAATGATTACAATATTTTACAATAACACTATCTTCATAAAAAAGTATGCTACTAAAAGTTTACTCCTCTCTATGGTTAATTTTGTTGAGACACGGCGTAAACCTTAATAATTGCCTTAATTAAGATCAAAAGAAAAGTAATAATAGAGTAATTAAAAAAAACAAAATATTGAGAAAAAGATATTTATGAAATAATATAAAATATTGATATACTAAATATTTCGCCGAGTAGTCCTTATTTTTCAATATTGCATCGCAGCATTGTGGCGTACTGTCCATCAATCGTTGACAGCGTGCTGGGGTGATGGAATACCAAGAAATTTAAACAAATTCTCATAATTGTCGTTGTTCTTCGGATTTTGTTTTGCAAACTGCTTCTATAATTAATATTAGTTCACAGATTCTCAATAGGATCGAGGTTCTGAGATTGTGCCGACCACTCCGGAACCTCATTTCTATTTTGATGTAACTAGCTCTTTGTTCTTCAGCTGATATGTTTGGAGTAATTATCATGCACTAGAGCCCATGTTAATGGCATATTCTCTTCCGCATAGGCCAACATAATCTGTTCCAGTATATGAATATGTTCATCTTGGATTCAAATGTTTTTTATCTAATGTATGAGTTCTGGACCGCAATAAGAAAGGTACCCTGTTCAGGAAATCTACATATTTACTTTTTGTATATGTTGTAGTAGTTTTATTATGCATCAAAACCTTTAAATCTGTATCAATTATCAACATTACGAATTTTACATTCTACAATATTAGTTTATTGGCATAAACTGTTTGTGCGTTCCCGAAAACTTAAAATTTCCATCAGTTTAAGATGCACTTAGACTAATGTGTAAAATTTCCTAGTTCGCAAAAAATCGCGAGGCGGTAGACAAAGACTTACATTTCTTTACTATATGCAGTGGGACATACACATGATTATATAATTTGAATATCCTCCCTCTTTGATCACGTTCGACTATAACCTTTTTTGCACCCATGTTTTTTCTTTCTGTTATAGTATCAAAGTATGTAAGTAATAAAAATATAAAGCTTCATTACCCTTAATATCTTTAATGTATCTTTTTAACTATAGGATTGCTCACCTTCATTATCATTTAATATTCGTACAATGGCATCTAAACTTTAATAGTTATTTTATTGTATCCGAGTTTTACTAAATACAGTTTAATAAATAGATTCATTAACAAACAATGATTTCGAACATTTCAAAATTTAAAATTGTAACAAAAACAAACTTCTACATTATAAATAGTTTTATTTTAGTGTTTGTGTTTTTTCATATTATAATTAACCATCACCAATCAATTTAATAATACCTAGCAATTTACGATAAGCTGTGTTGGTGGGTCTTCTAACATATGTTCTACGTCCTTTTGAGCCAAATAAAACGATTTTTCTTACATCAGTCCAGAGATTATTGCGCCATATTGTTTTCGGCAATTTAACATGCTTCTTAGCAAACATCAAACAACGCAAAACATTATTTAAAAAAGGACACCTATCTTGGACTCCTAATAACCAAACTGTTCTTGAAAGTGTACTGGCAAATATTTAAATTCAACGTGGCTATTATAAGAACGTGCATTTCTGCATGCCGGACTATCAAATTATCTAGACGAACTGTTGTTTTCTTTTTTGAGATGTCTAGGGTTTCTACTAAATCATTCTCGGTTCTTCCAAAACCGTATCCTATATTTTTGCTAGGATTTCTGGTGTTGATGCACTTTGTGGACGTCCTTCACGTGGATCTTCTTCAAGACCTGTACCACCACGCTTAAATTCAGCAACCCATCTATCTATTGTCCTAAATGAAGGTGATGAACCCTTATACACTTTTAACAATCGTTCATGAACTTGTTTTAGTGCTAGACCTTCCAAAAATAAGAATTTTATTACTGCACGATATTCAATTTTTCCATTGTACAAAAATACTGTGACGTGTCAACTTTCAACACCTATAAATATACGAATGAGATAATATAAAATAAAATAACTTCACACGTTTTCATAAAAAGTAGTACAATTTTTAGAAAAACAAAACGACAAACCTAATGGCACCAATCTCTTATCGAACGACAAAACTTATTGAACAACCTGATATATTTTAGGATTTTACCGCAATGATAGTTCTGCAAGGTTATCATTGATCAACGCAACATCCACTTACAAAACGAATATTAAATAAAGCTTATGTTTTTTTAAGGACGTCTTCTCCACAATAACAATGTTGCGTTGTAAAAATAATTTGAGTACACAATTTATTGGTGTTTTAGGTTTTCTTTGCGCTTCAAATTACTGCCCCATTTTTTTAATGGTAGTAATTTAGTAATTTCAATCAATTTTCTTTTCATCTAGGTAAGAGTATTCATATCTTTTTACAAATAAATGAGGCAAGAATAAAATGTTTTTAATATGGCACATAGATGGCGCTATGGATATTAAATAGAGTTCCTCTGTAAAATTACAATCTGCCATTGTATGATCTACCAAGTATAATTCATTAATGACCATCCAACACGTTTCCGTTCGAGTTAGTAAAAAAAACTTTTGTTAAAGTGGCAGTGTATCGAGCGGTATATACTTTGTTTTAAAAGGTTTACCACCAACTGAAATAAAAACTAAGATGGAATTAATCCTTGGCAGTTATTCTCCCTTCGTTCTCAACATTTTAAACTTACATCGATTCAAGACGAATGTCCGAAAATCAATCACAGCGCATTATATTATTGAAAGAGCTGTTTACAATGTAATGATCAATAAAAGTCCTATAAAACTTCAGGAGCTATGTGTATTACAAAAATTAATATTCTAAATGAAATTTTGATATATTGTCTAAAAATCTTAGAGAGAACATCTCAAATCAGTTTGTTAATAATTATATATTAATATATAATTAAGCCCTTCACGAAGGAAAATTAATGAAATTAGTATTTTCTGCTATACTAATACTAATAAATACTTAATACTAATTACAATAATTAATCAAAAATTTCTGCATTGGAGCAGGACATGAACCTGTATATGCCGTTTTCTGGACGGCTACCTTATCAATTAGGACATCAAGCAGTACAGTTTTGAATTATGAAACAGAAGTAATTGTTTTGCCGCGCAGTCAGGTTTTGATATTAACAATTGTATATAATAGCAGGAAATATTAATTTTCATTAATTTCCCATCGTGAAGTGCTTAATTACATATTATCTGTTGTTTTTAATGTTAACAATTGTTAGCATTAAAATCTGACCGCGAGGTAAAACAATTAGACCTGTTCCATATACAATTTATGGCATATTAAGAGGCTTAAAACTGTACTGCTTGGTAGCTTAATTGGTAAGGCAGAAGTCTAGAAAACGGCAGATACAGGTTCGAGTCTTGCCCTAATTCAGAAATTTTTAATTAATTTTTGTAATTAATATTAACGATGGTATATCAGGAAATACAAATTTTCATTTCAAATCAGTGTTTGGAAATTTTCCAATGTAATCACTCTGAATTTTTAAACCGCTTCGTAAGTCTTGGTGGGATGTGGATCTATTATTATACGTCTGATATAAAATAACGTTTGAGACAATGGATAATATATGATTCAATGTGATCCTAAAAACGGCATACAACGCCATTCAGATGGGAGGATAATGGTTACCGTTTTCTTTTTTGCTTTATATGCAGTATGTATAGTACTCGTTGATTATCTTAAGAAAGGAATAACCATCATAGAAAGGTATGTTCCACCATTAGAGTACCTTTCTTTTAGATTTAACATTTTAGTCATTAACCACTTGCAGTGTGTCATCTGTAGAGCGACTTATCGATGGTTTCGGCCTTCCATTTCAAGTAAATCTCAAGTGATAAACATGAGTGGTCAAAGGTCTTGTTATTTGGAAATTAAAAGGAGTTTATTTGTACTTGAAGTTCTGTTGTTTATTATGTTCATTAATAATTTACCATCATTACTTATATGTTAACGACAGTAGTTTCATTTGTTATGACTCTAATAGAGGAAATTTGTAAGTTAAGTTGCAATCAACTTTAAATAGCTTCACATATGAGAGCGAAAATAAAACGTCGTTGATTGCTTTTAGCCCAGATACCAAGATTTATGACAAAGTTTGTTACTTAAAATTAATGCAAAATCCGTAAGAATCCGCAGAATCAAAGTACAAAATTCTTAGATTTATTTATAGAAAATGCATTGAATTAGAAAACATGTATTATATTGGGTCTGGGAAAAAGTTCGTGGCGTTTTTTCAGTAAAATTCAACTGGTCCCCGCATGGCGCGTGGACGAATTCATTTAAACCGAATATGTCCATTATTATCGACAATGTTTCGCCATTTTTTTGGTAGATCCATGATCCCATCGGTGAAAAACTTCTGTGGTTTCTGGTCGAAAAACTGAATCAAGTAGTTTTCACAGGCTTGTTTTGAAACCAACTTAATTCCATTGAGAGAGTTCTGCAGAGATCGAAACAGATGATAGTCAGAGGGTGCTATATCCGGACTGTAAGGTGGGTGCATTAAAACTTAACCAAACTCTCTCAATTTTTGACGGGTCATCAAAGAAGTGTGTGGTCGGGCGTTGTCATGATGGAAGACAACACCTTTCCTATTAATCAATTCGGGCCGTTTTCTTTCAATCGCCTGGCGTAATCTCTTTAGTTGTGCACAGTAGAGTTGAGAATCAATCGTCTGACCAGTTGGAAGTAGCTCGTAGTGGACGATTCCCCTCCAGTCCCACCATACACACAACATCACTTTTTTTGGCGTCAATGTTGGCTTAGCGAACGCTTGTGACGGCTCACCATCCTTTATCCACGATCTTTTACGCTTCCGATTATCGTACGTAATCCATTTTTCATCTCCGGTTATTAAACGTTTCAGAAACGGCTCGATTTCATTCCGTTTCAGCAGCGCATCGCAGATGTTAATTCGGTCCATCATGTTTTTCACGCTCAACTCATGAGGAACCCATACGTCAAGCTTTTTTTTTGTAACCAGCTTTGTGTAAATGGTTCAAAACAGTTTTGTGGTCAATGCCTAGCTCCATGCCAATATCGACACTGCTGATATGCTTATCTTGTTGGACTTTTTCAAGAATTTCATCAGATTTTTCAGTGATTGGACGACCGGAGCGTGACTCATCTTTCACATTGAAATTTCCAGAACGAAAGCGAGCGAACCATTTCCGCGCAACAGATTTCGATAAAGTACCTTCACCGTACACAGCACAAATTTTATCACAAGCCTGCGCAGCGTTCTTCCCCTTATCATAATAATATTGCAGAATATAGCGAAATTTCTCATTATTCTTCTCCATTTTCAAGTGCGAATAACTTTCCAACCACTGCACCGATTACAATGTTTCTACGTTCAAACTAACGTTCGGAAGGTCATCTAAAAAACGAGCCCTCGGTGGTGTCGCTGTGACTTGTTGTTCTTTAGTTATCGGCAACCAATGCCATCTATCGGGAAAAACGCCACGAACTTTTTCCCAGACCCAATATTTAGAAAGTAAATTACCATCTATATGCTATACTTTATAATGACTAAGAATCATGTTGAATAAATAGTACTGATATCTCATTATTATGCATACTCGGAGTCACGACACTCAGGTACGGATTAATGTTTTGGGGTACTTCTCATTGTAGTACACGTATTGTTTTGTAAAAAGTGACGGTATGGAATATTGTTAATGCAAGCAGATGTACATCCTGTAGACAGTTATTTAAATCTTTAAAAACACATTACCATCGTTATACATACGAGGGTGGTCCATAAGTACCCGGCCTGACCTAGAGATGGCGGTAGTTGTTTGAAAAATATCAATGTAGTAGAAGGTATATAATGTTTTTTGTGTTGCTCTTAACATGTATTTTATTATATTGGAATGTTTTCTTGATTTTTTTATAACTTTTTATTTGTATATATTTTGTACTAACTTGTCTGATACTATTTTGGATTTAATAGAAAATAGACGATTATAATTATTATTATGGACCATTACTAAAATAGTTGGACACAAATCCAGAACAAATAATATATTTGACAGAAAATTATCTTTCATCATGACAGTGCAGCAACTCACTTACAATTAACTATACACGCAAGAATATTTGATCTATGTTACGAATTGCCTACACACAACATGCTCTCCGAACTTAGCCTCTAGTGGTTTTTTCTTGTGTGCAACATGAGCACGGACATTGTCTCTGAAATGTGCCATTATTTAGTTCTTCAATATATTGTAAGGCAAATTGTTCCATAACTTCTTGAATGTACATTTGAGCGTTTAAATAGCCTGAAGGAATATTAAAGAAGTCCTACTACCTGTGCTAATTCCATCTCCAACTAATAATCCTCTAATAAGTGCAGTTTCACATTCTACAGAAAAATTAAAAAATCACCCTTCTCCTCTTCGACGTCAGACTCTTCTGCAACTATCATAGGCCCGCAAATAAAAACGAGATTCGTTTGAAAAAACATGCGTCATTCTAATCAAACTAACGAATACAGAGATATATGAAACACGTTGTTATTCTATGGCCTATTTACGATGCCGATTCCTAAGGCCAAGCAATCTTAATCTTCTCGTTCAGTGGTTCTCATTGAACTTTTTCTACGATGTTATCTAACTTCTTGAAACCAATCTCTTCAACAAGGAAAAACTGTAGCAATATTTCTATGCATCTGCCTAAGGAGTTCACGAAATAAAATACCCGCCTCACTTGTCTGGCGATACTAGTTCTTTCAAAATCGCTTCGCTCTTGGCATTTTAATATATAATTCAAAATTATAGACTGTTATTAGAATAATGCCTGGGTGAAAAGCAGAATATATTTGTTTACGTGTGACAATTCATTATTAAAGTATCTCTATAACATTTTTCAATGAAAATTTAATAATTTATTATTCTCCAGACAGTAACGTATGTACAAAATTTCGTTAAAAAATATATATTTTACTGGCTGATTTGTTTTCTTTGTCACATAGTATACATATTTTGGAAATAAAAGTGTTTCGTTGATTTCGCTCATAAAAACTATGCAACATTACCTTGCAGCATGCATGCAGATAAGAGGTAAACGTAAAAATTGTATTGCTCTAGCAAAAATGATATTTTTCTAGTGATCTAATCTATTTAAAATAATTTCAGTGTGTCTTTTGTAATGCATTAGCAAAAGTGAAATTTAAATTTTAGTTAGAATGGGTATGGAAAATGGCTATTTTTCATAAGGGCGAAAAAGTTCTGAAATCATATCATTGAAATATCTCAACCTACATAAATTTAGAGTACTTCGGATTTAATTAAAGTGATATAAGTCAGGCATACTTTAGATAGTATTTAAATATATATATATATATACATAAACTACAAAAATTCAATTTTTTAGTGTAATATACTGCAAACCAGAAACTTCTTCTAAAGCAAATACAAAGAGTTTTTTAATTATTAAATATTTAATGGCTCTGTAACAAATATTTAATTTTAATTTTACAGAACAAAATAAGGCCTCGTTTCCAAATTAGATAGGATGGATCAAATATTTATTGTAAAATGAAAACACTGATCCAATAACAAATTCGTAATTTATCCCTTCAAACAAGTTTTTGAAACACCTAAGAAAATGTCAAAACGAATCTCCATAGTATCAGATACGATACAATATATTTTATAGAGTTTATATCAGACAATGAAGAAACGTGCCGACGAAACAATAAAATATGATAGAAGTCGCAATTTCTTTATTCTAATCGTAACAGTTTCTAGTAGTACTTGCATAGTTGAGATAAGATCGTTTTAACTTCATATAGAAGGACACTTGCGTAAAGTCAAGTGGCTATCCTAGAATAAGTACTATCGATTTTATATAATCTTGGTAAAGGGAATGGGTTCCCTCTCAAATAACATTAAAGAAAGGGTTACAAAGTTGAATGTACTTAATAATAAGGTAATTATGTGAAGTGGGCTACAGAAAACATAATTTGTGTAGATGGATATATCATGTTAATTATGAATCTTTTGAATAAAATCCGAAATGTACAGGATTTGAATTTAAGGCAAGAATAGATATGGTATTACATCAAAGCTGAAGGATGCAACTTAATTATACTCAAAATTCAATATTACTGACCTGCTCCACTACTCGACTCATTCGTCGTCGTTATAATTTACTATAGTCGCTAACTTTACACATAGCTAGAATAAGATAGTAACCAAGTTATATAATAGGCTTGTGGCTCAAATACAATAAATATACAACACATGTGATATTGTAATACATATATAGGTCGAATGTACCATAAGTTGCTAGTCTAACGTGCTTAGATAAGAAACAATGTGTCGTGGTGAGTATATGGTAAGTCGTTTAGAATTAATTTTCGAGTAAAGTTTTGAATAATTGAAAATGAATGCCCTAATGGAATAAAAATGTAGGATATTTTAAAATATTAGTATAGAGCGATAATTAACCAACCAAAGAAATTATAATACACTACGAAATTAAGCACTATCTAGATAACACTTATAAAGAATATTGCCATTTCTTGGAAATGTGAAAGTGTGGGCAAAAAGTTTTTATATGAAGGAAATACAAAAGATACTAGGAAAATTTTGCAATATGACGCAGCAATAAATCGTAGGAAGCTGCTTGTTGTTGCATGTTGAGACATGTTCATGGGCTCAGTGATTCATTAGCAGTGAGAGAGTGTAATAGTGTAAAGTGCTTGCAATGGCATCGTGGTCACGAAATGAGATAAGGGTAGTTTTGCGTAATAATTTTATGCCTGGTTTGTTTAAGACCAGTGCTTCGAAGAAATGACTCTTGCACTAGGAGATGTTTGTCCACATCGCACAACGATATTCAGGTGGTTGGGAAATTTAACTGTGGAGGATGCTGAGAGGCCGGGAAGGCGTCAGTTACGGAGGAAAACGTTACTACTGTGAGAAAAATGCTTGGCGAGGACAGGCGAATGTCCTACCAACAGATAGAGGGTACTTCAGGCCTAAATGCACCAGCAATTCGTTCGATTCTGCATGATCATTTGCACTTTGTTCTCTCTGGGTGCCGCATCGACTGACTGAAGAGCGGATGACACGACGTGTGACTTGGTATCTGGAGATGCTAAAAACGTTTAATAAGGGACAATCTTGGTATGTGAACAACATCGTAACAGGTGACGAGACTTGGCTATACTATTATGTGCCGACCAAAGCTCAAAACAAAGTTTGGGTCTTTGATGATGAGAATACACCCGTAGTTGTCAGAAAATCCCGATCTGTAAAGAAGAAAATGATTGATGATGTATTTTTCAAATCGAGTGGAATTGTGGAACGCGTCGTTTTGGACACAGAGAAGACAGTCACAGCTAAGTGGTATACTGATCAGTGCCTGCCTAAAGTCATTGGATCTATGACGAACCTGCGGCCAAAGTCAAGAATGGACACCTGGTTCCTCCATCACGATAATGCTCCAGTTAACCGCGCCAAAGCCTGCACCGAATATTTGACCACAACAGGATTGAAACTTCTCGGGCACCCTCCATACTGTCCAGACTTTGCTCCCTGCGACTTTGCACTGCTCCCGCATGTGGAAATGAATTGAATTAAATAAACAAAGCTGTATTGCAAAAGTTTCCTAGTGTATTTATGGAAGATGCAAGATTCGACTGTCATGTAGAAATTTTGCAAAGAGTTTTAACATTGAAAATCTGTTGTCGAGTAAAAAATTAAAATATGATCAAAATTAATGCAAAATACCAAGTCTTCTTTCAATCATTCCATGCCAGCATCTGTCATTAGTATGCACTCATTCTTAGAATTTTATGAAGCCACCAATAAAGAAATTTTATATTAGATAATAACGATGGCGTTCTACTATGTTTCTCTATTGAAAATGTAGTCCATGGAATGAATTGCATTCAAGTTCGACTGACATCGGTCGTGGTGATTTTATTTACAACTATATCGCGCAATTGTCTAATAGGTTACTCGCCGCTTTTAGAGTGTGTATTGCTAGTTCAATTAATCATAAAGGTGAGCAAAAATGTTACGTCAGGCCAAGGATATATCAAATAATTAAATATATACACCCGTATCCTGATATTATACCGTGGCGGTTCCGTAAAATGTGATGTTTGCAATATAAACTTAATGGTTTTAAAAAAACGATATATTATTTTTTAAATTCACAAAAATTAAAAAGTGATATATGATTCTTAAAATTTCTTGTGTGAAAATGTTTAAAATTGTTGTCTCTCGGTGATACACGTGTCGGGTGCAACCCGTCCTTCGCAAACCAATAACCGTTTACGTAACATTTTCGCTCACCTATGTACAGTTGGTTGAAGCAGCGATACATACTGCAGAAGCAACTCCAGTGAATTAATACACAATTGAGCAATATGGCTATAAATAAAATTATCCCGAGATAGTCATACCGGGCATACCAATGTGTCCCGGCAAAATCGAGCATCTCTACTGATAAATGAATAAGGAAATGCTTCGGTAAATATGCAATACTATATTGTTATTGTAACTGCGAAAATAAACGCGCAGGAAAACCAATTACATCTCTATGCACATGCTTGCAGATTTAGAGTTGCGCAAGTTGCCGTCACAAGTTATAGTTTTATTGAAATAAACCATCAGCTACACGTGGAATGCCTTTTAAGTTTTGCGTAGTGGGACGCCACTAATCAAATTTCAGTACTAAAAATTAACCTCCACCTCCAATTAACCTAAATCCAAAGTTTCAGTGCGATACATGTAGTGTTAGAGCTACAACGAACTGTCAAAGTAGACAAGTTAGTTGGAAAATGGAATTAAACCGAGAACATTTTCGCGGAATAATTTTTTATAATTTTCGAAGACAATTATCTCAACAAGAATGCCTCGACGAGTTGGTTTCTGTTTTCGGCAATGAAGCACCACATCAGTGGAAATACTGCTTCTAGGGTTGGCTCGAGCTCATGCAAAAGTGCATTAATCTTCGTGCAGAATACTTCGAAAAACAATAGTCTTTAAAAGCTATCGACTGTTTTATTTCAGCTTTATATGCAAAACGTAAAAGATAACCCACGTATGTATAGACCTGGGATGTTCAAAATAATTTTTACTTATTCCTAAATTGAAAAAAAAAAACACAGAGAGGACGCCGCTTTGATATCGACGATGACATCTAAAGATTATTTTTATAAATATATCAAAATGTTTATTAAAATAATTAGTTTGCATGTTTTTAATATTTACCTTCTTCAAACTGTATCTATAAAATTTGAACGAATTTTTGCCCAATATAGACTTTCTTAAATTTAAAATTCTAATTCATTAGTTTATTTAAACTACAACATTACTTATTTGAAATACTGAAAATACGAAAGATACTAGAAATTATATTAAGTCAATACAAAGAGGGTCTTATGTAGGTAGCTATAGCATTTATGGTAGAGAAAAGTCTGGAAGATCACGCAAAATTAATCGAACTTAAGGCAAATGTATTGCACGTGACGTTAATAAAGAATCTGATTTAATCTCGCTTGTAGCCTTTCACGGTCTTTGTATATAGTTTCTTCTGGGTTTTCGAAATGGAACCGCGTCTCTGTCACTTTTGCTTCATTTGCCTACGTTTCATTCGCTCTTACAAGAAACATCTCCAATGCTGCTTGTGGCCGTCTTGCTATACTGAAACCGTTTCAGCAAGTTTAATTACCTCATATTTATTTACAACGATCAAATGTACAGGTACAACATCCCTTCTTGAAATATTATTCTTATATTGTATATTCGTAATATCGTTTATATTGGATCTAGCCATAATACAAGATCAATTATGAATTATTACTAAAATGATATGGGGTGCAACTTATATGATGACGTTAAAGTTCATGATGCGAGATTTACGTAGATTGATGATTTTATCGATTCCTCTCACCTACTCTCCTGTATCGGTTTCCTTTTCTGGTATATGCTCTCGTTCCTCTCCTACTTTTGCCTTGCTTTTCTAAAATTAATTTTTTGTTTCGTAGCTCTTCCACAATGGCAATGGAGCAAAAAATTTAATGTATATATATATATATATATACGTGCATGCGTGTATATATATATATATATATATATATATATATATATATATACGTGCATGCGTGTATATATATTTTAATTCAATTAATCATTTAAATTTTTTTATTTTAATTTTAATTTTTTTTTTCGTTTCAACAAAAGTAGTATTAAATTAATCATAATACTTTTAATGAATGAAGCAACTATATTGTTAAAATTAAAATTACTAGAGAAGTTTGAATTATGAGGATTGAAAATAAATATGGAGTAGATGAAAGCATGGCAACAGAACCAAGAAGATACGATTAGGTTAGAAACAAAAGAACAATTAAACAAGCAATAGAATATGAATATCTAAATGCCACACTAAAATCTGAGAGGCGAAGTATTCAAAGACTAACAGAACAGAAAAAGAGAAAAAGAAATGTAAATAAACAACTACATCCTGTAATATAAATTATACTCAACAAAGAAACGTATTTTTAGTATTCTCATGAAGATATACATACCTACATATACATACACATACGTATATATGTATCATATATTGTTCAGAATTTGTCATTCGAATGAAAATGAAAAAGATAGAGTAAATAGTATAATGTTTTAGCAATAATTTTGCAGAAAAAAGATAATGAATAAGATGCCGAATAATACCTAAAATGAATATTTAATTTAAAGAGTTTCTATTTAAATAAATTAAAAAGAAATAATTCCTATATTAAGATCGCATGAGAAGAATTATACCAAACAAAGACGTAAAAGAAAAATTTAGAATGTGGAAACAACTCCACGGCTTACGAAAACAAGAAAATTTGAACAAATTCCTTTTCTTATAGAAAGACTTAGAGAATATGATGCAGACATCAGTCTTGTTAACTGTAATAAAATTACCAATGCGAAAAATTAAAAAGCATATTGATTTTATCTACAATAAAAAGACCTTCCTTTTAATTTAATAAAAAGAAAAAGAAACAAACAATAATGGTCCTACATTGATTATACCATAAATTATAACACGTCACCTTACATTAGATCGCAGCCATCAACCCAATATTATAATGAAATAATCTGATACTAGATATTTTCATAACACCACCGTGATAAATAATGAGTATAATGACAAAATTATTTTCGTATTATTAAACGTTTATTCATTATGCGAATAAGATAGAGTACATGTACCGACATCGATCAAGAAATAAATCATAATTAACTTTATACCTGTGACATCAATAAATGTATATAATTCTGAGAAAACCCATTAAATAAATTAGCTACATAAAAAGCTCAGAATATCCCTTAATGTTTTATTACTATGTCAACTAACTATTTTTATGCCTTCGTTTTGTTATGTAATATTAATCCACAACATAAACAACTTGTTTTTAAAGAAAATTTACCAATATCTGAAAATAAAGCTCCAATTAAAGTATCTATATTTGGATGTATACACGTAATATGAAAAACGAATGTCGATTTTTCTACACCTATGTACAATCTTCTGTTTTCTAAACAATTCATAAAATGGTTAACTATGCATTTTCATTTAATTAAACAAATATATTTTCATATTCACATACATATGTACGGATATACAATCCATCAATCACAAACCATATAACAAACAAGTGTCAATTGGCATACTCTATCAAACTTAAAAACTCATTATCGTTCTTAATTCATGTTGTTAAATTCAAGATTAAATAGTTTGAAATAAGTAATCAGTAATGAATCGAATCGGTTAACGGTACTTCGCCAAATGTACATTTAATAAGTAATGATACATACAATATTTGTAGTAGGCGTCATTATCCAAAAAATTCAAAAGTAAATACGAAGTCACCTATATTAATGGAAGCTTATGTATATTGACATTTCATTAAACCAAGAAGTGAATGTAGAGGAGCTCTCTGATTCATTCTGAGTCGACAATCTCATCTCAAAACAGTTGTATGATCCTTCATTAGGTAACGAGACGAAACTATAAAAGAGACGAGACGATAAAATATGAAATTATTTATGCAAAATCATTGCAGTGAAATTGAAAATGGAATTATGTGAAATTGCGTTGACGTAACTAACCGATTAATGCAAACTTTACCTTTTTAATATTTCTTCATTAGAATCTTTGACATCTTTGAAAGTAATACACATGACAACTTACTACAATAGGGTTGTTTATTTGAAATTACAAACTAGTTGTCAAATTTTAACGTTTTCCAAAATGATATTTGTCTCTTTAAATAATTCAACATATTGTGCGTTTCTATACAAAAGAATGTTTACTTTTCGCGAATACGCTGACATGTTTACGGTATTAGGATTTCACAATGAGGAAGCGAACATGGCAAAAGAAGAATACCAAGCTCAATATTCATGACGGTGAAATCCATATACCAATAAATTCCGTAGACTGGATCAGTGAGTTGGGGAAACTGCATGTCTACACCCAATTATTGTAAGACTTAAAGACCATCGAATAATTCAATCAGAAGAACAAATAACGTTCAACATAAGACAAATAGTCTGGAAACTGAATATTCGTAGTCAAGCAATATTGCATTCACTACTGTGTTGACCGAAGAACAGAAAGGAGTTAGGGTGAATTGGTGTCAAAAAACTATAGATCGCTTCAACGCTGGAAACTCTAAAGCCGTGTACAACATTGTCAGTGGTAATGAATCTTAGATTTACTCATACGAGCTCGAAAATAAACGCCAGTCTTCTGTTTGGGTGTTCCAAGGTGAAGAAAAATGGTCGCGACATTTGTCTTGAAAGCAGGTCATGTAGCAAAAATTCCTCTACAAGATCAAAGAAGTGTTACTGCCGATTGGTATACAACCATTTGTTTGCCGCAAGTAATCGCTGAGCTTCGAAAAACCAACTCCGAACGACGAATCATCCTCCACCAAGACAATGCAAATTCGCACACAGCACGGAAGACAATTGAATTTTTAACGCAATGAAACGTTGAATTGTTGGACCATCCTCCGAACAGTCCGAACCTAAGTCCCAACGATATATTTACCTTTCTGACAACCAAGAACGGACTGCGTAGTCAAAGGTTCCAATCGTCAAAAGGAGCAATCGATGTGTTAATTTTGACTGTACCAACAAACGAGTGGAACAACTGCTTCCAGAGTTGGTTGGCGAGCGCATGCAAAAGTGCATTAATCTTCGTGGAGAATACTTCGAAAAACAATGAAGTCTTTAAAAGTTATCTACTTATTTATTCATGTTCTATATGCGAAACTTAAAAGACAACCCACGAAATATGGTATAAAATCAGTAATTTCAAAACTGTAAATATTTCACAAAAACGCTGAATAGGTAAAACTAATTATTCTAATGGATTGAATTTTCAGTATTTTACATGTCTGTAATGTCACCGGTTTTTTAGCTATGACATCGTGTGTATTTTTATAATAGAATGGTATATCTTTTATATCCGCTTTGGAAACGATTTTTAAGTCTTTTCAAAAAACCTTCACATAACATATAACCTTATCTTTGATAGTTCGTGAGACTTGCCACTTTCTTAAAAAATAAGAACAAAAATAATACAAATTGCAAAAATTTAAAAATGAACTTTATTTAATAATGATCGTTACAACTGCTCAATATATTTTCCATCAACTTCTATGACAGTCTATGACGATCAATTATTATTCATCCCTTTTCTCTTATAATTCGTTCTTTTAAACAATTTAAATTAATTAAAAAAATCTCATTTTCTAATCCATCTGTTGCGTCTAAAGAATCTCGAACAGGACGAGCACGATTAGCTGATACTCCATCCTGTTGGAATCAGATGTGTCATTAAGAATATCTGGATCTTCTGGATTCGGATATAAAACTGCTAAGTTTTGAGAAGTTATCTACAAGTATCTACAGATCTGACGACGGAAAAATTGACATTTCCGTTTACAGTAAATGTAGACTCTCAGAAAAAGGGATGTTCTCTAGAAATATAACAATGTATCAATTAAGTACATAACTTGCTCATAAAATTCATTTCGATGGTCTGAAGTGCCCTTTGTTAATTCTTGAACGAATTGAAGTTTATATATGTAAAAGAGCATCCATTTTAATATCGTATTCAACAAATTTCGGGTGGTAAAGACTTTATGTGGTCATATTCCCAGAAATATGTTCTAATTTTTGATACAAGGGGTGTAAATCTGGGTACTCTTCACAGAAAAATTGCACTACTTCCGTATGAGTCTGATATCAGTCCCATATCCAATTTGGAACGTTTCCATCAGATATCGCATTTTGGAAAAGAAATAATTAATACGACTAATAACCATAAATGGCAACAAATTGTCATAATATCACTACTAACAATAACATGAAGAATAGGTGGAAACTATGTAAAAACAAATGCCTGTTTAATATTTCCTCTTGCAAAAAATCACCAACATTTACAAATAAATTTTACATATTTTTTGTAAATGTTCAGTTCACGTTGACAGTATCAGAGTACATTATGAAATCATACAAATTTAGTATATACAACTTTAAGGTATCGGGTTCTTACATATGAAGTGTCCGATTTTGTAAGGAATAAAAAAAGTCTAAATTTAAAAAAATATAAATATTTATTCTTCAAAATAGTGTCCATTTACATCAATAGTTTGTTGCCAACGGCCTGGAAGCTGAAAAATTCCCTTTGAAAAGAAATCTAGGTTTTGACGGCTCACATACTGCTCAAACACTGCTATTACAAACTCCCGGTCAGAGAAGTCCCTATTTTTTAAGTGATTGTCTAAACTTCGGAAAAAATGAAAGTCAGTTGGCGAAAGGTCAGGTGAATAAGGTGGATGAGGGAGAATTTCGTAACCAAATTCCGAAAGTTTTTGGATTGTCTGTCGTGCAACATGAGGTCTTGCATTATCATGAAGAAGTATGGGTCCATGTCTATTGACTAGTGAGGGCTGCAAGCGGCTCAATTTTCCATGCATAGTTTCCAGTTCGGCACAATAGGACGCTGCCGTGATGGTTTCACCAGGTTGCAAAAATGAATAGTGAATAATACCCTTACTGGTCCACCATACAGTCATCATAATCTTTCGCGGGTGAAGTGATGTTGGCGAAAGGTCAGGTGAATAAGGTGGGTGAGGGAGAATTTCGTAACCAAATTCCGAAAGTTTTTGGATTGTCTGTCGTGCAACATGAGGTTCAATTTTCCATGCATAGTTTCCAGTTCGGCACAATAGGACGCTGCCGTGATGGTTTCACCAGGTTGCGAAAATGAATAGTGAATAATACCCTTCGATCTAACCATTGTCCTGACCGTCTCCGATTATCATAAAGTATCCACTTTTCGTCACACGTTACCACTCGATGAAGAAACGGTTCAACTTTCTGTCGATTAGCCAAAGAGGTAGCCACCTCTAATCGACGAAGCTTATTGGCTTCCGTTAATTGGTGCGGCACCCATCGATCGAGTTTCTTCACTTTGCCAATCGAAGAAAGGTGACGACTAATGGTGGCAATCGACACTTGAAATGTTTCTGCAAGGCTACACACTGTTGTCGACGGATTACTTTCAATTTCTACACGCAGCTCGACGTCATTAACGGTGCTACGCGCATATCCGCGAGGCTCATTTTCCAAATCAAAATTTCTCTCGCTGAATTTTTTAAACCATCGTCGTAATGTGCGTTCATTACACGTGGTTTCACCGAACGTCTGATTAATTTCTCGCGTTGCTGCAGCTGCATTTAATCCCTTTTTAAATTGAAAGAGGTAAATTGCCCGAATATCTCTTGCCGACAGCATTTCCATAGGCGAGACAAGGACAGGTGTATTAATCTTTCCAAGAAATGGAACAGGTACACACTTCAAAATAAATACCCTTTTCTACAAATACAATAATAATTTTCACCAAAAACATACACGTCTTCACACAGGTGCGATTCAGTTCAGACTGAAGGAAAAAAAACGGACATTACATTTGTAACAACCTGATATAATGTAATGTTTTAACAACAAACAATCAGATACTATTGTCAGAATCGTTCTTTAACACTATTTTAAGCACTTTACTTAACGATATAGATACAATTTTAAAAATATACTATTCCTTAAAAAAAGTGCATTTGACGTGATGCCTCAAAAACTGTTGACGTCTCAGGTATGTAAAATATAAAATTCATGGAATAAATAGTTTACCTCTTTCAGTGTTCCTGTTAAATATTTAAAGTTTTGGAAATATTTTATTTATATCTTTGGGTTATGATACCAATATAAACACATTTATTAGGCATCTATGTATAAAGGTTGAGAAACGATGTGTTAGAGGGTTAAATATCCTATATAACAATTACAATAGTTTTCATCGCTTAGCAAAGTTATGTCGAACAGATATTCAGAAATTTGTTATTATTTTACTTAAATAACTATACAAAATGCTTTCGGATTTTTCACATTTCATTGTATTTATAAATATTCAAAAAAAATTAATGATTGAAATCATTACTTTGTGGATAGTTAATCATGTTGATTAAGTAATTATTTATTATTATTCGTTATTCGTTATTATATTTATGTAGTAGTTTCTTGTTTCTTTTATAAATTTTAATTAATTTTAATATAATACCAAAAATATTTATTTTAGATAAAACTAAATTAATTTCCCTTGATGTTCGATAATAAACATTTGGTCAAATTAATAAACAAATAAAAATCTAAATCAAATTTAAATGCATAAGTACTTTGATTTTATGCGACAAAGAAAACGTTAAACAACTTAGCTAAGTAACGCGTTCATTATTGCGGAAATACCATTTCATTAAGCCTATTTATAATCAAAACAATTCTATATTAAAACTCAAAGTGAGAAAGCGATTATCACACAAAAAGCATAAACACCAGAGAAAAGAACTCTTAGTGGTATTTAAAGTATTGTGTTTATGATAGAAGAGAACCCTGCGTAACTTCAGATTCAAGTGGAATGGATGTATGTATACATATACACATGTATTGAATACTTGATAACAAAAAGGGTTTGATTCGATTGTTGAATGTTAAATATAAAAAAATGTGTTAAGTATTGACAAACTTCTTTATGGTGACATTTATATAGTTTTAAATAAAGACATGAACAAATTAATAGTAATTTTTATAAATATTATATATATATATATATATATATATATATATATAATAATATATCTATTTAATAACCAATAAAGTCCCAAAAGCATATACATTCTACCGAAACTGTAAAAGAACGAGGGATCCCATTTTGAATAGAGAAAAAAATAAATACATAATTTATATCCAAAAACATAAATATTACGAAGGTAACTAGAAAAATAATCTACCTAGTCCTGGTGACAGAAGCAACTAAGTGTGCGTTGCCTAGTAACGTTCAACAGGAACAACATTTTTCTACATATGTATGTGTCAAATTCAACTTGATCCGTTCCATATTTTGTGCTTTATAGTGTTCCACAACAGTTTTGTGAAATTAAAATATAGTAGTATAATCAAATTTCTCGTAACGGAACAGAATTCTCTTTAAACTAATAACGAACGAATGATTACCGTGCATGGTGAGAAAGCTCCATCATATTTTAAAATGAAATATTGGTCAACAGTTTTGGTGGGGTCGTCAATCCGTTGAAGGCGATCAACCGTCTTTTGGCACCGAGCAGGAGTTATTCTTATTGAATACATGCCCATATGTCAACAAAATTAAGAACGACTATTGTTCAAAAACGTCCAGGATTGCGCGAGTTCGCAAGACAGTCAAAGTTCTACCCATTTTCCGCAAGTGTAACTTCTTTCAGCTGGACCACTCATCACATTGTTTAGATTTGGCTCCGTTCTACTTTCTTATTTAGACATTTGAAAAAGTACCTCAATAATCAATTGAAAGAGGAAATTGATGTCTATTTTGAAGACCAACAGGAGTCATTTTCTTTTTGATGGAATGAAATCGTTATAGAATAAGTGACGAAAGTGTGTTGAAGTTACTACGTTGAAAAAGTAATATTATTTAAAAATCGTATGTCTTGTTACATTGTTCGCTAGACAATTTTTATAATTTCCTTTGTATATACATATGCATGAATTTTTTCATATTTAGTTACAATTATATATAAATTAAGCGCTTTACCATAGGAAATTGATGAACATTAATATTTTTCGCTATTTTATTTCAATTTATTATTTACAGAAATTACTTACAAATTTTTCGCATTGCACTACGACTCGATCCTTCACCAAAACCTGACTGCGCGTTATAACAATTAGATTTACTCCATAATGTAATCTATGGCATATTAAGAGACTCAAAACTATACTGCTTGGTACCTTAATTGGTTAAAGCAACCGTCTAGACAACGGTAGATACAGGTTCGATTCCTGATCCGATGCAGAAAACTTTTAATTGATTTTCTCTAATAAATAAAAACGATTTAATAGCATTTAACATATTTATTTGTTTTTCAAAAAGTCGTGTTCTTTAGTAAATTAAAAATTTGACTATTCTAATACTACTAGTATTTACTATTAATTTTACATGTATAAAAATATTCAATAGTATTCAACCCTAACTTTTTATATACACATATTTTTACTCAATAATCTTACAAATCTATTTTAAATAAACAATTACTAGTCAGAAAAAACGGCATCTTTCTAAAATGTAACGGTGCTCCGGTTGCTCTCTGATAATTTGAAGTATGTATGTACATATGTACACATGTAAATTTAGACCAGTTTATATGCAAGTAATTTTGGAAAGCGCAGTTTATAGCAATGCATAGTTTGTTGAAATTATAAAGCTAAAATTAATTACTTTGTAGTATAAACATATGCAGTTTACGATTTCATTAGGAATGTTTATCGGAAATGATTTTCTCAAAACGTATCTATATTTGTTTATGTTAACAAATGATGTAAGTATTTCACTTCCTACATTCTAGATGCTTTTAGCTGAAATAAAAAATTTGACCAAAAGTACATTTTAAATAATTTTGGTACACTTTAATATGTATAAATTAAATTTTCTATTATAATTATCAATATTTCAGTATATGTATGTAGGGGGAGTAGTATAAAGTAGCCCGGTCGGGTAAAACGGCCATGTGTAATTATTCTAAGTTACAATATGCAAGTGAGATTTAATGACAGTTAATTCTGGTGAATTTAGAGGTTATTGAAGACAACGAATTTTAAGCGACATTGTGTCTCACTTTATTTCATTATATTACAATTATAGTTTTACAGAGTTTGGCAAGTAAAGACAAAAAAACTATGTTATATGAAGTGGAGAATTAGGATTTTTGGCAGCAAGAAAAAACTTCGTTTCTAGAATAACTTTAAAAACAAGAGTTAAAATCATCAACTTAAATGCAACTGAAAGTAAAAAGCTGTTAGGCCGATTTCGATCTACACTTGCAAATAAAACAAGAAAACAAAATCAACCGATCAAGTGTATGAAATTTTTTACTCTGCTAAAAGAAATCCAGGAGAACAGAATTTTCCAGCTCATCGCAGTTTTAATGTTGATGAGACGGGAGTAACAACAAGGAGTTCTGCCTACAGTTGTAATGAGCGGGAGGACACTTTATTCTTTCTGTGAATATATCTTCTTGTGTGTGTATGAAACAAGAATTGAAAGATAGGGCATCCCCAGAAATACAATTTGTTTGACACAGATCGAGTTTGATGTAGATGGAAATTTTCACAGAATGGTTTCAACATTTTTTAAATCAGACAAACCTTACCGCAGATGATCCTAGTTTGTTGATGTTAAATGGTCATAAAACTCACACAAAAAACTTAGAATTTATTGAACTTGCCTGGAAAAACTAAGTCACAGTTTTATTTTTACTACCCATTGCAGTCACAAAATGCAGCCCCTTGATATTGCTTTCATGGGAATTTTTAATACTTTCTAAGTCAACCTATAGGAAAGTTTCTTTACAACCACAGAAGTCGTACAATTACCCAGTTTTAGGTAAGTGAACTTGTAGGAGAAGCATATTCTAAAGGTACCACACAAGTTAATGCTAGATCGAAGTGGGTTTAGAAAATTTGGTATTGTACCTCTAAAACCCATAGTGTTTAGTGATGTAAATGTTTTGGCAGAACTATTTAATTTTCCATTGACAGAAGTCTCACCAACATCTACTTCGTCGTCAGAAGCTGTTACTTTACCTAACGAGGCGATGCAGAACATACTACTATGAGTTCATCTCTTCAGGAATTCGTAGCAGAAGTGTAAGAGATTATAGCAAATAACCAATATTCGACTTCCACGACAACCACAGGTAACTGTTTTTTCACTGTTAGTCCGACAGATATTCGATACAGTCTTCAATTGTCGACAAAAATTCGAAAGTAGATTAGAAAAAAAGATTTATGTGACAGTTCCTACAAGTAGTCCATACAAAATGAACTTGAGACGTCATTAGTTAACACTGAATCTCCTAAAATAGTAATAGCAAATGGTTAAAAAAAAACTGTAGACTGCCCAAACGAGTGATATTAAGACGAAGAAAGGGGCTCGAAATAAAAAAAGCAATGATAGCAAATGTTCTTATTGCAGCGAAACATTTTCGAATTACAAGTCCGAAGAGGGTCAGATTCGATGTCAACGTTGCGGGCATTGTCAAGCATGAAATATGCAAAATATTCAATTTGATTAGTTTTAGAAATTTGTGCATTTTCAGTCATAAAAGTTTGTACGTATTGTTTGTATTTTTAAAATCTTTTATTAAGCTTTAACAGTTTTGTGTTTTTTAATAAATACACAAATGTTATATTTTCACTGACAATTGTTTCATTTTACGACAAGAAAGCGGTTATAATATTAAAAAAAAAATAAATATCGCAAGCCTTAGGTCAGTTTTAATGAGGAATTATTCTTATATACAGTTAAGTTAAGTTAGTGTTAAAAATATTTTACCCTAAGCCCTTTACTCATCTTTCCTTTACAACTTATATGTATATATTAAGAGAAATTGATTAGTATATAATTCTCCAGATTTGTACAAGCTTTTTTTATGATAAACCATTAAATACTATCCTATTCCTGCTTTAAAGAGAGTGTATGTAAAATCAGTTTTTCGCTAGCAACAAACTTTGTTTATAAATTGACCTCTTGGGTATTATCATACTATTCTGTGTAAGTATATGAAAAAGTCAGCAAAACTAGTATTATTAGGATATTTTAAGAAAACGTTTCTTATTAAAACGCTCGTATAAAATGCGTTTTGTATCTCAGCGCAAGGTCCTTGTAAATTATTCCAGCAATAAATATCTTATTTGAAATAGTTGACGCGATCACATAGAATATGGAATCGTGTAGGATATTTCAATATTTTTTTACATTTAGAAGTAATCATTCAGAGGTAAATTGTATCTACTTAATGAATATGTGTATCCCTCTTTCAATAATAAGTCGAATTTTATTGTTTTGAAATAACTTTTTTAGTTTGCTACGAATCTAAACTTTAATTTAATACAATTATTGTTTGCTTTTATTCTAGAATATTTCTTAAAATCAAATGAAAACGTTAGGCTATAAAAATGCAGAACAAAATCATTAGTAAATTTTCAAAATTTGATCGTTGCTTTGATATCACATTCAGCCATAAACTTCTTTGAACGAAGTACGTTGCTGAAAAATGAATCTTATATTGTAATTACCAAGGTATGAAAGAAAGTTAAAATGTTTAAGAGCTTTAAAGAAAAAAAAAGAAATACTAAATCGTTTTTTATTTATTATATAATCAACCCATAACTATATTTATTTTGTTACCATAATACAAATTCTTTCTTAGCACAAAAATATAATATTTCTATATGTACTCAGTGCGCTCTTTTCATAAGACTATTTTATGAATCTTGACGTTAAACAAGTGCATTTTTATTTTGCTTGTTTCTTTATTGTTATGCTAGCATTGATTGATTTCTGAGACTATTTAATCAACATAACAAGTACATTATATAAGTAAATAATAATCCCTTTACCATAATGTAGTTTTTAACTGCATACGTATTTCGACAACTATAATGTCATCGTCGCCAGTAAAAAATTTAAAAACAATCGGAATAGTCACATACACTCTATTCAAGTAAAGTATTTCACTATGTCATCAATGTATTAATTATTAATTAAAAAATGGGACTATTTTTAAATAACTTTTTCTCCAAGTTAATTTAAGTGAATTATAGAGGAAATTAACTAACCTTGCCGTTGAAAACATTTATTGACTATCTAACGTTGCTTTATTGCTAATAAGAGATGACATCGGTTGTATCAATACGGATATGATCAAAGTTAGAAGTAAAAATTAAACGCTACAGATTAAATGAAAATTGAAAAAGCAATCAGTGTCCGACCGTAACAACGGCATGACGTCCGCGACAAAGGACAATATGAGGAAGTTATATACGCGACTAGACTACAAAAGATTGTGGCCATGTGCCAACTAATATGTATGTCACTTACCTGAGAGTAGATGTCAATGGCCTTGTAGGGGTTGACTGCCACCAGAATCGAGCCAGTGTACGTCTACATCTTGTTAAGGAAGACACTCAAATAAAAACGAAATTATTTTTAATACAGTAATGACGTCTAAGTGTCATGCAGTTAAAAAGAACATCCTTGCATCCCTAACTGGTAGGTTTAGTTACAATTAATAATGCATTATTATCGAATCCCGGGAGCTGAGAGCATTATCATAAGATGAACGATTTCCTGCACTTCTGTATGTACGTGTGTGCGCTCATACGTACATACATTTCTCACGAAGATAATAAAAGTTAAAAAAAACTGAGCTGTTTTATCAAGGCATGGTGACAACTCTTCCTAACTTCACAACTAGTTGTTGGTGCATATGTACATATGATAAACGAACCAGGTAGTTGTGTTAATTAGAAAATTACATACCGATGTATGGCGTACGTATCGGATTACATATTTTAATATGAATACACGATGCTACTTAAAAATGTTCTGGCTTGTTTACTAAATAGTTTATGTAGCTTACAATATAGCCACTATTTACCTTTCCGATAAAAAAGTAAAGTGACGATTTTGCTTTCAGTCAATGATTTAATCATTTTAAACTCTACATTTTCTGTTATACATACAGTGCAGCTCATAAGTTTGGACTATTAGAAATGCATGCGGAACACATCGTAAAATGTTTAATTTTACAAATCGTTTCTCGGCCTACGTTAAGTGCAAAGTGTAAAATAAAATGAGTGGAAGAAGGAAATATACTATTTAGGGTTATTAAAAAAAACACAGAAAAAGGAAAGATAGGTAATAGAATGGTAGGGCGTGTTCAAAGATTTAAAGGACCTTAATAAAAAGTGTGAAAAAAGACATTGCATGTAATAATTATATAATAACTTTAAGTGACATGGTTTAAATTTAAACAAAAAACAGCGACGATAGACACTATAAAAGTTTCATTACAAAAGTTATAATAATTACATGGAAAATGAATACATATATTGGGTTGGCAATTAAGTACTTTCTGTTTTTACTGATAGAGAGCGTTGCTTTATTTTTTGTATAACGTATGTTAGTGCTGTACTTTACCGTTTGTCGCGTGATACTAGTCACATTGACGTAACTTCAGAAGCAAGTAGTGCGTGATTTTTATTAAAGCTATTAGTTGTGGGTTAATTTTAAATGGAGTGCAGAAACGAACATTTTCGACATATTTTACTATTTTATTTTCGTCAAGGAAAGAAAGCTGCTGCGGCTAACAAAAAGATATGTGAAGTTTATGATGCTAATTGCTTAACAGAGCGCACGTGTCAGAATTGGTATAAAAAATTCCGTTCTGGAGATTTTTCCCTCAAAGATGAGCAACGTTCTGGTCGGCCTACTGAAGTTGATGATGACCAAATCAAAGTCATAATTGAAGAGGATCTCATATAACTGTTCGAGAGGTTGCGGAGAGGCTACATGTATCGCACTCAACAATTGAAAAACATTTAAAATGTCTTGGACTAGTTAAGAAGCTTGATATTTGGGTACCTCACGAATTGAAAGAAATTCATTTAACACAAAGAATCAACTTTTGCGATATGCACCTTAGACGAAATGAAACCGACCCTTTCTTAAAAAGAATCATCACTGGTGATGAAAAATGGGTCCTGTACAGTAACATATTTCGAAAACGATCATGGAGCAAACACGATAAACCAGCTCAAACCACATCAAAAGCTAAATTGCATCCAAAAAAGATCATGCTGTCAGTTTGGTGGGATTACAAAGGTGTTGTGTTTTTTGAGCTGCTTCCAAGGAACCAAACGATCAATTCTGATGTTTACTGTCAACAATTAATAAAACTGGATGAAGCAATCAAAGAAAAACGGCCAGAATTGTCAAATCGGAAAGGTGTAGTTTTCCACCAAGATAATGCAAGGCTTCACACATCTTTGGCAACTCGTGGAAAACTATTGGAGCTTGGCTGGGAAGTGATGCTACATCCCCCATACAGCCCTGATCTAGCACCATCTGATTACCATTTATTTCGAAGTTTGCAGAATTCTTTGAATGGTAAAACTTTCACAAATGACGATGACCTTCACTCGCACCTGGTTCAGTTTTTTGCTGATAAGGACCAAAAATTTTACGAGCGCGGAATCATGCAGCTGAAAGAAAGATGGCAAAAGATCATTGAGCAAAATGGAAAATATATAATTGATTAAAAACTATTCTTTGTTTAAAAAAAAGTGTTTTATTTTATACTACAAAACCGAAAGTACTTAGTTGCCAACCCAATATAAAATGAATACATATACATATTATATAACTTGGACCACTTTACAATCGATAGATAGACTTCATCTTTTTGAAGTAAAATGTTGTCTTTTGGCCCAACTTATTCTTTTTGTTTTTTTTCAAGTTGAATATATGTAAAAGAAACAGTTGTTAGTTATATCGAATACAGTTTTCGAAATTTTACAAAAACATATATATGCTATTTTTCATATCTTCTCTTATGGCTCTCAGAAAGAATTGAAATTAACTTAAGACGTCGCCATTGTGACAGTCTGAAAGTTTTAATTATAATTATGCTAATAATTCGAGGATTTTTAGAAGGATTAAAGAATAATATTTCATTTTTTATTCACTTTATTACCTCGTCATTTCTTTACAGGAAATGAAGGCTCATGTCATGTAAACATTGCAAGCAGTGAGAATTCAACGTCTTCAACCATCAGTTTTGAAAATCGACTAGCAGGTTCTATAAGTTTGTTAGCATTCATCTTTACCGATCACTAGTTATTTCTAAAAAGAGAAAAACTGATGAGTTATCTAATTTATAGAATTTTGTTTGAACATCCGCAGATAAAATGTAAGAAACATAAAAACAAATCGCAAAAGCTATATTTGCAATTAACAACAGCTTTAAGTATATGGATAATTCGTAAGTAAAAAAGGCGTTGATAAAATCTAGCTATAGCTCCTCCCTCTCCCCTCAGGAAAAACTATTGAAACAAATTTATGACGAAGACGAGCAAAGTGTTATGGAGGTGTTTCTGGACAGAGCGTCAACGTTAATGGCCAGTCTAATGTACACAAAGAGCCTATATTTTGCGCCACAATAACACAATAGATACATACGTCAAGAAATATTCACAGATGAAAATGGTATTTATGAGAAGAAAGATACAAGATTAATTTTATTCAACCCACTTTCTAAACGTACACTGCAAATTTGTAGAAATAGAAAATGGCAAAGAAAATGCTGACAATCACTTGGCAAGAGCAAAATACAAGCGGCTAGCGAAAAACCGTTAGTGCTTCCGAGTGACGTTAGATAGAATAGTATGACAGATTATTTGAAAGTGTAGGTGGGCAAATGGAAAAAATTATTAAAAGTATGTGATTAAATAAAATAATATACCTAAAAGTTTCAAAAATTGGTATTAAACAATTAGTTGAAGGTTACCTAAACATTTTATATGGTATGATAAATTACAAAGAAAAAATGACGGGTCTTCCAATTAGGACTTCCGAACTTTCACAGTTGATACCGGCGATATTATTGAAGCTACATTTGTCGAATTGGCTGTCATTTATTCAGTCTGTTTTGCAAAATCACCACGGACGGATATAGCGTTCAACAACACGTGCAAATGATAAAATTGTATTATCAAAATGGGTGTTCTGTTCGCTTCGCTTATTTTACGGTCGCCACAATCGTCCTACCGAAAGAACTATTCGTAGTGTGGTGGATAAATTTGAGTCTACTGGTTGAGTAAACAATGAATCTACACCCGTACAATGACGAAACGCAAGATCTGCTGAAAACATTGCCGCTGTCCACGAGAGTGCAGGAGAATCCGAGGCAGGCAGTCCATTTCGCATCGCTCACAAGAACTCGACTTTTCGCAGACCAAAACATGGCAAATTTTGCGTCACGACTTGGGCGTGCACCCGTACAAAATTCAACTAACCCAGGAGCTGAAGGTAAACGACCATAGACAACAACATGTGTTCGCTGAATGGTGCCTAGAGCAGTTGGAAACTGGACCTAATTTTTATCAAAAAATCATCTTCAGCGACGAGGCCCATTTCTGGATGATTGGGTACGTCAACAAACAAAATTGTCGAATTTAAGACGATACCAATCCACACGAGATCCAAGAGCGTTCAATGCATCCCGAAAAAGTCAGTGTTTGGTGTGGATTTCGATTTCTTTGAGAACGACGTTGGCCAGGCCATCACCATCAACGGCGAGCGCTGTAGGCCGGTGATTACCAACTTCTTATGGCCTGAATTGGATGATATGGACACCAACGACATGTGGTTTCAACAAGACAGCGCTACGTGCCACTCAACTCATGTCACATTGGATATTCTGCACGAGCGATTTGAAGGCAAAGTCATCTCACGTGGAGGTGATGTGAACTGGCCACCGAGATCGTGCAATTTGACCCTGTTAGACGAGGTCAAATCGCATCAGAGGTTATCAATTTTCTCATAAGACACACGCTTTCAAAGCAATAACTCGATCGAATGTTTTACTAAAGCTCATGCAAATTGAGTTAACCTGAAGACCATTCTCAAGATTCAGAAGAGAAATTTCTGAAACTATTTTCTGAACTTCCAAGTCTAAATGGTCCTATAACAACTCAATCGAACTGCAGTCTGGGCTTCAAGATCACTAGGCCATGAACACTAAAAATCCTTCCTCATATTTGTTAGAGAAATTCGTTTATAAATTTACCATTATACACCAACTGAACTAATATCAACTGATAATATATTCATCATTATATCTAAATATATGAGCACGGAATGAATTTTTCTCCATTTAAGACATAGGTGGCAGCCAGAATATCAAATAATTTATTTTCAGAAATCACAACCATTCGTTATGAACAATAAAAAAGTGGATAACAGAAATTAAACATGACCAGGGTTTACTCCTTTCTAGATGACAAGCGTCGTGAAAAGCCAATGATATCTGTGTTATTGACGAAATTCTCAATATAATATTAATTGATCGTTGAATCAAAGTGCGGAGACTACTGGACCTTGTAAAGATTTCGGATGAACAGGTAAGATGCATAAAGATTTAAGATTCAAATTTGCCACGGTTGCTAGCAATGGACCAAAAATGCTAAAAACTAAACATTTAGGAATAGATTCAAACGTAGTTCTTCTGAATTTTGCATTGCTTTGAGAATGTTGATGTGACTTGCGTTCACCACTCAATACAAAAAAAATAGTCCAGATAATTGACAGAGCTGGTCCAAATGCTCTGACGAAGACAAAAACAACTCCATCAATTGAGAAGGTATACTATTTCTTGGAATGTACGTATTTTATAACGATAATGCTCAGTTCATTTATCGTTAACAGCACAAGAGAAAATGTTTTATTTATATTGCGAATGGACTCCATAAAGCTCCTTGCTCTTGTGACTTTTTGTGTCTTCAATTTGAAAATATGATTGTTTAATGAGATAATAAATGAAACTAACGTCTATTTTGAGGGCCTCCAATAATTTTATTATAAGAGAAAACATAAAAAAGCTTGAACAACTTGAACAACTACATGTATAGAGTTGAAAAGTAGAAAAATAAATAATAAGGAAATGAAGCTGTATTTTCTTAATCAAGTTGAGAATATTTCACTACGCTGTCATAATGTGTGGACTAAAATTTATACGCACAATGACGCACTAGAATAAATAAGCACATCCAATATATTGATAGGATAGAATTCGATGAAATAAGTGCTTAAGTACGTACGTATGTATGTATGTACCAACAAACATATAACTGAGCAGAGTGATCGGTCTTGGATGAATAATCGCAAATATTCAGTATGTCATATTACGAACCTGGTGTGTAGGCAAATGTAACCGCTCTAGTAATAATTGTTTTTGAACTTTTCGACCCATTGGCTTTTCATTTAGTCTCTTATAGGATCAATGTGAATAATTATACTTTTAGGTAATCGATTTCTTTTCTATTGACACTAAAAAGACGCACACACAATACTTACCGAATACACAAAATTTCCGAAAGTTCAATTATTTACTAATTTACTAATAGTTTTAATACCGCAAGCTCTAAATAGTTTAAGCGTCTGTCGTAATTGTAGTAACAAATATCTTATAGGCTTAAGAATTTCTTTATTTACATAACAGGGTGTAACACCAGTAGATTTTATATATTTCTGTAGGTAGAATAACCATCTTCACATAATAGACAATATAGTCCCAATATATACTTAAAGTTCTTGTGATATACATATGTTTATTTATCTGGTTCTAAATCTACATATTCATCTTGATCTGTATATTCATTCCATTGGGGTTCTTCCTCCTCAGTTTGCGTTTGTCTATAGCTTATGTGATACCTTTCGTCAGCATCAGGACCGCAACATTCTTTCATAGTTTTTTTAGTTTTCTTCTTCGGCTTAATATAATGTAGGCAAAAACATCTTGATAAAAGGGTGCATATCTCGCAAATAGGCATAAATGTGAACTGGAAATTTGCTTGTTACATTGTTTGACAATGGCTATGTCTTACTTTGACATTTGATTGACATTAGCCAGTTCTAGCTTTTTGTATTTGTGTGTAGACGATTAATGGGCATAAGTAAAAAAAAAGGAATCTATAAATATACTAGCGACTATTTGAAGGTTAATTTATATATGTATTTAATTTTGTACATGTTTGTTTCTGCATTAAAATTTTGGTTATTTTCAAACTTTATGAATACAAAAATCATAGAAAAAATGTGTTTCCAAAACTCATAAGCTGACGATGTTCTCAAATCTATTCATTTTCAGTAATATATGAGGCGTTCTTCTCGTCGAACAGTTCGGTTTTCACTCCTCTCCCTTTCTCGACTAGTCTTAAGACATACCGTCTGCGTGAAGCGGCCAGAAACAGACGTCTGTAGTCTGCCACCCATAATTTTTGTGTATGGGTGGAAAGGTGTGAATTACGAGTCAATAGGAATAAATGCTGGTCTTTCATGGTTACCAGAAAACTACGTCTGCTGCGCCACAAAATTACACTGGCAGATATCCGAGTCTCTTGAAGATCTCAGGTCAAATATTAGGGCGTCTTCTTAGATACTAAGCTGACACGCTCAGGAAAAAATGATACATTTTGTCAGTCAGAAATATTGTCCCACCCCTAAATTTATCGCACCAGTCCATATATAACTATAGTACATACATCCTTTTTAAAAGCTGGAGCGCTGCGCCCAAAACACACTTTAGAGGTTTTATAGAACAAAATTCTCCGTCTTGGCGCATGGTTTGTCCGAAATAATCTATTAAATAAGTGAATACTCTGCAGGGATATGGAGAAGAACGGGGAAATCCAAATATCAAAAGGATAGGCGTCTGGTTGTATGACAGGATCAATTACCTTCAAAGGTTCAGTTCACCCATTTAGAACTACAGTGAAATTAACAGAACAACTCAAATGTGATGATACCTAAGGTCGGCGCGTTCAAAGAAGATAACAAATTTCAGCGTCATAGATGTAGAATTGTATAGATATCGTATGTAGTCTTTTCCATTTAGCAAAGCATATAACCGCAACACACAAAATTATAATAATATTGATAACAGTTTAATTGCTGGTATATTTGGATGAAGAGTAGATAAATTTCTTTCTATATCGTCACTTGGATGATTATTGTTGGACTTTATACTGTGAGTTATTTCACAAACAGTAGTGCTATACTTTCGGCACTTGGTGCGTTGTAGTTTGGGCTCGGTTCGTTAGTTTTTGATATCGTTTGAAGATGGTGACATTCTAAAAAACATCCTTCACATTCCTCTTTTAATTCTAGTATTGCTTTACTATTCTGTTTTCTTTTTTATTCTTCGAGATTTTTAATGTGGACTTATGTTTTGAACCTACCAAATTTTTTAAAAATAATTTTTAACTGCGATAGTTTATTAGTTTTATTAAGACTTTCGCCCAGATCAACGATTTTGTTGTGACATTTATTCCAGTTTGTTTCACTACTGTGTAATCTAAGAGTAAATGTTTTTTGAATTATATTACTACTAATTAATAGCTACTATAACGGTGGCTAGAAGAGAGATTGTAACTTGAGACAATTTTAAAGTAGTATGAAGGAGATGCCATTAGTGATGATGAAATCCAAGAGATAAGGGGTTCGGGTGTGTTGGCCAAGAAGTAGGAGTACTCGTAGATAGGAATGAATAAAAAAAGGAACTAGTTTTCTACCACTAGTTATACGGCATAATCCGAAAAAGATAGGCTTGATATCAGAGTCTTTGCTTGCCATGCATTTGGCCAGTCTCAAAGATTATGTTATCCTTTATGGTTGTGGCTTCAAAATTAGAGCATATTTTTACAATTCCTTGTGGTTGATAGTAATTTTTATAATTTAAAGTGGCGGTTCCTGCTTGAGTAATGTTATCATAATTCGTATAGTTCTGTTCGCGAAATGGGTTTCATAAAAAATATAGAACCTCATTTATATGTTGTAGAAACCCATTGACGTTCCACTCAATAACTTTGATAAGTAGAATTTTACTTGTAAGGGTTGTGAGCATATTTAATGCAATGCTATTTTACCGGGCAAAGTGTTGGATTATCATCTAAAAATTTATTTAAGATAATGTTTATATTTGTTTGTTATGTACTAGATTTATTTACATCAATTGTTGGGTATATTGTAGATGGTGTACTGGTGTATATGAAGGTCTTGTTAAATTTGCGATTAAGTTACCTGTATTGCGTTAGATATTTGAGATGAGGTCACGAATGAACTGAATGTTCTCCGATGTTCGGCTAGTACGTTACCAACAAGGATGGGTTAAATTTTGTTCTTCGTTATAGCCACCACCAAATTTATTCCATTAGACATCTTAACCTGCTTCACTCATGCTAATATCTACTGATCTGAACAATCAGTGGCGTCCAATTATCGTGCGTTAAGAGGTAGTATCGCAGTAGAGAAAATTCTCTTTATATTTGAACCACTCTTACAAATTGAATTTTGTTTCTGTGTAGGTTTTCTTTACTGTAAATGAGTGAGTTTATTTGTTTTTATTTGTGATAGGATTAGACGATATGCGTCGAGCAAAAGACATATCCCATGAAAAAAAGTAGTATTTTCACCTTGTACTCTCGAAGTAAAATTGTACAAATGGAAGAAATTTCTCGGCGAACTGTGCAATGTACTGCTACTTGCAAAAACTTTACAAAAACTACACAATGAAGTACTGAAGAATGGTAAGACAAAATAAGGGCATACACATTTATTAATTTATACAAAACTTTTCTGCTAAAAATCTGGTGTAATTCTTGAACTTCTAGATTGTGTTCAGTGATGAATCAAAACAAGAGTCGGTAACAGAAAGGACTCAGTTTGTGAGACGACGAAGTTCTGGACGATATAGTGAAGCCTACGCGGTAAAGACTTTAAAACATTATTATCTGGTCCTACACAACATCGAAAGATCTCGAGCCCCTGTATTACCGCGAGGGCACAATGGAGCAAAAATAATACAAACACATGTTGAAGATATTCTGCTCCCATATTTAAATGAACTAGACCCTAATAAAGGTCCTTATATCTTTATGCATGAGAGTGCCCCTTGTCATAAGATAAAGTCTGTGACAAATTGTTGGAGGCAGTGAATTTGCCAGTGTTTCCATGGCTGAAAAATTCTCCCGACCTAAATGCTACCGAAAATGTGTGGAACGTATTGAAATCGATAGTCAATAAAAGTCTGTGTAGAACGTATGCCGAAAAGGGTATGAGCAGTGACAAGAGCAAAGGACGGATTACGAAATATTATATTAGTAATTTCTTTAAAACCATTACTTTTGTTTTCCATGCGATAATATTTTAGCCAAAGGCTGTATATACACAGTTGAAAATAATTCATCTCTGTTTAAAGACATTGTTCGAAAATATACAAAATACGGAAAATAAAATAAATCACATTTAATTATTAATGACGGTCGAAACTCTTAACAGTTAATAAAGGAAACTATATTATCTAAAGAAATAATTAAGGATATGGTGTTCGCACATTAAAATTATCTTTAATCGTTTTTAATTCAACACAAGTTGTGTTTGTTTATTTTTGGCAGGAGTTGCGGATATGAATGATAGATATAGGATAATTAATATTCCGTACGCACACTAAATATTGTTAAATTGATTTTATACATTATATGTATGTACAATGTTAATGCTAACAGGCGCCTTTGCATATACCGTATATACTTTTTAATTATCTTTCGTTACATCTTAATTCTCGACTTTCTTTACTAAAGTACTGAAAAATCACCGCATTCTAATTCAACTTGTAGTGCTCATATCAAACGTCTATGTCCGCGTACATGTGCGGCTTCGCAAGAAGCACGAAAAAAATTGTATATGTGTATCTGGCACATTTATGTCATCCATATGGTATTTTTGAGATATTACGCAACGATTAAGATCAGATTTTCTTTGATTAGAACATTAATTATTATTTTTCAAGAAGTAAATAAGTTTCCGTTGGTTATGTAAATACTGCAAGGCATCTGGTTTCATGCATTTAGAATGAATTCATTCACGAACATGTATCTGAAGTAAATTTGTAGTGTCAGGTTGGATGGAATGTTATCAGAAAAGTTGCATAAATTATGTCGGAGAGAATATACAAACATAAGTATATACATAATTTTATTACTTTAAACAAAAATGAACACAAAAATTAAAGTCATGAAAATGTGTATAACTTAATAATGATTTATTACTGCATATGTCAGTGTGACGTTTTCATTTCAATTTTCGCAGGATTAACAAAATTCACAAATCGTCGAGTTATAGTTACTTCGAAGTGAATACTTGTGAATGATGATTTTCTACAACTTCAAGAGTGGATTAAGACGGTAAGAATATTTCAATCAACTGGAATCGTCTAGAAGGGAATTAAAGTAATTTATATAATTTTTCCGCAAGTAAACTAATAGTTATTCCATTACGCAATTTTTCGCATATACCAGGTATACCGGAAAGTCATCGATTTTTTCGTAAAAAAAACTACATAATTTTTATGAAAATAGAAAAATTTATTTATTCAAAGTATTGGCCATTTGATTCAACAGTTCTGCCCGTCTTTCAGGCAATTTATGGATGCCATCCCAAAAAAACTGTTCGTCCTTTGAGCAAAACCATTCATCGAGCCATTTTCTAACTTCATCGAAGAACAACGGATGCGATATTATATCCCATGCGAGTGCTTTCAACGCTTCCTTGACCGGTTTTGCTGTACAAGGCAGGGCGGGGCGTTATCGTGCTGTAGAATCACTTTACCGTGTCTTCGTGCCCATTCTGGCCGTTTTTCTATCAATGCATGATTCAAATTGATAATTTGTTCTCAATAGAGATCAATATTAACTGTTTCACTAGGTTTCAACAGTTCGTAAAACGCCGCGCTTAGGTCCCACCAAACACAGAACATTGTCTTGTGACCAAAACGATTTGGCCTTGGTTTCGCCAAGTGACAACCATGACTTTTTGCACTTAGGGATTTCCAAATAAATCCATTTTTCATCACCCGTCACTATTCGATGCAGAAATGACTTCCGATCACACCTTTAAAGCAGCATTTTGCGGACAGTTTTATCGATTTTCCATTTGATGTGGCATCCATTTTCCCATCTTTTGGATTTTTTCCATTACTGATAATCGATCGCCAATTGTTTTTGAGTTTGGGTTGGGTCTTCGTCCAATAACTTCTGCAGTTTCGCATCTTCAAACTTTTTAGGTCTACCAGAACGTTCTTTGTCTTGCACATAGAAATCACCACTTTTGAATTGTCGAAACCATGCTTCACATGTTTTTATGGTTGAAGCATGTTCACCGTAAGTTTCTACCAGCAAGCGATGATTTTCGGCGGATTTCTTCTTTTGATTAAATAAGAAAAGTAATGTGTGCCGCGAATGCACTTTTTCAGGCACGAAACTCGACATTTTCAAAGAGGTGTAAATCTATGACGGTGTTACTTTGGCAAAATATAACATGTTTGACTTTGAAGCTAGATGTCAGTATAATAAAATGACATGTGTCAAATCATAACATTGTATACTTAAGCCTAGCGATATCTGTTGAAAAAGCCAATAATGACTTTCCGGTACACCTGGTATGAGGGTGATCTGACAGAAGAGTGACTTGTATAAATACTTATTTTAGGGTAAAAAATATATTTTATTTTTCAACACAATTACGATTCGATTCCATGCACCTAGTCAACCAACTTTCCATTTTTAGCCGTCTAAAATATAATCTTTTGAAAGCGAGTCAAAATAGGCATTTGTTGCGACTATCACCTCCTCATTTGTGCTATATCTCTTTCCACCAAGACATTTTTTCAAATGTGGAAACGAGAAAAAATCACTCGGGGTCAGATCTGGTGAACATGGATGAGGCAGTAGCGGTTAGTATAGTGGATGAATGTCAATACATCAGCATAATATTGTTGTGTACAGTTATACTTCCTTTCTGCAAATAGCCATAAAGATTACGGATTGAATTTTAAAAAATCGTGTCCATAATTTTATCAGCCGGAAAAACGATTTCGCCTATTTGGAGCATGTTCCTCAGAATAAATCCATTATTTTAATTGTGCTTTTGTCTCTCAAGTATATAGTGATGCATCCAAGTTTCCTCTAGGGTGACGTGTTAACAAAATTTTCTTGAATTTCGGTTGAATTTAGTCGTGCAGTGATGTGGATTTTATTAATAATTTCTGGAGAAGTTACAGCAAAGGCGCGAAGGCCTTGCACGTTCAGCATCTTCTGTGCTTATATAACTACTTTTGCAAGCAGTGAACTACTTTCAAATTATGTACTTCATGAAAGAGTAAATTTATCATAATATTTATGCAACTTTTCTTTAATGGTCTTTCCACGTAAATGAAATTATTTTTCTCCATACTAATACAAAAATAAGATATAGTTCACTTTATATATATGACAGATTTGGTTGAAATTTTGAGAGTAAGCTTCCAAAATATAACTGAAATCAGCATATTCTCGTCATGGTAAAAATGTTGCTGACTTTTCAAAAGCCACTCTCCCATCAAATCACCCTCATATGTACTTACTGATATTCTTAGTTTATAATCTACGCTAAATAAGAAAACAGTCGAACCCAAAATTTAATCACAACTTCATTCATGTCTTGGATCATTGTTAACTTTTTGTAATATTTGTAATGAAGTAATGTTTTTCTCAACTCTTTTTCATATTGTTGTCATAACGGAGGTGACTTTGATTTTCATCATCTGCCGTATTGAAGTTTTTCTCATATCAAAGTTAGTTATGAACACTAGTTTCTCATGTCAAAGTTATCTATCAACACCGTTACCTATTTATTAAAGCAATTTATTTTAAATATATATTAATTTAAATCGACAAACGCTCTCAATTTTCCCCCATAACCAATAAATTTTAGAGAATTGTATACCATAATCGAAACCATAAAAAGGAAAATGCTTTTCCCACAATAATGAAAAAGATAATGAAAGTTAAACTTATAATCTTAAACTATAAAGTAATCATTTTATCAGCATCCCTCAAATAAATCAACGCAACGCTTAATAATATGCATCGATGGACTTTATTTAAAATGTTGGTATTGGACTTGGAGATTACAAATCTAATGGATGATCGTATTAGTTTACAAGAAATTTCAAATCAAACTTGCGACAGTAGAAGAGGAATCTCTATTTTATTGTTCGCAAGTCTTCACATAAATTTAGCACTCTTCAATTCTCTACGTTCCGTTAAGGATTGAAAACTGTGTGGTCGTAATAGTGAGATCAATACCACTTGATAGACATAAATTAACTTTTCTATAAGAAAGATAACACTTTAAAACGTGTTTCTATATTTCTAAGAAAATCTGCTGATGCAAATAGGAGATACCATAGAATGGAAACGTACTTAAGTTTGTTCTAGTATATAAAGACTTCAGATCTAATATATTTCTACTACTGCAATCTTATAAGAAATGTCAGTGACTTGGTTGCAGCTTTACAAATATTGGGTCTGGGAAAAAGTTCGTGGCGTTTTTTCAGTAAAATTCAACTGGTCCCCGCATGGCGCGTGGACGAATTCATTTAAACCGAATATGCTCCATTATTATCGACAATGTTTCGCCATTTTTTTGGTAGATCCATGATCCCATTGGTGAAAAACTTCTGAACTGAATCAAGTAGTTTTCACAGGCTTCTTTTGAAACCAACTTAATTCCATTGAGAGAGTTCTGCAGAGATCGAAGATGATAGTCAGAGGGTGCTATATCCGGACTGTAAGGTGGGTGCACAAAACTTCCCAACTCTCTCAATTTTTGACGGGTCATCAAAGAAGTGTGTGGTCGGGCGTTGTCATGATGGAAGACAACACCTTTCCTATTAATCAATTCGGGCCGTTTTCTTTCAATCGCCTGGCGTAATCTCTCTAGTTGTGCACAGTAGAGTTGAGAATCAATCGTCTGACCAGTTGGAAGTAAGTGGACGATTCCCCTCCAGTCCCACCATACACACAGCATCACTTTTTTTGGCGTCAATGTTGGCTTAGCGAACGCTTGTGACGGCTCACCATCCTTTATCCACGATCTTTTACGCTTCCGAATCGTACGTAATCCATTTTTCATCTCCGGTTATTAAACGTTTCAGAAACGGCTCGATTTCATTCCGTTTCAGCAGCGCATCGCAGATGTTAATTCGGTCCATCATGTTTTTCACGCTCAACTCATGAGGAACCCATACGTCAAGCTTTTTTTTGTAACCAGCTTTGTGTAAATGGTTCAAAACAGTTTTGTGGTCAATGCCTAGCTCCATGCCAATATCGACACTGCTGATATGCTTATCTTGTTGGACTTTTTCAAGAATTTCATCAGATTTTTCAGTGATTGGACGACCGGAGCGTGACTCATCTTTCACATTGAAATTTCCAGAACGAAAGCGAGCGAACCATTTCCGCGCAACAGATTTCGATAAAGTATTCACCGTACACAGCACAAATTTTATCACAAGCCTGCGCAGCGTTCTTCGCCTTATCATAATAATATTGCAGAATATAGCGAAATTTCTCATTATTCTTCTCCATTTTCAAGTGCGAATAACTTTCCAACCACTGCACCGATTACAATGTTTCTACGCTCAAACTAACGTTCGGAAGGTCATCTAAAAAACGAGCCGTCGGTGGTGTCGCTGTGACTTGTTGTTCTTTAGTTATCGGCAACCAATGCCATCTATCGGGAAAAACGCCACGAACTTTTTCCCAGACCCAATATATGAACATTATGTAACCTGTGAACTGAAGACAAAGGTCAAACCATACTCTCAAATAATTAACCTCCGCTCCCTGTTATATTTATATGTTATTCACAGTGTAGTCGAATATTAACCAATTGAGCTATTTAGAAAACATAACGGTTGAACATTTTTCAATAGTTAAGGTGAGCAGTTATCCAAGTTGGATATCACACCAAATAGCTTCAAAGCATTTGCATACGCTAATACAGTTGAGTCCAACTTCAAGAGTAAATCATTTATTTGTTGCACAATAATGGATCCAGGTTGGATCTCTGAGGAACGCCAGATGTTACAATAAATGGCTTAGAGCGACAACCAGTAGTAGAAGCAATAGTAATAAAATCCTTGTTAAATTCGAATACTTTTGACAATAATAAAGTTACACTAAAATTGTAATAAATAGAATTGTTCTTTTACAATTTGAATTAATTTCGATAGATTAAATTGAAGGAAAATTTAAACCATTTCAAAACGTCCTATTTTCATGTTCTTCATTTGAACTATTTTCATAATATAATAAACTATTTTATGTATTTCCGTTTTAACAACTTTATTCAAGGTAATGCGAAAATGTGGATAGTGTTTCTTTCATACTACTATATTTGTATAATACATTATCAAATATTTTTTCCTGCCTAGAAACAATATTTTAATTTAAAATATAATAAAATAGGTAAAAAATGCATGAAATTTCTATTCGCATACATTGTACATACAATACATATGTGCGTGCATAAAATATACATTTATGCCTAGCTGCCTTCTTTATATGTATTACTATAACAATGTTCGTAATACAAGGAATTTTTATCTGTGCGTGTAGGATTTTTTAATAATTTTGGTCAATGTCAGATAAAAAAATGTTTATCTCAGAGGAAAACCTTTATATGTAAAACAGTCAACAATAAATAAAACATATTGCATTCAAGGAAACGATCGTCTATTCTAAACATTAATTTAACATGTCATAAAGGGATAACAAGAACCCCTATACAACAAACATGCGACAATTTTTGATTAATAAAGAACGCTATAAATTTACTGGTTCTACATAGTCCAATAGATTTGATGACAGTCCCTTGAAGTTTGTTAAGCAGTAGGCTACTTCTGTTAATAATAGGGTCGTTTATGAATTATGCAAGCGGCTATGTTTTAGTTTGTACGGTTTGGGGTAAGGGTGATGATGTTTGATGACTTATGTTAATGAATCATGTCATTTATTGGTTTTAGGGCTCTAAATGTGTGACAGCTAAGTTTAAAGTAAATATTAGAGATGAGAAAATGATTTATTTTGACTCTTAAACCAGATATAAATAATAACTAGTTATTAATCGCACTTTATTTATAATTGATTGTTTTCTCAATATTACATACACATACAATTATTCCCAACCGTTTTATACACCACTGAGTTTTTGATAAAAATGTCAAAGCCAAAATTATGTGTTTAAAATTAATGTTATGTTTATAATTTACACGTGTCTAGATGGTTCGAAGAAAATAAGGTTTTGTCCATAAATTTAGTACATAGTAAAAACCATAAAAAAGACAGGTTCTTTTGGTTTTTATCATTTTTATCAAATAACTGGTGATGTATGAATACGATTGGGAGTCGCTGTATACAATACCTGGCAACTGATTTAGAGCCACCTTGAATGCCAAGAAATTTGTAATACAAGCCGTTTGTATTTAAATATATTTCAAATTTTCGATTGTAAACAGATTAGGTTGTTCAAAGAGGATTCATTCCTTAAAAACCAACCATTATATTAGTAGAAAAAATGTATTATTGCCTATTAGGGTCTAAACACAGATAATGAAATATGTGAAAGCACTACGAATAATATCCAATTTTAGTTGAAATTTGTGTGTACTCGTATTAAGAAGTATATTAAAGTGTTTCAATAATATATTGTGAATTTTAATATTAGTTTATTTTTTTGATGAATTTTTAAACGTTATAATTTATTTGGAACATGAAAAGTTAAAGTATTAGTAGGACAGATAAAATTAGAATAGAAATTTTATTGAAAACAGGTATATATTCGAGCAAACGAATTGCAATAATGCAAAAAGTTTTTCGGCATACAGTCGACCGTATTAATTCGAAAAAATATTCCGTCAAAAATCGAACGATTACATAAAAGCACTACTTGACAATAGACAATTTTTTGCTAGAAACCTGTTAGACAAATTAAAAGTGGATAATATAAACATATCTGAACGCACGATGCAATCACGATAGCACGCGACCAGAATCAAATGCAGACCAGACAAAAAACCAAAGTTGACACTAGTAATGAAGAAATCACGCTTGCATTGGGTAAATATGCACAGAAATTTTACTGTTGATGATTGAAAAAAGATAAAGTGGTTCAAATTTTGCCATGAATAAACCATATTTTGAAAATATAAAGTCACATTCCCTTTGCATCATGTGATCTTCAACGATGGATCCTGACTTGAAGTAATGACGAAGAGTGTATTGTTAGACGAAGAACCAAGGAACGTTATAGTGATGAAGCTGAACAGAAAAAAATTAAACACCCATCATCAGTCATGAACACCACCGGACATTTATATTTTGTGGAGAGTATCATGAATTAAGTGCACTACAAAAAGGTTATTGAAACCGTATTTTTCCCTTTCCTAAACTCACTAAATGAAGAAGAAGGGTCGATAAATAATCCGTCTCAAGAATATAACACACTTCTTTTGCCCTAGCCCGCAGACTCCCAGTCTAAATCCGATCGAAAATGTATGAAGCATGTTGAAATAGTTAACGTACTTATCTTAGTAATTTTAAAATAAAACATTTCCGAAAAAATTGATTTCATTGGAATTTAAAAGAATGCATTAATGAAAAAATGAATATAGCATATAAAGAATATACCTTACTATGTATTATAATGTTCATGACCAGACAATTCTAATTTCTTTTTATTAGTTTTTCAATTTGTTTAATAATTTTTTTTTCTCTAATGAAATTTTACTTTTCATTATGATAAAACTATTGAAAAACAATACAATAACAATAAAGAGTACCACTTGTCTCTAAGCGCTCTTAAAAATTTTTCTAGAAAATTAGGTGAATGAGAAAGGGCCTAAATTTTTTATTTGTCGCTACAAGGCTTTTATTAAGTTCTAATTGAAAAAACCTCTTTTCTGATATGGACGATATTAAGAAGATGTAATGCAAGTGGCAGTTCAGTTATAAAAACAAACAAGTATAGTAGAAAGCGAATAACAACATCCAGACAAGGCCAATTATTAGGACAAATGTCTCTGTGTGGTCCCAATGGCAAGTTACAAAAGCCAATTGGAGTTAGAAAAACACTAAGAGAATTCAGCTCGTGAGGGTGTAAATTAATGGAAAAAAAAGCATGGCTCTCCAAAGAAAGAGGAGGAAATAAAATAATAGTGAGTGAGCAAAAAATGCGAGCATGCGATGTTTGAATAAAGTTATTCGACAAAATGAATCTAATATATTTAGAAATAAATATTATGAACTTTAATTTCATACATAAAACTCTCTATTATCCTAATTGTCACAGTAGGAAAGTGGATTTTTTTACATTGTATACATACCTAGAGACATACATCATAGAAAGGAAGAATAAATATTCAGAAAGTGCTCTAACCACTGTAACATTTAGCGCAACGTGATGATTTGGGAGTGTGTCTTAGGGAAATATTTGCAGCTAGTCAATATACTGGTACATTACTTAATATTTAAAGTCCGTAATTACAAGATTACCAAATAATAATCAAAATCATTATTATTTACAATATGATAACATCATCTTGTCATACATAAGTCGTGTGGAGTTCGTTTAATAAAAATGTAAAATTTTTAGACTAGTTACTATATTACTCTAACATATCGCCAATAAAATATTTATGGACCACTTTAAAAAAGAATAATTAACAATATCAGTGTAGTCATACAAATAATTCTAATAGAATTTGTTTAAATAAATTGCAATACTTCTAAAGTAATTTCAATCTTAATGCAATATTTATTGGAAATGTTTGCAGATGAGTCATAGTGCTATCCTTGCAGTTCGATAGTTAATTCTATTTTGTTAATAGTTATCTATTAACTTTTGTTTGAAATGCTATCGATAGTATTATATCACACTACAATGCATTAAAGACTATCGTTGGAAAATAATCCACAAGTATTCTTCCGCGAATTAACTCATTAAAATTCCAACTCCAAATATATTTCCTTTAGTAGTTATCTATTAACCAAAATACAGTAGTAGATAACTACTAACAGAAATACAATGAACACAAACGGAAAAAATCTCGTTTTGGAGTTGGAATTTAAAAGAGTTAAGTCACTGAAGAATACTTATGGATTATCACCAAACGATAACCTTTAAGGGGTTTGGAGCGTCATATAATATCGGTAATCATTTTAAAAAAAGTATAAGGTTGTTCAATAAGTTTTATCGTTCTCTAAGAAAAACACGATTTTATGGTTTGAAATACATTTTATTATTCAATATAACCTCCCTGAAGTTCATTACACTTATTCCAGAGATCATCTAATTTATGGATTCCATCCCTGAAGTGAGAATCCGGAAGACTGTCGAAATACGCTGCCACAGCTTCGGTCGATGAAAATCGTTTTCCCGCATGAATTTTTTGAGATGGGAGAACAGTCAGAAGTCAGAGGAAACTAAATCTGGCCAATAGGGTGGATGTTGCAACAATTCGTACTTTGATTCAGTGATTTTTGCGATAGTTTTTTTGAGCTGTGTGAGTGGCTGCGTTGTCTTGCTTTTTTTTTCTTCTTTTCTCACGAATTTTTACATCCAGTTGGTTCAAAAGGTTACACTAATAATCTGAATTTATTATTTTACCAGTTTGGAGGCAACCCACGAACAAGATTTCTTTTGCATCCCAAAAAACTGATGCGAACACCTTCTTGGCCGATTTTTGGACCTTAACTCGCTTTGGAGCCGAAGTACCGGGTTCACACCACTCTTTAGCCTCTTGTTGAGGATTATGGTAGTAGATCCAAGTCTCATCCATAGTAATGAAACGACTCACAAAATCTGTTCTATTTTTTCTAAAACACTTCAAATGTTGCTGAGAAAATCGCATTCAAATGTGTTTTTGTTTAAATGTTAATGAATAAGGCTACCATTTTGCACACAGCTTCCTGAAACCCAAAACTTCAGTCAAAATATTGCGTACACTGCCTAATGCCTAGGGCTTCAACTAAATCTCTATTGGTTCATCGACGACCTTCCAAAACCGTATCTTGTATTTTTGCTACAATTTCTGATGTTGATGCACTTTATAGACGTCCTTCACGTCGATCATCTTCAAGACTTGTACGACCACGTTAAATTCAGCAACCCATCTTTGTACTGTTTTAATTGAAAACGAAGAGTCCTTATACGTTTTCAACAATCATTCATGAATTCGTTTTGGTGCTACACCTTCCAAAAATAAGAATTTTATCACTGCACGATATTCAATTTTTTCAATTGTAAAAAAATATACACGTCAACGTTGAACACCTATAAATATACGAACGAGAAAATATAAAATGAGAAAACACGTTTTCATAAGAAAGTAGTACAATTTTTAGAAAAATAAAACTACGAAACTAATAGCGCCATCTCTTATCGAACGACAAAACTTATTGAACAACCTGGTATTTAAAAAGCTTAATAAGTAGATCTGTTATGAGTTGAACAACAGCACAGATAGCAAAAATTTGAAATTGATGATTTTTTGTCTTAAAAGAACACAAAAATACCATCTTCGAGTATAATCATGAAATTATATGAGTAGTGGATTACGTGTAATTAATAGCAAATAATAAGGGAGACAATGGAAAGTACTCCGACTTTACTGGATTTTTTTTCATTTCACTTTGTGTTTAAACTATATTCAAGCACGAATCTATATAGAGTGTGAATTTCCCTGGGCAATCTTTCAGTTACATTAGAACAGACACACACTATTAGCAGACATGTAAAAACATATAATGAAAATAAACCATTAACTTTGCATTTGAGATAATTGTCTTAAATAGACATAAATGAGAACAGGCGTGCTCTAATATAATACTACCCGCACAAATGAAAGCTGGTACTAGAACGAGCGTATAATCCGAAAGCTTGAAAAGAGCTCGCAATTTTCCTTTGCAGAAAACACGTCAATATTTCATGTAAAGATCAATGTAATTTTCCAATATGTGAAAGAAATTAACAAGAAAGAAATCTATATTCATAGGTAGAGCTAGGATGCGCTAGGAATATTTAAAAGCACTAAGTTCGTGTCTAGAGTAGTGTGAAGGCATCGCGAAGAATTGGCGCAGTGGACAGAGCTACTATCGACGCGGAAACACTTGGGAATCACAAATATAAAAAGATTGGGGCCATCGAAGAATTGACTTCATTATATTCGACCTCACATTTCGTTCAAGTACCCTTACTGGGAATGCCTAAATGTACTATCCGGAAACGAATAAGCAGATGAACTAAAGCTTAGCACAGAACGTATTGGGAGAACAAAGCTAAGTACCAACATAGCCTTTACTGGTGAGTCAAATCGGAAAGGATGGGGAATAATATAATACATTACATGCCACACGCCTGTGTCAACAATTTTTAAATAAATTTGGCAGATATAGTGAAAAATTTAATAGCATGTTGTTCTAAAAACGGTCAGCTATATCTCGGAAAAGTGAGGTACTGGATTACAAGACACATGCCATATATTAGCAAACTAATATAGATCCAGTAATATACAGCAGTACACGTGTAATGGATCTGTATAGATAATATAAGATCATCAATATTGCTCAATATCTAAAGATGTGGACAATTTTTTTTTCTTGATCAACTCTGGAAAACTATCCACAACTGCGATTCCAACAGAATGTAGCCACAGTGTTTTTTACGGCTATTTGAAAGAGCGAGTATACATTAATAAGCCAGCGACAATCCTTTAACTGTTAATCAACATTCGCAGTGAAATCCATGCCATAACATCTAAAATTTTGCAAAAATTACCAAATTAACTCTGCAATTAAAAGGATACAAAGCATTCGTCGAATCGCAACGTATGTTTTGTGCAACCCTATGTAATAAAAGTGAAACAGAAAATTCTCTTATAAATAATACTTTAAAAGAGAACTAAAATGTTTAAAAATTAAGTTGAGACATAGAAACGAGAATAATATTATACAAAATGAAAGAGAGTAGAAAGGAAAATGGAATTAAGAGGATTTGTAGTACAATAGATTCACGTACTACTCACCTAAGTACGTGCGCGCATACACATTTGTATGTAGACTTCAACGCGCATATTTTGTAACGTAATATTGAATTTTAGTTTATTTGTGTAATCAAATTAAAAACTCTTGGCATTTAACCACATTTTACATTTCATATTTAAGTAATCGCGGATGTAGATATAACCTCTTGAGTCTTATGTCTGGTGTCGAAAACTATTTTTTACAAGCATGAACAAAATTAAGACTTGTTAATATCTCATAGAAATTGTAGATAATTAAATATGTATTTGTTCGTAGGCTATTTTGGTCATTGGGTCGTAATTAGCTTATAAGTATCTGCATTCAGTGAAAGTCAGTACTTCTTAACAATTCTTATTAGTTTTTGCCAGCACAAAAACAGTGAATTTTATTAGTCCTGAAGTTATTCAAAATCAGTATTGAAATGCCAAATTTTATTTCTTGTGCTATGTTTTTGTAGAAAAAAGTTTAACGTAGAAATAAAGTCATCAAAGTTTTATGATAATTTTTGTTGGCACTAACGCATTATTCAGCGCATTATCTACTGATTTAGTAAATTTTTACACAGACATTTCAAGATATATATACGAGGGATGTTTCCAAAGTTCTGGGAATTACATATAATTTTTATAATTTTCTTAATTTTCGTCAATATTACAATGTCGTTTTTCAACATAATCTTCATTTAACTGAATACATTTATCCCAACGATAAACTAATTTTTTTAAGCCGCCCTCAAAGAAGTTTTTCGGTGTCTTGTTGATCCACCTATTTATGGCACGTTTTACGTCAGTTAAACTTTCAAATCGAACACCCCGTAAAGGTTTTTTCAAATCTGGGAACAGACGGTAATCACTGGGTGCAAGATCTGGAGAATAAAGTGGGTGCGGTAGCAATTCCCATCGTAAATCATTCAAAACATCCTTCGTTTTTCTTGCGGTGTGTGGTCTTGCATTATCCTGTTGCAATAACGGACGCTTATGCAACTTTCCAGGCCGTTTTTTGACTAGTGCCTGTCGCAGTGGTCCGGATAATAAATTTGTATTATATTCTACATTAATTGTAGTACCTCTCGGCAGATAATCTATGAAAATAATCGCTTCGCAATCCCAGAATACAGTAAGCATTACCTTTCCAACAGACGGAACTGCACGCACCTTAAGTGGAGGCCCTTCTTTAGGTTTGCGCCATTCTTTGGATTGACTTTTCGTCTCAGGATTGAAATAAGGAATCCATGTTTCGTCAGTGGTTATTATTCGTTGTCAAAATTCATCACCGTATCGGACTAACAGCTCTTGAAGTTGACGACAAATATCGGACCTATTGCGTTTCGGTTCTGGTCCTAACAGCCTTAGCACCCAGAGCGCCGAAACCTTGCTAACGCCCAAACAATCATGCAAGATATCATGAACTTGTCGTGTACCTATCCCTAGGTGTACACTAATTTGAGGAATAGTCATTCGTCTGTCTTTCAGTAGGTTTTCGACGGCAGTAATGTTTCTTTCATTTACCAACGTGCTTGGCCGCCCACTGCGTAGATCGTCTTCTAGTGATGTTCTGCCGGCTTTAAAATGATCGATCCACCAATAAACAGTACTTTTGGATTCTGCAGATTCACCAAATACTCCTTGCAGATGACTAATAATTTCTGACGTTTTCACATCTTCTTTCCACAAAAAGAAAATTATCGCTCTTTGAGATTTTGCCGCGTGTTCCATGGTTACAAAAACAGCTCTACTAAAACGCGTCTACATCAGTCGAATACCTGAATCAGACTGAACAATGTTGCACTAGATAGTTGCATAAACATGTCAAGACTTGTCTGGCATCAATAACATTGCATATAAGTTCTGCGTTATTTAATTATAGCACCAATTCCCAGAATATTGGAAACAGCCCGCGTATATAACGCACACACACACGTAGACACACACACACATTGCTAACTAAATGGTAACCCATTTAGTTAGCAATATGTGTGTGTATAAGTAATGTGGTGTGCTTGCTTTAGGATAAACTCAAGACATTAAAAATTTGGTAAAATTTTTATGTATACGATACCAATCCAACGTAACATATGTAAATATCAAGCGATCAAGTAAATTATTCTTTGATAATAAAGAAAAAAGTAAATGAATCTATTAATACCACTACATTATTATGCTAGACGAGCCGTTTTTGTTTAAAACCAGCACAAACTAAAAATTATCGTAGGAATGCAATTCCTTCAGCTGAACGTAATTGCTGTCACACATTGAGAAGTTTCTCCGCCTTTTTTATTGTATGGTATGCCTTTGATCTGAACCACATCACCCCTACTGTAAATTGTATGCGCTAACCCCCAAAAGTGTTTTCCAATTGAATGAAGTTTATCTGACTGGGTTACTAAAGATAAGTGCTTTAAGGTTAATGAACTATCTTTAAAAACAGCATATTGGCACAAGAATATCAACAGGTAAATTTCCATTTTACGCTTTGTAGCTGTATTAGTATATACATCAACTTTGGGTATGTTATTATTTAATTTGTTACAAATTAGCGCAAAATTTTACTATGAAATATACATAAATACGTAGATATATAATGAATCAAATAAATAATTACCTAGTCAATGGCTCGAAATTTGAAAAGAATTGTTTCTTTTAAATTTTATGAAACTAGAAATATATTTACTTAGATACACACAGGAATTTTATTAATAGAGAGAAATATTTTATGAAGGTAGTTAAAATTGTATATTACAATGTTATACACACGTTTATAGAGTTTTCTGTTTATATTCGAACATAGCATATTTACTTTTAAACCAGACACTGTAACTAAAATCCAAAACGAAAGATTAAAGTAACTGCAAAATTAAAAACTGAAATTGACTAAATTTCTCAATTAATTTTTGTAAAAAATATTCTTTTTAATTAAAAGGTATATGCGTCTGTAATAGCTATAAATCTGAATGTACTTGAGCAGCCTAAAGACGTAGAATTGATTATCCACATCTATCTCGCGGTAATAACAATATATACGAATATATATATATATTGTATATATATATATATATATATATATTCGAATTTTATCTATCCGAAAAAAACGAGAGCCATGCATCTCACCAAAGGGCAAAAATTTTTCATTAAAATTTCTATAATATTTAAACGATGTAAATAAGCATTGTAGAAATTTGAACAAAAAATTTCTGCCTTCTGGTGAGGACCGAACTCTTATCTCCCATTTCCTGGACAGATATCTTCACGTCTGGACTACAGAGGACTATAAAACTCGATTCTCTTACACGCCATAAATCTCATTATGGAAATAGTGATTAATTAAGAACATGCAAGTTATTGATGTGCATTATTGAACATTACTTTGCAAAAATATTGCAGAAACTTTGATGATCTCTGGCAAGATTCGAATTCTACCGGACAGGTATCCTCACTACCGATTCACGGATAACTATACATATGTATATTAACCAGCCTATGGAATCGACTTCGAGCCCCGACGTGATAAGCCAATAATTGGCACTAAGTTATCAGACGACTTCGTTAAGTACAAAGGACAATATAAAAACAAAGATAAATGGACGAATATGATTAACACAATGTCATCATAAAATATTAGTGAAAAGCAAAGTTGCGAATGTTTCAAAATAATATGGAAAGAGATATGAATGATAAAGAAAAACAGTATCAAAGAAGGCAATAATTTGTAAACCTTTGAATTATATTCAGTTTTTGGTTTGCAAAAATTAGTAACAAAGCTTTATGTGAAACGACCAAGGGAAAAGGAAATGTAAATAAAAGTGGACTATACACACACTTAGAAAATCACTGAAAAGTATAGCTAGCCCTGAATCATAATGAAACTTTTAAAAGGAGAAATGCCAGACATTTCACGGGGAATAACAATAGTGAGATAATTACAATATGCTGGATATATCAGGACGGAGGCAAAAAGAATGGCTAAATGACTATATTATTCCATTTTAGACAACAATAAGTATTCTCTAAAATAAAATAGCATTTCAACGATCAAATATAGATACTGTATTGTGCAAATTAATGGAATCAAACACAATATAACTAAGAAAACCGTTTATTTGTCATATAATCACGATGAGATGGTATAAAATTATAAATTACTAGTAATTTAATAACAGATATGCCCTCCTTTGGCTCCGACGACAGCCTGAAGTCTTTTTGGCATGGAATCTATTAATTTTTGACAGTTTTCCTTTATTTTTTCGTCTCGAAACCACACCTGAATTACTGCTTCTATCAATTTTGTCTTCGTTGTACAGTCCATTTTATGTAACCTAGCCTTACAAATGGCCCACAGATTTTCAATTGGCTTTAATTCTGGAGAATTGGCAGGCCAGTCGAGGAGAGTTAGTCCTTCTTCCTTGAAATATTTGACCATAACCTTCGATTTGTGGCATGGAGCTGAGTCCTGTTGAAAAATTGCACCTCCGTTTGGCTCACATTTCTTTAGATCTTTTCCCAAATACTTATTCAGTAGCTTTTTATATTTCTGGCTGTTCATAATGCCTTCTATAGGCACCAGCGATCCAGTCCCCATGTACGAAAAACATCCCCAAAACATCTTCTTTGCAGGATGTTTGACAGTCTGATCGATATGAGCTGCAGTGAGTTTTTCATCTCCACTTTTTCTGACGAATTTTGATCGCTGCCCCTGCACCTAAAAATAGGACTCGTCTGAGAACAACACCTTTCTCCAGTCTTCTTCATTCCATCCTGCATATTTCTTGGCCCAAATAAGCCTCTGCTTCATCATTCGTTGAGTGAGGAGTTGCTTCTTCTGTGGTCGAATGGCTTTTTTTCCAGACTCTAAAAGTCTCCTACGAACTATCGAGTCATGCACTTTCACTCCAGCGTCGGCTTTCTGTAGTTCAAAACTAGTTTTTCTTGGGTTCAGCTTGCTATTTCTGACCATCCCGGGATGTCATCTTCCTCTTTCTCCCACATTTTCCCGCTCGTTTCACTTCAACTATTCCGGTATTCTCTTTTTGCATTAGGATCTTGCTCACTGCTCCTTGACTAACACCATGTTCCTGAGCAATATCTCTCTGTGTCATTGAAGTGTGCTCACTTAATGTCACAATCTTCTCACGTTTTCTGGGCGTGATATCCATATCGCGAACAACCGATAAAAGCACAATACAAATCAAATTTTGAACTTTGAAAGAGCGTATATGAACAAACTTTCTAAAACGCACTGAATAACTGTATAATGTGTTCCCAGTGATATAGGTTATGTTTTTTGACATAAAACTACTGTCAGAACTGACCTAACAATGTTGCCACATGCAGAAAACTAAAAAAATAGTCATGATTCCATTAATTTGCACAATACTGTATTTATAAGTGAATTCACTTATAAATATCTACATTCTAAATTAACAAAATTACTTTTGAAAATCTATATAAACTTTAAAATTGGTTATAAAAAAATTAAATATGTTCCTGACAATTGTTTAATATCCATATGCATTGAAATTACATCTATATTTATACAAGAATTTTAATATGGTTTTTCAACATATACAGAATCATTTTACCTGAAATATTTTGCAAATATGAAATTAACATTATATTATTTTGGGAAAAAGCTTAAAAAAATGAATGAAACGTCAAGTTTTACTTTATTTTAATGACAATATGAAGCGTAATAACTACAAAAGCCACATACCAAGAAGATTGTTTTATTTGATTATTAATTATTTAAAATATTGACTACAAATCGAAGGTTACGTATACGAGGATAGTTTGGCAAGTAGTGAGAATGACACATAGGTGGCGCTCTAACTGGTACAACAAATGCACTGTAATTTAGGTTGCCTATTTATATGTTTATATTCCGATATTTAGATAAATCGGTTGATTAGTTTATTTTTGACAGCTGATTGAAAAAGAAGCCACACGTCGTTTTGTTAAAATGGAAAAAGCAGAGTATCGTGCAGTGATTAAATATTTCGTAATTAAGGGTATGAAAGCTGCCGAAATAAAAGATGAGTTACGGGAAACATTAGGTGAATCACCCAAAATCATAACTTCTAAGGAAATGATTATAAAAATCCATAATATTATTACGCAAGATCGACGACTCAAAGTGAGAGAGATAGCAGACATGGTAAACATTTCAACAGAACGCGTACACCACATTTTAACGAAAAAATTGGGCCTTTCCAAGCTTTCGGCAAGATGGGTGCCGCGATTGCTTATGACTGATCAAAAGTTCACTCGTTTGCGCATTTCCAATGAGTGTTTGGACCTTTACAAGCGGAATCCGGTTGATTTTTGTAAGCGATTTGTTACTTGCGATGAAACTTGGATACACTACACTACATCCGAAACTAAACAACAGTCAAAACAATGGTTAGAACGTGTTCTGCACCTCCAAAGAAAGCGAAAACCACTTTATCGGCAAACAAGGTGATGGCATCAATTTTTTGGGATTCAAAGAGCATTTTGCTCATTGATTACCTTCAGAAAGGCGCCACAATAAACGGACAAAATTATGCAGAACTTCTACAAAAATTAAATGTTGAGATTCGTGCTAAACGGCCAGGAATGGCAAAGAAAAAGATTCTGTTTCGCCAAGACAACGCTCCCTCGCATACCAGCACAGTTGCGATGTCCAAAATCCACGAGTTGCATTTCCAATTAGTACCGCATGCACCTTATTCGCCGGATCTAGCCCCTTCCGACTTCCACCTTTTTCCAAAATTGAAAACGGCACTAGGTGGAAAGAAGTTTTCGTCTAACGACGAGCTTATCATCTTCGTAAATGACTATTTTGCAAGCCTTCCGGAATCGCATTTTAGAGATGGCATAAGGACATTGGCGCACCGTTGGAATAAATGTATTGCTCTTTTAGGAGAATATATTGAAAAATAAAAATTATTTTGTATTTAAAAAATTCGTTTTTCTTTTCCATTCTCACTACTTGTCAAACTACCCTCGTGTATATATATATATATATATATCACATAATCTTGCTTATAATACATTTACGCAAATATAATTATGTTATTTTAATGTGTTGCTATCATTTAATATGGATAATATGGTAAACGGTATTAACTATATTTTATTTCAGCTATTATTTTAACTTATTGGATTTTCAATATTGACTGATTAATATTATTTGTAATATACGAACATATTAAGTTTATGTTCAAATATTTATATGGCTGGTATTAAACATATTATTTACATCCATTGGATAAATAATAAGAACTATGATCTAAGTTAATTAGATAATATTTGTTTGTAGGTAGTATTTGTCCAGATGTTAAGGTATATTTATTAACATTTGTTGTATATATTACCATATACATGGAGGAGAAACAAATAATATGAAGGGCTTTGATAAAAAAACGTATTAATTAGAAGCATATTTTCATAAAAATCTAGTTCGTATTGATGTTACACTTAATATTGGCGATGTTTTCATATTTCAGAAAACAATTGTGTTGATAGAACAAAATTTTTCATATCTCTAAAATTTATATTGTAAAGCAGAGGGTCTGCTGATCCCCAAAAATTCCAAAAATTATTAATAGTATTTCTTGCATAATATTATTTTATTACATTATATATTTTTATTTAATATTTATTCAATTATTATTTTACTTCTCACCAATTAATTCACTAATTTAAAGCAATTTCTATACGCACAATTTAATTTAGGTTTCAAGTCAAGCAGAGGCAAAAATAATAAAATATGTACCACAAGGTTCAAAGTTACGACCAATCTTTTTTCTTTTTTATATGAATAATTCGTGCATTAATTTAGAAATGTATTGAACAACCATATTTGCAGATCATCCAACATTACTATTTTCAGCAAGTACGTTGAATTAATTAGAGCCATTTGAAGAATCTGGCACAAAAGCTGAAGAAAGTTGATTTTAAAAAAGTTATTTAACATTAAACGTAAAAAGAAAATTAACATTGAATAAGATGTGTAGTAGCTGTTAAATGATGGAGTATGCTTGTGGATAGCGCTATAGACTGGAACTTCTATATTTCAGCCTTCGTACTGTTCTTATTTGGTAGCTTCTTCGCCCACAAAGTTCAGAGTTAGGACCAATCTTATATATCAATGATTTGTGCATTCATTCAGAAATATGTCGAACGACCATATTTGCAGATCACCCGACATTATTATTTTCAGCAGGTACGTTGAAGTAATTAGAGCAATTTGAAGAATCTGGCTCAAAAGCTGAAGAAGGTTGATTTTAAAAAGGTTATTTAACATTAAACGGTAGTAAAAAAAATTAACGTTGAATAGGATGGTGTAGAAGCTGTTAAATGATTGAGTGTCCTTGTGGATAGCGCTATAGACTGGAACTCCTATATTTCAGCCTTCGTACTGTTCTAATTTGGTAGCTTCTTCGCCTATCGTGAATGGTATAAAGCATTGTTTATGACAATGACACTTTTTCAGGTAATACTGGTATGAGATTTTTCTGAAACAATTCTTCAAATAATGGTGCTGTCGTACCCTCGTGATGGTCAAGATTACATTTTTTTATGTTTTTGTCGAAAGTAACACTTCACGGACACAACCGTTTTCAGAGTGAATGTGTATAACAATAATTCTTTTTTTCTTTGGAATGGAGTATATCTAATAAACATGCCCGAGAAACATCAATCCAACACTTTTTTTTATGATATCGTGAGTAATATATCAAGTTTCATATAAACAAATAAACCGCTCTTTTTCTCGAAATTTTTCATGACGATTAAATATTCTTGTGGTAATTTTTGTATCCTCGATAACTCTAGCATGTGGTTTGTCTATTGTCTCAAATATTTTGCTTTAATGTTCGCCATATTCTTGTTCTAGAGGTTTCTATTTTGGTATTTTTTAAATTTTTTTTGTTACTTAATGTGGCAACTCCACCCTGCTTGTATATACATACTATAGACTGTTCGTCGAATAATATCAATGTTCCAACTTCACTTTCCTTATAGATCCTTTATCACTTCTAACTCTTCTTTCCGCTTCGCTGTATTATAAACTAAACTGTAGCAGACACCAGTTAACTTCGATGATCTTTCTATACTGGCCTTTTCTGTAATTATAACTGCATTTTTTTCTCGTAAATTATTATACAAATTTAACAGTAATTGCTTAGCTCGATATACTAGATGAATCTTTTTTGCGCCACTATTTATATTGTCCGCCAACGAGTCACAGTTATCGTTATTTATTTCACATTGTTCACCATCCCTGTCTTCGTCCTAAGGTCTCCATATTTAATTAATATAATAAAATATATGCTTTCCCGCCTTACAATTTCTAGATTCACTACAAGATGAAAAAGGACTATACATTTTCATGCAGGTCGAGACGTTGTGTCTTATACCGAAATCGATCCGAAATTTGTTTGAAGTGCATAGAATATCTGTTTTGCTCCATCGAAAATATATGGAGTGTCTCAAAAAGCATCACATACAGATATCTCAGAGAGAAGTAGTAAAAGCATGTATTTACAGCATGATAGATAAAATTAAAACTGTTATCAAAATCAAAAGAGGTTTGACATGATATTAAATGAAAAATATTTTACAAGATCTAATAAACATTTTGTATTAGAAATATCCGTATACATATTTTTCCTTTCTAGTAAATTTCGAACAAATAGCAAAATTATAGGATGGCTATTCGTATAATTCAATTACCAGGGACTGTATATATAGGAGGTATTTGAAAGGAACTCTTGTAATTTACTACTGCAACCAGATTCTCATAATTATTGTGCCAGCAGTAATTTGATCGACACAGCAATTGGTAAAATATAATACGACAAAAATGTTAATAACTTACAAGAAGAAATAAAAAGAATGCAACTAAATATATTTAAAAGGGAACTAAAACAATACCTCATCTCTATAGCTTCTTATAATAATAATAATCATTTTTTTCTATTGAACGATATAAATAAAATTTGATATGCATTTTTCTTTGTTTTCTAAAAAATAATAGTATTTTTAGAAGAAAACATTATTATTGCGTTAATCAACCAACAGCGCATATAATTTATATTACATATCTAGGTTAGTATTTCATGTGTTTTCTTCAGAATGCAATTAACAAATTTGTTTAATAGAAATATGAAGTATTTACAGAACAAAAACAAAAAAGCTATTTTGTAACAGTAACCTTGCAATATAACTTTAGGCCAAATTAAACTAATATAATGACACAGTGGAAAGCAGTATTTTTTAATGAACAAAGTATTTTAATTATAACTTGCATTTAACCTTGAATGCACAAATTGTTGTATAGAAAAGACATGTACATGTATAGACATATTAGTAAAGAATGTAAACAATAAAATGATTCGATACAATATGCAATATTATGCGAAAATACGAGCAAGTTTCGATAATTTTGGCACGATAGTATATCTTAAAGTAATATTTGTGTTCATTTTCTGACTGAAATATTGACATATTTTGAATAAATTTTGAGTAAACCTGAAATGAAAAAGAAAATTTACACAAAGTACAATTCCAGAAATTTTTAATGGGCGATGGTAACTAAAATTTTCTTCATTATTCTGCCCTTATTGACACTGTTTTTTCACAGATTCTGTTCTTTTAAGCTATTTTCTAATTTACTTGAACATTACACAATTTACTTGAAAATTGTTCTAATTATTTATCAGTGAGCTCAGCTTTCTTACGTTCTATGTCATATGGTAGTTGTCACTACAAAGCGCGTTGTGTTCTAACCTCAAAAATTTTTATCTATCAAATTGTACTCCGTGATATTGCCTACACCTTTCAAACATTCTTGTTTTTAGTTTACTGTAATGCATTTACAGCTTACAATCGCCATTATATATATTATTTATGTAACATATAAGATTATATAGAAATTATTACAGCATTTAATATTTAAATATGGTTTGAACAAACGCAAATGTTTGAGCATAAGTTGTTCAACGAACCAATTAAGTTAAGAAACACACTCCGTATGTAAACTGTATAGTTATAGATATTCAAAATATTTGAAGAGATATTTCAAAAAGGCAGCGCTAAATTAAAAACTATTATCTTTACTCTGTTAACGTGAAAGGTTATGTATGTATATTACTAAATGTACTGATGTTTTGTTTTGTTTTTTTTTTTTCTGATGGAGCGAAGTATTATAGAAAATGAATTAAGATTATATTATGACCATCAACAATTACTGACTGTTGAAAATGGACATCACGAACGATGATCGAGGATCAATGAAATCTATAAATAAAATTTTTTATGAAACACGATAATTAAAAATTCTTAATTTTTAATTAAAATATAAGGTTATTTTGAAGTTGTTTCTTTACAATAAATATTTTATAAAAAGACACTATATAATGTTATGATATACTGGGTTGTCCGAGAAGACATGACAAATTGTTACAACAGATGACGCTAGTTCATTTTTGCAGGTGCTAGTCATTCTCATTTATTTTTATACTATGTCATACATCGATAATTCTAACAGTAAAGTTAACGGTGACAGTATTAGAACAACATGAATGTCAACTGTGATTCGTGAAACCTCCTGTTGGTGTTTTTAATCTTAACGATGCTCCTTTTTAGTCTTAACGATGCCCCTGGATCGGGGAAACGTACTGATGTGATGATGACAAAATAAAGGCGCTGATCAAACCAAACACAAGTCGCATGATGCACGAGCTTGCAAAAACCTGACATGAAAAAACTAGGATAAATCAGCAAGCTCTATTTGGATTCCTCATGAACTTAGAGAAGTTAATCTGACGACACATATATACATATGTGATATGTTTCTCAAGTGTTAGGAAATGCCGAACGTTTCTTGGGAATCACATTTCATTTCTTCTTGACGGTAATTCGTTACGCCTGAAGCATTCTTGGTGGTATATTTCGTGCAGTAACATCCTTCCCACAACGTTCTAATCGTGTATGAAATTACAATCTGGAGAATTGGCTCGCCTCTTCGTTCTCTCTATATCACCTTCGTTAATCCAGTTGTTCATTGTTTGCTCGATAAGAATGAGCAATTTGTAAATAAAAATCAGTTCTCTCCCTGCTGCTGCATACGGAAGAGCAGTGACTCGTAGAATCTCATCTAGAAGTCTGAACAGTGAGAGCTTAATTTTCTATAATAAAAAAAAGGTCATTCTGCCTTCCAGTATTTATTCCAACGCATACCATTACACGACCGTTCTCAAATTGAGGCCTTCCCCGGACAAAACACCTATTATCTGGCTGTAATGTAAATCTGGATTTGTCACTGAATAATACTTCCCTCATTTCTTATTACGTTAATTGAAATGCTCATTTTCCCATTTCTTAGCTCTTTTATGCTCTACAATAAGAGGACTGCAACCAGGACAAACTAACTTCGGGAAGATAAACAAGACGTCTGCAAACTATTTCTTATTATTTGCGTTAGAACGAGATTTCTGTTAAGATTTGTCGCTGGAGTTTTTCGCTTCTTTTGATTGGTTAATAAAATACAGGTTCAAATACAGTAATTTTTATTAAAGTTTTGAACACTTGAATATGTGACACTGATCTTGGAGGATGTCATCTGCTTGAATTTTTGCTAGATATTTGTTCCATTGTAAACTTTTACCCGCCAGGTAAATTATGGAGTGTCATTAAAACTCAACAGGCAGAGATAAAATCAAGACTAATTTACGAAAATCCTTGAATGCAAATGATTTGCATACAGAGAAAGCTAAATAAGACTTCAAATGGAAATGGAAATCGCATAATATACCTTTACAAATAAATAAACTAAATGCGATCTGGAAAATATAATATCAGTAATATAATATCAATACATTTATTTACATTCCGTTCGCATGTAAATGTATGCCGTTTTGTATCTGCAATGCCAACAAGAATAGTTATAATGAATCAAGTAGAGATTTAAGTAGCTTGGAAATTCGAGTACTTTTCATTATATTTTGTGTTGATTATAATAGTAAAGGAATGTCCAAAATTCCAGATCTTATTCTATTCATTATTTCACAATCTATATTTAATAATTTGACGTCACGAACTACACAAGTAATAAGAAAAATAACTGAGCATGTGTTAAAAAGAGAAAAAAAAACAAAAATTACTATCACATTCTACAATTTATACGTCGTAATTGCGACAGGTATCGATCGTCTCTTGGTGTTATTAATACGTGGAATGTTTTTTAAGTTTTACATAGTGAGACATAGAGAGCCCCACTAAACAAATATCAGCACTAAAAATTTACTTACATCTTTAGTTAACCCAAATCCAAAGTTTCAGTGCGATACGTGTAGTGTTGTAGCCACAAAGAACTGCCATAGTTGACTAGTTAGTTTAAAATGGAATTAAACTGAAAACATTTTCGCGGAATAATTTTCGAAGACAATTATCTCAACAAGAAAACCTCGCCAAGTTGATTTCTGTTTTCAGTAATGAAGCACCACATCAGTCAACAATTTCTCCTTGGCATAGAGAATTCAAACGTGGACGGATTAGTCTTAGCGACTATACAAGAGCAGGTTCACCAAAAACGGCAGTCACTCAGAAAAACGTTGATGCTGTGGGCAAGATCATCAACGAAGATCGACATGAGACACATCGCCAGATTGAAGCATTGTTGGGGATTTCAAAGATCTCAATTCAAAAAATTTTGCATAAAGAAATGTGTGTAAAAAATTAGTTTCCCATTGGAAATCTGCATCTGCAAACCGAAGAACAAAAAGCAACTAGGGTGAATTGGTGTTAAAAAACTCTAGATCGCTTTAACGCCAGAAACTCTAAACACGTGTACAACATTGTCAGTGGTGATGAATCTTGGATTTACTAATACGAGCCAGAAATAAACGTCGGTCATCTGTTTGGGTGTTCGAAGGTGAAGAAAAGCCGACAAAAGTTATCCGTTCTCGAAGTGGCTCCGAAAAGATGGTCGCGACATTTGTCTCGAAAGCAGGTCATGTAGTAACAGTTATAATAATAATAATAATAATAATAATTTATTGATATATATGTACATATACACGTCATGGAATAATCATAGATAAATAAAAACACAATTAATGCGCTCACAACACGTTAAAATCCGCAAGACCTATACAAAACAAAACACCAGAGTACCAATTAAAATATAAAAACACACAAAGGGCAATGTCAAAATTTATGCTTAAGGAAGTCATCCACTGAATAAAAAACGTTCTCTAAAATTACTGTCGATTGGTATACAACTATTTGTTTCCCGCTGTGTAATCGCTGGGCTTCGAAAAACGAACCTCGAACGACGAATCATCCTCCATTAGGACAATGCAAGTTCGTACACAGCCGCAAGACAATTGAATGTTTAACCCAACAAATCATCGAATTGTCGGACCATCCGCCATACAGTCCGGATCTAGGTCGCAACAATTTCTTTACTTTTCCAAAAATCAAGAACAGATTGCGTGGTCAAAGGTTCCAGTCGTCAGAAGAAGCAGTCAGTGCCTTCGAAAACGCAATTTTGACTGGACCAACAAACGAGAAGAACAACTACTTCCAGAGTTGGTTCGAGCGCATGCAAAACTGCATTAATCTTCGTATTTTATAGAAATATAATTTCATCATCAATTATATAGAACATTTGTTAATTGTTTTGAGCCACTGTAATTGTCCAAAGGTCTGTAGCCTACCAGTAAATGATTTTTATTACATTTTTCGAAATCTATAAAATATAAGAAAATGTTTTCACTTGTATCCTTAAAGAAATTTCGAAAATTATTAATTTAAAGTACTAATCTAACAATTTCCCTACCTAAAAAGGTATTATTGTTTATATCTATAAAAACCCGGAACTGTTTCATGCATATTGAGTTCAATAAAAATTATCAACCGTAATAAACGTGTATTACATACAAAAATAGACTATGTTAACATTGCACAATGGACACTTTCATTAAAATAATACATAAAAGCAATTATATTTTTCGTATCAGATAAAATTTTTTGGAGTTTACAACGGAAACTTTCAAAGTTAATATTTATTATTAGGGAACCAAATCGGTGAGGAATGTTCGCATTCCTTCACAAAAGAACCCGAGACGTTAGTCACTAAAATTCCGGTCGTAAAGACCGGAACAAAGACGAGACTGACTCAGCGAATCTTAACTAACCTGTCCTATATTTATATTATATATTATCCATCGTATTTCATGTACTGGGATTTTCGTGAACCATAAATTACCCTTACAAGGTGTCATGTTACAAACTCGAATGACAAATTCTATGAGTCATGATGTAAAACCTATCAAGTGGAGTAGCCAGATTTTCTATTGAGTGTATGTATGCATAGACATGTATGTGTAGTAACGTAAACTGTTTTCTTATGGGGAAAGTTAGCTGTGACATAGGCGCCGGATATGCAATATCTATAAAACCCTTTTTCTCGTACAGTAAACAAAAATGAAAATTACTTTTTAATATTTTGTTTTTGTATCACCTTACCAATATACTGTATATCAAGAGGAAAATGAACTTTGGCAATGAGAATTTCGGAATGGACAAATACTATGTGTATGATGTTAATGATAATAAAAATTTCTTTTTTTTTTCTATAGTTTTTAACCTTTTCACTTGAGAATCATCTGTAATAACAAAGTTACAATTGTCGGTAAATTATTTTACGCCACTCACAATACTTCTAGTCACTGGATCAATTTTTCAGCAATATAAGAGCAACACATAGTCAGCAGGTGTCATTCGTAGGATGCATAAAACTATCTCTAACTGTTGTAAATAATAGAAAAACAATTCTACAATTTTGCTTGTAAAAGAGGATATATGAATAAATTAAAAACCAAAAATCGGATTCTGCACTGTATCTATTAAACAAAAGAAAGCATTACATGTGAACTTATTTCTTTAAGTGCGTGTTCCTGTTATTGTCATCAATATACGTATTATACATGTATGTTATTTGGATTTTTCTGTAATTTAGTTTCATCTGGCGAAAGTTGTTATAAACTTCATTTCAAAGTTATCATTATACAATTTGACAATTTACATTTCTATTTATTTATAGAGAAGAAGCTTTTAATTCTGTTTTTTTTTGTGGTAATTTTGGAAATACAAGGGATTCTCGGATTTTCGGCATATTCAGCTTTTTATTATTAAAAAGGTAACAATGCACTAAAAGCAAGAAAAAAGAAGTGTCTACAGAGAAAACGTCTTAATAGAACTCTAGCGCCAAAACTAGTCAGAAAAATTTCATTCTGGTAATTTCGATGTCAAAGATGCAGCAGATCAATTGAAGTTGATGAGAACAGAATAGAGGCATTGATTGAATCAAACCATCGGAAAGCAATACAAGAAATACAAGATTAAATTAGTTGATGCCGACCATTCACGATCATTGGTTTCACATTCAACTTGGATATTTGGGTTCCAAATGTTCTCAAAGAAAGAAGAGATTTGCTTCGTCGCATTGATGTCTGTGATTTGGTTCTAAAACGTGAAGAAAATGATATATTTATGAAACGAATTATAAAGGAGGATGAAGAATGGGTTGTTTACAGTATAATTATACACAAACGATCATAAACCAGAAAAAACGAGCCAACTTGAAGCACTTCGAAAACAGGTATTCATAAAAGAAGTGATGCTCTTTGCTTGACGAGATTTGAAGGGAATTGTTTCCTTTAGTTTCTACCAAATGATTCCATAATTAGATCGGAAGTGTATTGTCATCAATTTGACAAACTCAGTAATTACATGAAATAGAAGCGGCCAGAATTAATTAATAGAGAAGGCGTAGTTTTTTACCATGATAACGTTAGGACTCATACAAATTTGATGATTCGCCAGAAACTCTTTCAGTTTGGATGGGATGTGCTACCAGATCCATCATATACACTAGATCTTCCACCGTCTGATTACCACATATTCCAATATTTACCGGATTCTTTAGATGGAAAAATATTTAATTAGAACTAGGACATTAAAAATCGTTCTGTTTAAATTTTTTTAAATAAAGATCATACGTCTAACGAGTGCGTGATTATGCTACTCCCAGAAAAATGGCAAATTATATTTGATCTAAATGATCAATATATACTTGAATAAAATACTTACATACTATAAAAGAATTGTTTATTTCCATAGAGAAAAAACGAAATTACTTTCCCAATAATAACCGCTTTTGGTATTTTTATTATTAAGAATATTTAAAGTCAATTTTCAAATTATTTTAGTCGGTTTCTTATTCTATAAGCACATCCAGCTAATAATTACATTATTAAAATGTATTATTTTACTTGACCTCAACAAATATTTTGTTTACCAATACTATCGGATGGACATATAACAATAACCTTTTATTTCATTTAATAATCATTTTGAGTGTTTACTGTACATATTTATACAAAAGGATACATATATCTGGTCATTGACGTATCGCTCCTTCAAGTTCTTGTTGATCACTTCTTCGTTAAGTACCGTCAGCCTTGTCATGTCGGGTACGCCACCATCTGGCACCGTACCTAAAACAAAAGTGAATTATTAGCGACAAATTATTTTAATAAATAATTCATTTCAAAAAGGAAATATAATTGAAAATAGCACAAAAAAATTGTCGTACATTAATTAAGTACATACATATACAGTATATAAGATAGCGTTTCCGCGATCACGATGCCGGTCGATTATAATGAATTTCCTATAAAAGGCAAGAACAGTCCATATTAAATATGAGATAGTATACATATGTATTGTGTATGTGATATTATATGGCACCAGTATGAAGATACGAAGTAAATAAGAATAATTTAGACCTATGATGGATGCATTTGTCAAAAAAAAAATAGTTACTCGTAAGAAGTTAAATTTACTACGAGGGTATATCGAATGAAAACCTTAAAAGTGCAATAAAATTCCAAAGAGTTGTATGACTGACTTGGTATATAGCAGTAGTGTTCTTTGAGTTTCACAAAGTGACCGATAAGTGGCAGAGTGATGCTAAAACAGAGAGCAAGTCAGCAGTGTGAGTAGAAAGATGCTATCCCACTATCAACATGCACCGTGTTTGACACTCTGAAAGTGTACTAGTGGTGTAAGAAGTTTAGACACGCCGTAACTTCTGTGCAGAATGCCTGAAGACCTGGGCAGACTCACCACGTAGTGACGGACGAAAGCATTGCATTAGTGGAAAACTTTACAAAGGAAAACAGACATATAACTGAAAATAATAGGTATAGCATTGATTAGATTGACAAGATTAGTTCAGCCCAGAATATTGTCCACGTTGTACATAAATAAAGTACCAACAAGATGGATGCCAGTCAGTTGACTGCCGCATTAAAGACTGTCGCGTCGATGCCTGTGAAGAACTTTTGCGTCGTTTCCATGTTAAAGGTGATGCATTTCTGGAAAAAAATTATTACAGGCGGTGAGATCTTGGTTCACTATCACTAACTATAATAGAAACGACATTTTTATTGGTGGGTAAAGTAATGGTTATGCTTCGAATGGTATTCGAAGGGGATAATTTACATAGACTATTTTCAAAAAACAAAACCGTTAACGAAACCAGATTATGTCATTCTATTAAACAAATCGAAGAAAGCAGTTTCTGAAAAACTACGTAGAATAGCTCTTAAAGAAGTTCTCTTTTACCGCGACAATACGCCTTCTCACTTACTTCAAGCATGGTCTACATGGATAGAAACTGCTAAGATATAATACATGTAGCTGTAACCATCGACTTTACTCAAAAAGATACAACCCATAAATCAATCTCATAAATTTCTTTATAAGTTAGGTATAATAGGTCATAATAGCCAACTCTAAAAAGACATCTTTAAAAAATGAATGAAAAGGAATGAACGTGTATCTATGATAGTGTTAGAACAGAAAATATTTTTTAGAAAGTACGCAACAAATATTGAACAGCAAAACGAAAGTAATTTTTAAAATAAATAAAACACAAAAATTCTAAACAAAAATAATCAAAGGCGGCTATACCAAAAAGTTGTTACATGTGTTTACCTAATAGAAGAATGAAAACTCGTAGTATGAGAACTAATTGAATTCCTTTTAAAGAGAACTATTTAGTTCAAAAAGAAACGATATTTTAGAAATAAAATATTCCAAAAATAAAAAAAACTTCAGGCGTGAATAGAAACAAATTAACATTGGCCTACTCGGATACTGTAATGAAAGTAAACCCCAAATTTTATTTGCAACGTTTTGTAGATTTGGTTGCGCTGATTATTAATTCGTTTAATTGGATGAAGTCTGAATAAAAATACGGTCTTGCTGCAAAATATGCATGCTGCAACACATGTGAAGTAAAACAGTAGAAAATATTTCTGTTTTAATCTTTTTATATTTTTTGTCTGTGCAAACATATAAAATATACATATTTAGAATGATATAGAAAGCTCGTTAAATTTTGTGGTTAGAAACAATGTTTAATTTGGATTAATTGATTTCACTCAACAGTCAACATTTTTCACTGATTTGAAATTTTTCTTAAATACACAGGAAAGTTGAAAATAAATTTTCGTAATTTTGATTCAAGTCCGATAATAGAAAAATGTTATAACGGATTTAATAGGACGAAAATAGCTATAGATTGCCTATCGAGGCTACGCTGTGCGTTACATGACAAAAGAAAATGAGAGAAACATAGAGAAATATAGGTAACACGGGATTTCATGATATAAATTAGAACTTAACGAAAAGTTAAATCAACTCGAAAAAACCATTTACACATTTCATTTTCATTTTTTTCGTACTATTAGCATACAAAAGGAAGAAGAGGGTCAGCTTACAGACATCCGTTCTAGAAGGGAAGAAGAAGAGAACGAAAAAACAGAAACGGGACAGTCTACGTTAAACGATGTCAAGAAAAGTTAAGGGCAAAGAAACAACAAGGAGCCAGAAACAGACAAACTCCCAAAATAATTATATACTACTGTGGGCAAAAAATAGTAAGACTTTGTTCATAATTTTTAAATTCTTAATTTATTCTTTCAAATCTATTTCGTCCCACTCAAAGTAATCCCCACTGTCCCCAATACACTTGTGCCAACGTTTCTTCCAATTCTCGAAACAGTTGTTAAAGTCAATTTCAGGAATAGCCTTCAATGCGCGTAGCGATTCACGTTTAATGTCTTCAATTGACTCAAAACGGTTTCTCCGGAGCGGTCGTTTGAGTTTGCTGAATAGCCAGAAGTCACACGGAGCTAAATTAGGCGAATACGGTGGTTGCGGCACGATATTGGTTGAAAAAATGGCGAAAAACTCACGAAGAATTAATGCAGTATGCGACGGTGCATTATCGTGGTGCAAAAACCAAGAGTTGTCGGCCCATAATTCTGGCCTCTTTTTATGAATAGCATTGCGCAAACGACGCATAACACTCAAATAGTATTCTTTGTTGACAGTTTGGCCGGTCGGAAGAAATTCGGAGTGCACCACACCTCGATAATCGAAGAAAACTGTCAACATAACCTTGATTTTTGACTTGCTTTGACGTGGTTTTTTTTGCTTCGGCTCACCTTTGATGCGATATTCGGCCGATTGATCGTCTGTTTCCGGGTTATAAGCGTCTCATCTCCAGTTATGATGCCTTTCATTTTGTCTTGATAGTTGGAAAGCATTGTTTCACAGACGTCAACGCGACGCTGTTTTTCGATAAAATTTAGTGATTTTGGAACAAATCGTACTTCCACTTTTCTTATGCCCAAATGATCTTTCAAAATGGTTTTCACTGATCCTTCCGATATTCCAACGATGCCAGTAAGGTCTCTGACTGTTAATCGTCGATTCTCAAGCACCAATTCCTTGATTCTATTGACGTGTTGATCATCAGTTGATGTTGATGGCCGTCCTGGACGTGGTTCGTCATCAACGCGTTCTCGACCCTCTTTGAATAATTTGTACCAATCAAAAACAATTGCTGCGACAAACAGTTATCACCGAAGAAATTTGATTCCGTACACAAAATTTAATGAAACTTTAATGAAACTTCTTTGTTGTATAAATCGCCGGATGCACTTTTTGTACTTCAGAAAGACAAGCGTATACTAAACACTAATGATTATTTTGATGTGACATTTGGCACAGATGTCACTGACAGTCATACCAACCTAGAAAAAAAATATTTCGACGAATGGGTTTTCGCGCGAAATTTAAATTAAAAAGTCTTACTATTTTTTGCCCAGAGTAGTAAATCAGATTATAAACGCAATACACATCCGTAATTACTAAAATATGTAACGACGAAAACGACCCCGACGATTGAATTTATCTGCCTAATATACAAAAAAGGGGACAAACTAGGATGTGGAAACTACCATAGCATGACACTGCTGTGTTCAGCCTACAAAATCTTTGCATACAGTCTCAATAAACGACGACCCTCTATAACAGAAAATTTGATCGGTGAATATCAAATCGGATTTAGGCTAGAATGGTCCACAATCGATCAACTCTTCAACGTGAAGGTAATTCCAAGTAAGATCTCAAACACACTCGCAACTAAATGACTTTGCCAAACACTATACTCCTTTAATATCCCCTCTAAATATATTCGACTAATAAATGCAGCAGTGGACTCAACAATATCAGTGGAGCAACCGTGGAGCAAGGGAGGCAGCAGAAGTATGCACATAATTGAAGAGAGAAGCTATGAACGCCGAACTCAAAATAAACGTATAAGAGACAAAGACAAGCGTAAGCAAAAATAGACTCAAAGCTGCGAACAACACTGAGGTCACCCAGAGGTCTCTCTACCTAGAGATCAAACTCAATGTAGAGTAGAGGAGTCAAAAAAACAAAATAGACTGCGGCCAATAGGGTATACTTCACTATATCGCACATATTCCACTTCGAAACCAGACACCAACACTCGAAAATCAATGTCTATAAAACCACCATTAACGCAACAATATGGGTCATGAAGCTCTAAGCATATACAGATGTTCGAAAGATAGTAAAATCGTTGGTTCTATAAACGACAACCAAATACGGAGAACACTACATTTGAGAACTTTGTCAATCGCTCAAAGAATGACTATCTCAGAATTTGTTAGATTGCTAAAGTTAAGATGCTGGTCGTGTGATGCGTAAGATGAACTGTTACCAAAAGGGGACAGGATGTGGGTCAACTACAAGAACGATGGGAAAACGAAGTGGTTATAGACGCGCAAAGATTAATGGGAGTCAGAACATGGAGGTTTTCGAAGACAAATCCACAAAAACCGGAAAGGCAGCATAACAAATAGTTAACAAGTTTTTCTCGGACTCAGTACTTACAGTACTATTTGAGAGCTATAGTTTGGTTAACACAAAATATTAACTATGACCAGTAGGCTTTTAACCAGTTCGGATACTGAATTAGTGAACCATATCTTTTATAGTCTCGATCGCGCACCTTGCAATTTCTATCTGCTTTCCACAATAAAATCTAAAATATCTACGCCTGGTATACATTTTTAATATATCTAAGATTGTTCGAGGATATCCAATTAAAAAATTTACAGTACGGAAAGGTATATTGACTGTAAGGGCGTAAACTTCTATAGGTTTTTTTATACACATAAAATCCTATTACCATAATAAATATCGCGATTTTGCTCAATTTACAAATCTTACTGTTTGGTGCACATCCGTTTTATGTCTAAATTTCAACAGTGAACCGAAAAAGTAAACTATAGTTGTAAGCACTTCTATATTATAAACCGGGAATTTTCGCTAACTTCGTAAAAGTAGTAAAGGGATTCTTTTAATGTTTAATATTTGAATGAAAGCATTTGAAAAGTACAATATTTCCATTCAAATATAGACTTTAATTGATCTCGTTCTAAAGTTTATTGAATCTTTCGCACCTGCAACCCAGTATTTAATAAAACGAAGTTGTAATAAAGGCACCCTTATTGCAACCCCAGGGAAACCTGCAAAATTTACTATTGATAACCTGTTTAAATCATTAAACGTGAAATGGTGAGTGACGATGAACCAATATTTTATTTAATACATCCATTCCCCTTTCTTTAATAATGAATTTTAGTACTTCTGCGCCAAAAATTAGGGTATATTCTATTTTAATTTATCTAGACGATGTAAAGAGGATTTTATTTTAAGCATTCGAATTTAAAATTTGATTAGAAAAGAATTTATATGTGCTTGAATAAATTTTAAAATATATATTTTTATTAATTAACATCTTGAAAAATAGTAATATAGAGATTGTGAAGATCTTAATTTGATGTTGGACAAAAATTAAACATAACCAAATTAACGAAATCTATACATATAATAAACAGAATAAAAATATCCGTAAACTAACTGGTAAATAATTTCGTGTTCTAAAAAGGCCGTTTCAAAAGACATGAATTATATTTCTTTTAACTTTGTACCACTATTCACTTAATTACTTTCGAGAACCGATCTAGTGAATTTCCAAATACTTTCTGTTCAAAAGAAATATTAGGTAATTTTAAAAGTTTGTTATAATGTGGTAATTACATTAAATTGACCCATAACGGATGCTGTTAGTTAATGTGTAATGAATTTGGTTTTCGTTCTTCCAGAAAAATCTTCCTCGAAACCTAGTTTTAAGATACACACACCTTTTGCGAAGTAAGAGAAAGTACTAATTCCATGTAAATTTCGTTTTTAATAAAAATTCTTCGGGGGAAAAAAATAATTAGATCTCCAAGCACAATCTTGCCCCATGGACGGCTGCTCTCGTATTATGTGTATACGTACGGCAACCGTTATGGGTAAACTATGCATTATAGAATATTTTGAACATCTACAGATTGTATAAATGGTAATAAAAGTACTTTCCCTTTAGTATAATGATTTAACTCGTAAGTCATTATACACCACAAACCTTCAGTTTATAGTGGGACATTTTATTTCATTGAGAGCACTTTATAGGCTGACGGATATATAAAAATGAACCACTTTATTACCTTATTATGAGACATCAATGTTCGTATTCTGCATACATATTTCGATTACTAAGGTGTCATCATCAGCAGAATGAATCAGTATCGCACCTGGGTCCGCGGTAAAGCTCATACATAAAAATCCGCGAAAAACTTTACGCGAAGACCAAATAGTGTATATTTAGTCTTCACGCTCACACAGAAAAATTCACGAGCAACTTAACCAAACACACACTGTATTTGGTCTTCGGATTTTTTACTGCGCACCCAAGTGTAACACTGTGATTAATTTCAGCTGATAATGACAACTTAGTTGTTTGCCTTTTTATTTGATTAATTCAATTAACCACAGTCTCCAACAAAATTTAAGTTTAATTCATTCGATTTCCGATAGAAGTCAGGCTATTATCAAAGTTCGAGATCGCCCATATTGGCAATAAAATAACTATTCTTTTATACATTAAATTCAATTCCATTTATTTTTTCGTACGTTATCAGAATATTATTTTGACTGTCTTTGAAAGCTGTTATTTTCAACATTTAAGTATAAAATTTTTATTTAAAATCGAGAGAAAAACATTGTTATCTAGCTAGAATATAGTAAAAAATTAGCAAAAACTATTACTACATAAAGAAAATGAGAACAGTTACAAATAGAAAAAGTATAATACTTAATAATTTTATTAAATTAGTGTTAGTGCTTTATTTTTTTCTCATATTACTATACATTATTTTTGCATTAAAAATGCATTAACTCTTTCTTTTGTAAAAAATTTAAAAATTGTGATTCATATAAGTGAATTCCATTTCCTGTTGATTGAACATCACTATCTATAACTGATTTAATTTATCTATTTCAATAATTTTCTAGTTATGTTTATAACTAAAAATAAGAGAAACACTATGGTAACATTTAAATATTATTTGGAAATACTCACATTCTAGTATCTAATGAATCACTATATATTGTAATTTAACTATACATATTACTGATTAATGATAAATGTGAAATGTAACAAATTCTATAGAAATAACGAAGCAGAGTATTTATCCGTAAAGAGATTATAGTTACTTCCTTTCATATTTTATCTTTCTGTAATAAAAATTCCACTACTTGTTCATGAATGAATTCATATAACTTGGGTGATAAAAGTTATACGCTTTCAATATTATTTTCGACTTGTATATTGGTACTTTATTCTGTGTGAAGGTAGTAAATTCAAACATATGAAATATGTAACAATGCTAAATCAATGTTTCAAACAAATTGAAATACTATATCATGTTTTGTAAACTTTTAAACAACTTATTCTATTATAGAACTACAATATACCAGGTGTGGCAATTAAATAACGAGACTGGTGTGAGAAATGTTATTTATTGCAAAATAACTTATATTTAACTTTTATCACCTTCAACATACTTTCCTTTCCTATCTTTATGCCGCTGTATACGTGTCTTCAATTGTTCACAACAATACTGTAGTTGATCAGTTGTCAGTCTCTTCAATAACAGCCGTTTTTGCTTTTATATATTCAACAGACAGAAAATTTGTTCCCTTTAATGCACTTTTCACTTTTGGGAACAGGTGGAAGTCACATGGTGCGATATCTGGCGAATACGGAGGAAGATCTATTGATATCTAAGAAAACGATCAGCACTGCCTTCAATTTCGACTTGCTCATTCGAGCTTTCTTCTGTCTTAGCGATCCGGCGGCCTTCATCGATTGACGCTTTGTTTCTAGATTATACTGGAAAATCCAAGTTTCATCACATGTGATGATATTTGTGAGCAAGACTGGTTCTTCTGTGGGTCGTTCTATGATATCAGAGCAAATGTTCATTCGATTGTCTTTTTGTTTCTGCTTTCGCCAACATCTTTGCACAAAGTTTTGCCATGTTTAATTCGTCATGCAAAATGTGTCTCAGTGATTTCTTGTTAATGTTTACCATATCGGCAATCATCCGAATGCTCAAAACTTCGGTCTTTCCGTACAATTTCACTAATTTTCTGAACGTTCCCTTCAGTTCTTGAAGTCACAGGTCGACCAGGACGTTCATCTTTGATCTCTTCTCGACTTTCAGTAAACCATTTGTGCCATTCAAAAACTCGCGCATGTGACAAAACATTATCACCAATTACCTCCTTTATCATTTGTAAACATTCTGTTAACGATTTTTTTAATTTGACATGGAATTTCAGGTTAATTCGCTGCTCAATTTTTATGTCAACCATTATCACGACACTAACTAACAGTGCCCTCTACAATTCAAACTCGAAAATAAGCTAAAGCAGACAACCTACGGGTTGTTGCTTGGGAAGTATCAAGGTCAATGACATTCCAATTACAGCCTCGCACAATGTGGCTACGCGATAACAAGAGCGCAGTTTCGTTATTTAATTGCCTACCCCGTATACGATATATCAGCATATATGTACATAGAACAGAACCAAACATGTCGAAGTTTTTGCCATATTCGAATTATGTAAACACACCATAAACATATTTTTGTTTCAAGGTATTTTATGCATGTTTTTAATAATTCATGTTGAGGGATGATCCCTTAATTAACTTTTGACCTACTTTCCATTCACTTCTAACTTTTATAATATGTTACATGTTTTTCGTTTACCCAATTACTGCGGATTTTTCTGTCACACCTTTTGCTGCCAATATCAATTAAAAATTACAACCAATTTCTCTTTTTCGTATTACATGTACACACAAATTTTATTTATATTACTTTACAAAAATAGTTCCCGTTAAATCTAAATCCTAAACTTCCCTTGTATGTATGTATACAGCACTGTGCAAAAAAAAGAAGCACCTAACAATATTTACTAAAACGTTTTTACTAATAATTGTTGAGTTAATTTAATTTATAATATTTAATACATCTTTCCAAGAACGAATCACATATTGGTAGAAATATCATCACTGGAAATTTCCAAGTTTATAACATCATACTTCCGCGTAGGGGTGAGATCGACCGCCTGATAAGAGGATTGAAGTAATAAATTTTATTGTACACAATGCAATAAAATTTCAAGGAAGAGTTATTTATCTATAAGATCTTGTTTTTAATTCAGTGGTAGAAACGATACAGAGCGGTTCCACAATAGAATTTATTTGGATTCTTAAAAAACGCGTCTACGAGTGAAATTTTCGTTTTAAGAAATAATTGTGAACTGTAAATTATTGTGGCGATACTTGCTCAGCTCAGGCTTGAGGGGATGCGTGGCCGTGAGAAAACCCTTACTGCGACGAGATAATAGAGGGAAACCATTAAAATATGCCAGAGACCACGAAACTTGGGATATAATGAGTGGCGGCAAGTACCATGACTGACGAATCTAAATATCAACTATTTGGAACGAACAGATGTCAGTATGTTAGACGACGCCCTGGTGAATCGTTATTGGAACCATGTTTACACACTACCATAAAGCATGAAAGAGGCAATATCCATGTTTGGGATTGTATTTCGGCAACAGGTGTGGGTGAAATTGTAAAAATAGAGGGTAAATTAAGTGGTGAGAAATACAGAACACTATTAGAAGAACATGCCATACCTTCAGGGTAGCGACTTATTGGCAATAATTCGATTCTACAGCAGGATAATGATCCCAAGCATACCTCAAAACTTGTGAAAACTTATTTAACACAGCAGGAAGCAAATGGGATATTGTAGACTATGATATGGCCACCTCAAAGTCCTAACTTAAATATTATTGAGCATGTGTGGGATTATCTTGACAGAAAAAAGTGCCAAAGGAGGTCAAAGAATAAAAATGAACTGTGGAACATACTACAGGAAGAGTTGTACAATATTCCTGAAAATTTCATTAATTCATTAATGGAAAGCCTACCAAGAAGAATGCAGGACGCCATAAAAAATAAAGGTGGTCATACGAAATATTGAAAATTTAAGTTGTTCATGTTTAAATATCGATATGTTAGTTTTTATACATTAAAAAAAAATTCAGCTTGTGTATGATTATTATTTATCCTTTTATAAAAGTTTCTTGTAAAATTCAAGAAGGTGCTTCTTTCTTTTGCACAGTACTGTGTAAAGAGAATCATATTATTACGCCAAGTAATTAGTACTATACAAAGATTTTAAACTATACTTAAGGTAATTCGTATTAGTTTAGCAAATGTAAACGCATCAATATATTCCCACAACAACAAAAAAGTTGGCGAAATTGTTCCCCGTATTCAAAGAGGCCGCCACTCTGCGCCAGTGATGGCATGGATCTACGCAAGTTCATTTTTGTGACAAATTTTTTAAAAGAAGTGCAAGAGTATATCAAGAAGTAGTTCTTCAGAGCGTTGCTAAACTATTAATACTAACAATGATTAAGAATGAACGGTGTCAGCATTCGTGCTGCGTGCTAAAATTAAATGATCTAGACTACATTTTCCCTGCCGAAGGAATATATAGAAATATTGTATATTACAGGAATTAGATATATTTGTACATATGGTCTCTGGCAATTGAATTACCATGTATTTTGTCTATGTTTAAGATATATTATTCTACTTTGTGTAAACTACTATTGTTCTCGAGTCTGCACATAATGCTATCGATATGAATAAGAATAAAATGAAACATTAATAAAACAATTATAATTTTATTACCCATGGAAATATATAAAGCGTTTTTACCTGCACAGTTGTCATCAGCCATCAATCACCTTAAGTGTTAACAAAGTATTTCAACGGAGACAAATTACTTAAATATATATATATATATATATATATATATGTATATATATACACACATGGGATATATATATATATATATAATATTATCCATATATATATATATATATATATATATATATATATATATATATATATATATATATATATATATATATATATATATATATATATGTATATATACACACACATATATATATATATATATATATATATATATGTATTCTATTGTGTATATATATTGTTTTTAGTCTTCTTGATGGACATTGATACATATTGTAGAAGTGCATTCAATTGTGTATTACCTTGTTTTCAGTAACTTAAAATTTTTGTATACCTCGAAAAGATATACCGAGAGATATAAAAGTGAGAATAGATGTCTTATTGAAAATTAGACGATATTAAACATTACGAGGATAGTTTGACAAGTAGTGAGAATGGCACATACATAAGTGGCGCTCTAATTGATAAAGCAAATGCACTGTAATTTAGGTTGGCTATTTATATGTTTACATTCCGATATTTAGATAAATCGGTTGATTAGTTTATTTTTGACAGCTGATTGAAAAAGAAGCAACACGTTTTGTTAAAATGGAAAAAGCAGAGTATCGTGCGGTGATTAAATACTTCGTAATTAAGGGTATGAAAGCTACCGAAATAAAAGATGAGTTACGGGAAACATTAGATGAATCTGCTCCATCATCCGCCACAATAGTAGATGGGTAAATGAATTTAAACGTGGTAGAACAAGCTGTGTTGATGAAGCGCGCTCTGGAGCACCAAAAATCGTGACTTCTAAGGAAATGATTATAAAAATCCATAATATTATTACGCAAAATCGACGACTCAAAGTGAGAGAGATAGCAGACATGGTAAACATTTCAACAGAACACGTACACCACATTTTAACGAAAGAATTGGGCCTTTCCAAGCTTTCGGCAACGTGGGTGCCACGATTGCTTACGACTGATCAAAAGTTCACTCGTTAGTGCATTTCCAAAGAGTGTTTGGACCTTTATAAGCGGAATCCGGTTGATTTTTGTAGGCGATTTGTTACTTGCAATGAAACTTGGATACACTACAGTACACCCGAAACTAAACAACAGTCGAAACAATGGTTAGAACGTGGTTCTGCACCTCCACCACTTTATCGGCAAACAAGGTGATGGCATCAATTTTATGGGATTCAAAGGGCATTTTGTTCATTGATTATCTTCAGAAAGGTGCCACAATAAATGGACAATATTATGCAGAACTTCTACAAAAATTAAATGTTGAGATTCGTGCTAAACAGCCAGGAATGGCAAAGAAAAAATTCTGTTTCACCAAGACAACGCTCCCTCGCATACCAGCACAGTTGCGATGTCGAAAATCCACGAGTTGCATTTCCAATTAGTACCGCATGCGCCTTATTCGCCGGATCTAGCCCCTTCCGACTTCCACCTTTTTCCAAAATTGAAAACGGCACTAGGTGGAAAGAAATTTTCGTCTAACGACGAGCTTGTCATCTTCGTAAATGAGTATTTTGCAAGCCTTCCGGAATCGCATTTTAGGGATGGCATAAGGGCATTGGAGCACCGTTGGAATAAATGTATTGCTCTTTTAGGAGAATATATTGAAAAATAAAAATTATTTTATATTTAAAAAATTCGTTTTTCTTTTCCATTCTCACTACTTGTCAAACTACCCTCGTAGGTGTATACCTAAATCGACGTATCAGATAATTCACGTCTCTGTGATGTTTTATACCGAGCTACACAAAGCAAAATTTTGGTCACCTGTAAATATAATTCGACAATTTGTTTTCTAACGTCCAATCGATTTGTCAAATTAACCATATTTTTTGGTATACTACGGTTTTTGAACTGTCTTTGATTTTTTTATAGTAATAAGTTTTTTTAAGAATTAATTTGGAGATATAGCATTGTTATCGCTAAATGCTATTAATTAGGTAATATTAATTACTATAAATATACCTTATGAGTACTAATAAATATGTTTTCAAGAGTCAGTCAAGCATTAAATATTAGTTAGTATTATCACTATTAGTAAAATTTGTAACTCTGCCAAAAGTAGATATCCGCAACATAGTCACAAGAAACCAAGTTCAATATAGAGATGCCGGCGAAGATGTTTTTCTGCCTTATATAGGAATTTTGAATTTTTCTAAAGGTCCATACAAGTTTAAGCAGGACGGCGAACCTTATCATCACATCAAAGTTATAAAGAACGTTTTTCAAGAGTACAACTTACCAATGCTTTCATGATTCGTAAAATTTCCGGACGTAAATGTAAAATAATCTGTAAAAAAATTGGGGCACTGTTTAGTTTACGAACGGAAAAATATTATGATAGATGTGCAAAAAGCAAATATTCTCATTATTTGGACACAACACTGAAAAATTGAAGAACCTGCCAGGGCTTGTATGGACATCATGCCAAGAAGAATTGACGGAGGTAATTAAATATTATTTATATGTCTAAAATATAACGATTATATTATTAATAAAAGTTTTACTTAATATTTGATTTTCATATGCTTCATTTTTGCTAAGTCAGCAGAATTTTATTGTGAGCAGTCGATGTATTAGAATGAAACATGAATATTTATTATAAATTTTTTTTAAAAGTACGTACTGAAAAATTCTATAAACAAAAAGTGCTATAGTTTTAAAATTCTATAAGGAAGCTGATTTTAATAATGATTTAAACACGAATTTTTAATACGATTCCAAAATTCGTGAAAAAGTTGCAATAAAAAAAATTATTGGTAATTACACAAACAAAATTTATTTGTAATTATAATTAAAGACCATGTTTCGAAGTAATCTAAAGCCTTGTAAAGCTATTTTATTTTTATAAAATACTTAAGATTTGTTTAGATATAATTTTACAGGATATACTCGAGAAACAACTTCTAGAAGGCTTTTATTTAGATAATAATTAAACATTAAGCCACTACAATCTTAATTTTTCGAAATGAAACTTCAAACAATTTTGGACGCCTTGATAATAAGTGCAATCGTATATCACTTCGTAAATCAAACATCAATCATCGATCATTTAATTATAAGTAATTATATTAATTATAAGGTTTTAGTATATATATATATATATATATATATATATATATATATATATATATATATATATGTTATACTACTTCATGAAAATGCTTTAGTAAATACTATTATATACAAATTATGCTTAACAATATTAACCGCCGAAGTAACGACCAATTTCACTAAATGTAACACTAAATCAATACACAGCAAATTAATGAGTAAATAGCATAGAATTTCTACATGTTAGAACATAAATATTCCCACCTATTTCAAATAAAATAAGGAAAATATAATTTGATTATTTTATATTTTGTCTAGGTGCAGTTTTAAATAGCATGTTCATCGGAAGTTATTGTTTTAAACTCCCTGGAGACTTGCATGCGGGCATTATTCACATTATTAGTTTAATTTACGTTTCCGGGTCTGAAATTAATTAGATCTTGAGCAGAAAAATATTGTTCAGCGATCGTAATGTTTTTCTGTCTAATTAACAAAATTAACAAAAATCATATTACAAAAGTTCAGAGCTTAAAGAGACACATTTGTTAAATACGAAATTGAAATACATATATCTAATAATAATAATTAAATCTGAAATAGTAAAAATAGTAATTGTTTTTCTTCCTTTCTTCAGACATATTTACCCGTTATAAATAAACTCGCAATTCAAAAAAGTTTAAAAAGTTACCGATACACTAATGCATGTGTTTTGTGTAAGTTTAAATAACTAACTGCTTCCGAGATTCCTGACAGGAACCGCGTCACTGGTATAACTGCCGACGTTTCGTACCTGCTCGTATGGAACATCTTCAGGGCTCAACTACTGCTACTATCTGTCGCACTGAAACTGTCGGCAGTTATACCAGTGACGCGGTTCCAGCCCGGAAGCCCAGAAGCATATAGTATGGACCACGACCGCGGAAATCTACGTACCAGATTTCAATGACTAAGTTATTAAAAACGTGTGTATTTTGATGTATTAATATTATTGTTTAATCGTCTTTAAAAATTACTGGCCATGAAAACTCAGTTGATCAAAACTATATGCTAGAAATAGCATTTCTTTATTTTTCGTAAGAGTAACAAAGACCGGACAACTAAACATATTTTTAATGAAAGTCAGTTTCTTTTATTTATACCTAAAAATATTTCCACGAATATTTCAGAAAAATATAACAGATATAATACAGAAAATATAATACATTTTAGATTACATGGGACAAGTAAGTGTTTTTGATAAAAAAAATTTTAATAACTCCATTCCTAACTTGAACTTTTAATGATTTTAATGAAAATTTAGCTAATGTCAAATAAACTTATAGAATTTAAATAAAGCGCAAAATGCAAATTAGACTCTGTTATTCTAACACCATGCATGTTTTTGACAAGGTTTGGCATAAAAAGTTCAATTTTAAAATGAAATTAGAACCAACATTGGTTATTTAAAATATCAACCAATATACAGTACTATGTGAAATATCACAATGCAAAACTCAGACCTTATCCTGACATCATCTGATGTTCCACAAGGCAGTGTGCTAGCCAAGACTTATTTAATCTACACAGCAGTCTTATCTGTATCTAAGGCAACAACTACTGTCCCAGTTGTGTGCTATACTATTATTCTAGTATCACGCAATAACTCTATCACTGCCAGATAAAATTTACAAGCATTTCTAGGAAATGTCAAAATTTGACTACTAATACGGAAGTTTACTTTTATTACAAAGAGAAACAACTGTCCTTCGGCAATGCTTAATGGTCTACCTGCAATTATCTCAAGGCGCTAATGTTAGGTACCTTGGTCTTCATTAAGATAAGAGAATGGAAAGGTGAAATATATAACCAATACACACCAACAACTAGGAACTGAATTTAGAAAAATGTACTAAATTCCAGGAAGTCAATCACGGATGACACTAGAAAGTAGATTATTCCCGTATGAAACCATGCTGAAACGTATAAAAAAGAACTCTGAACACAACCGTTACGATTATCATTAAGCACATACTACAATTTACCGTTTATAAAAACTAAAATACATAAAACTATGAAATTTCAATGTTTCTTTCTACAATATTAGTTACAACTGCAATATCAATTAATACATATATTGTTTCTTTCAATTTGTCGATTGGTTTTAGCATTACAGCAGACCATATTATTAGGAGGGCCTTTCAGCAAAGATTAGAACTTAATGTATTACAACTGTACAATGATCTACGGCGTTGAAAATGATCAGCAAAGAGCGATGAAGCATCATACTTGGCGACTGTTGAACGGCGGTACAACGAGTTCCAGCGTGGACGTGTTTAGCTCAAAGACGAGTGTTGTGAGGGACGGCCTGCCACTGCAGTCACTCCAGAAAACATTGATGCCGTGTACAACATAATAAAGACAACCACACATACACATACAAATATTCGGGCGGCGTCATTGAGCATAGGTATGACCCAAATCAGAACTATTCTGCATGATCATCTTGCCGTTAGAAAACTTTGCGCTTGATGGATGCCACACAATTTAACGGAATACTTTGGCTAAACATCTCATATACGAATAAACTTCTCAAACAGGCCATGCACATTGTTTCCGGGACTGTGAAGTCTACGCCAAATTCTGATTCCCAGGTTTAAGCCCCATTGAACCACATAGGGTCTTATCCCGAGAATATGATAAGATCGTCAAAAACTCAGTTCTGCCAATTCATGAAGATGTCACTTATACAGCATTTGATCGACTTAAGTCGAGAAGAGTTTCTTTAAAAATCGCTTAACTGCTCACAGAAGAAGTGTTTGAAGAATCTGACTCATAGATGGCTGAATGGAGAGACTGCGCTTCGGACGAGTGGCAAGCCTTGTTGAACACCAAACAGTCTCCGCGTGGATTTATTCTACCGTGCCAAAACTGGACTAGACTAGAGTGAGAACAGGTAATAAGAGGTGCGGCCACATGCTATACAAGTGGAGCATAAGGCCGAGTCATGGATGCGACTGTAGCGCAGAGAACCAAACGATCAAACAGATAACATATTGAGCATTCCCTGGCACACGAGAAGATTTCGTAAAAGCCACACCTGAAACCGTTCGACGACTCCAAAGTCTTAATTTGATGCTATGATTTTTACTAGTCTAGTATATATATATATATATATATATATATATATATATATATATATATATATATATATATATATGTTCTTGTGTGTGTGTGTAAATAATACCTCACTGCATTTTATCTTGTTTTTAAAATAAAATTTAATGCAAATTCGTGGTTTGGTCATTTCGAAAATTGAAGAATCGCCGCACACAACAAAGTATGTCTTACCAATTGATCTGATACATACAGCACCGATAAGTAAGTCAATGTCTGAAAAAAATTTGAATTTGATCGGATACGTATAAGAAGTAATATTTAAAAATTCCGGGAATATATTGATCGAACCTCGTTTGGGAAGACTACAATTGCTAAACCAACTATATGGAGCACAGTATTAATAACTACTTTTTTCTTTTTTTAATGTATCTCATTTCTTTTTATTTTCATAAATTTTGTAAAATATAATCAGTTATACGCGTAAAATCTTGCAGCCATGGCTAACAGGATGAAGTATTTCTAATAGTACAAATAATGAAAATAATTATATTCAAATCACAGGCAATTTATTACATTTTAAAATATCGCGGTCATCATCTAGGAGAAGGTATTGTTCTATATCCTGCAAAGTACACTTTTAATACAAAAACTTTTTACTTTAACGTAAACAATGCATATTGTTTGTAGACTGGAATGAAAAGAAGAAGACAATAGAAGTATGACGTTTGTAAAAGACTGCCTTAACAGTAGACAATAATCAGAATTACGATAAAAAATATGACCTTAGTAACCACATTACTTGGAAATTATTTATTATTTTCATTTTTTGGCAGTTATTAGTCACAGTGGAGCTTTGGAATTGTTTTTTTTATTGTAAACATTTGAAATCATAGAAAATTTAAATAATAATATATTTTCTTATTAAATTAAATTTTAATTTATTATGTAAAATAAACATAATAGAAATCATAAAAATAAATCTAACAATTTGCACAAAAATTTAAAGAAATATAAGGTTTTCCAATAGGGATGATATGATTTTGAAGTGACATTTCGGCCATTTGTAATATGTCATGATCTGTCATTTGTTTTTCATTGTATTCAGTAATGTTTACAATTTCATCATGGAGAGATATACGCAACAACAACGTTTACAAATTATTCAGTTTTATTATCAAAATAATCGTTCTCCAATTGCAACTTTTCGTGCGCTTTTGCCATTTTATGGTCGTTATAATCGTCCAAGTGTGCTCGCTATTCGTCGAATTGTTAAAAATTTGGAGGTTACATTTTCTTTACATAATTTTCAAGTGCCAATAAGACAAAGAACCGCTCGAAGTAATGCAAATATTGCTGCCGTTCAGGCAAGTGTTACTGAAGACCGTAATTTGTCGATTCCAAGACGTTCTCAACAATTGCGACTGTCTCAAACCACAACCTGGCGGATTTTTAGAAAAGATTTGGGTTTGCATCCCTATAAAATTGTTCTCACTCAAGAACTGAAGCCATTGGACCACTGTAAACGTCGTGAATTTGCTGATTTTGCATTGGAACAACTTGAAAACTGGTGCGAAGAAAATCCACAAATTATTTATGAAAAACCATTAGATTCACCTAAATTGACAGTTTGGTTTGGTTTTTGGTATGGTGGAATCATCGGTCTGTACTTCTTTCAAAATGAAGCTGGTAACACCGTTACTGTCAATGGAGAGCGGTATAGATTGATGATAACCAACTTTTTATGGCTGACATTGGAAGAAGTTTATCTTGACAACATTTGGTTCCAACGAGATGGGGCTACGTGCCACACAGCAAATGCAACAATAGAATTATTGCGAGAAAAGTTTGGAGATTCGATTATTTCAAGAAATTGTGATATTGAATGGCCTCCAAGAAGTTGTGATTTAACACCATTAGACTATTTCTTGTGGGGTTATTTGAAGTCATTGGTTTATCGAAATAAACCAGACTCTCTTCAAGGTTTACAAGTCAATATTGAACGTGCCGTGCCATTCATGACATAAGACTAGATTTAGTGGAAAAAGTGCTCGAAAATTGGGTTCATCGCATTCGTTCCTGCAGAAGAAGTCGTGGAGGCCATTTGAATGATGTTTTATTTAGAACTTAATTGTATCGATTGTACTTCACATTAAATAAAAAACTTTTGAATTTTCTTAACAAGAAGTGTGTTTTTTTTTTTAAGAAATCATATCACTCTTATTGGAAAACCCTGTACAATATATTTAAATATAACACATATAAAACTAATAATTTAGTGAAAATGAAAAATACAAAATTAAATAAACTTAAAAAATAGTGTTTCCTATTTCATTTATTACAGTTAATATGTGCGATATATTTATTTTCCCATGGAATACATACACAGTTCATTCACAAAGCTGTTACATATATTTAGCTGACGAAATTATTTAGTCTACCATCTCTACTTGCTCTAAAGTTTAGGAAGAATAACCGAATTCATTGTGTCTGCTTGATGTGGACTTAGGAGGGTGGATTGATATATAATGTCCCCTATTATATAAAATAAGAATAAGAAAAGACAAAATAATGAAATCAGTCTCAAAAGGAAGAAAATTTATTGTACAACTAATGTAGGTACATAATTATTTTTTCACGGAATCAGTATTTACTGCAAATATATTCCTACAAACGCTGAATCCATTTCTTCATTCCGTCTATGAAAAAACTTTCTTGTTTACCATTGATCTAATTGCGAACAGCAGCCCGAATTACAGTCACTACATTATAACTTTCGTTCTGTGATTTTTCAAAGACAATAATTAACAAAAGTACGTTGCTACTTTTTTATAGAAATCTGTAAGTATTATGACAAAATACTGTATTAATTAGATTAGACTATAAACCTGCTTTACTTCTCTTAATAAATTGTTGAATTTAAATAATAAGATGAGAATTTTATGATTATAATACCAAACAGTTAATAATTTCTATGTTATTTACTTTCAAACAAGAGTTTAGAAGTTATTTTAAAAGTAGGTATCATGTATGTATATAATAATTAATATATAATCAATATTTACACCGAAAAGTGACTTTATTGATTAATAAAAACAAGTAACAGGCAATTATTTCTACTTGACCAATTTTTGATTAATGAACATTAAATACATACATATTTAATAAATAGAATCTAACTATATATTACAGAAAGTGCTATTTAAATATATTAAAATCAAGGAAGTTTGGGCACTCAATAAAATTTTGAATGCATAAAGAAAATGAAAAGAAAACACGAAAGTAAAATGTATTGATTCTATTTTTACTGACAAACATCTAACAAAGACTTATTCACCGAAATAGTTCTGATTTGTTGTAAATTGTTACACTTTTTCCTGAATGAAATATTCTCCTTTCACTTCAAAACAACTTGCGTCACACGCGACATCATATCAGAGAATTTTCTAAACATCGATTAAAGAGGCTGCCCAAGATGATTCTTGGAACTTCGTCCTATATCAACGCCAAGGGATTCAAATCTGAGGAGGCCGTGGCATAGTTTGCACCTTATTAGCTTCTGCCTAAACGTTTAAATAATTTTTGCAAATTTTAGCGGTATATTTTGGGTCATTATCAAGCTCAAATGAGAAGTTATCCCTTTTGAGCACAGTCCTGAAGAAATAGTGCTATGTTCTCGAATTCTTCTGTAGTCTCCCTTATCTATTTTTACCAAGTGACCAATTCCTGCTGTTCAGAAACATCTCTAGATCATGACTGAACCATCCTCGTGCTTTACCGTAGAAACGACGCATTCGCGTAGCATTTTCTTGTGCTTCATCCTTCGCACAAGGATCCTACGCCTTTACCCGCGAATACCTCAAATTTAGACTAGTATGTCCTAAGCACCTTGGCCAAATTATTTGGCGCCCAGTTGCGATAGCTTTATTCCCATCGTAACAGTTTTTGTCGATTTTCTCGTCTCAACAAGTTTTCTGAATACGACGCGTTCATGAAGATCGGTTTCTTTTAGACGGCGTTTTGTTGTATTGACTGAAATTGGATTTTTACGTTTGCGAGTTGTTGTCTATTTTGTTTGCTAAGTAATTTAATTCGTAAATCTTCAGTAACCGTTGTATCCGAGAAGGATTACGATCTTCGACAGACGCCGTCGTATGATATCGCTCGAGTGTATATTGTATCGTGTTTTTTTTTACATGTTGTATTTCAGCAATTGCTCATTCTAAATAACCATCTTCTTGAAGCGCAATTATAGTGTATCGCTTTCGTATACTTATTGGTTTTTCTTTCAGAATTTTAAAATACGATTCTTCAATATTAAAAAAAAATTTTTAACTCTTACAAACACGGACAATCGCGTCGACAATAGTCTACTAATATAAGTACACTATAAGTGACGAACAACGATAGAACTATAATTACAGTACATTTTAGTAAAAACTTAAAAACCTATGCTCTCTCTGCTCGTTGTAAACAACCCTGGCGCACATAATTTGGTATTCCCGAGTAATACAAAATTTCACAATAAAAATTGTTCCTAGGAATCCTTATGTTACATTTATCGTACAATATTGCATATTCATATTATAATTATTTAACAGGTGTACAACTTTGTACTTTGTGGTTTTATAAAAACTTAGTTCCCAAACTTTCATGAACGCTAGTGTATATATGTTACATGCGTTTAAAATGTTAATGTGAAAAAACAAACTAAGAGTAAGCAGTGTAATAACTGTAATCAGTAAATACTGATTACTAATCAGTCTTCACGTAAATTTTTATTTTTACAGTTTCAACACTTTGTGACTTTAATATCCTTTTATTATGTACTATCGCCGTAAAAATTTCAGGTAAGGCGGCTTGTCTCGAGTGGTTATGCATTCAAGATGGCACGAGACAGATGGCAACCAAGCACGTGCTTTGTCCTCATCTTATACTCTAACGAAGAAACAGCTGCTTCGGCGTTGTGAACGCTTCGCAGTAAAACTATTAAATTCCCAATGAGATGGGCAGGTATACACTGGTGTTGTCTCATGTTTTAAATCGGAGACTCACTATGAAATTATGCTCTTATGAACTTCACGTGCGCGATGATAAAATAATTTTTTTAGTTATTGTTCGTGCATTAAACAAATTATCATATATATTGCTTCTGAAGTACTTGGTTGTATCTATATAGTTCTATGAATGACCGAAAAATTGAGTTAATTTACAATTATTCACAGTCACAGAGCTTTTTTTAGAAAAAATACATGTTTTATTTACTGAGTTGTTTCCAAATGATCATTAGCACTAACAAAATATAAATTTTTTAATTTAAACGAGCTTATTTAGTGTTGCAAATAAAATCTAAAATCATGTAGATCGAAATCGTTTTATATTTTCTATAAACATTTAAAACCTTCTTAAAATTACATGTACAGATGTTCAGTAAATTTACTAATATTTCTAGCAAATTCTATAAAAATTCTTTAAATAATCCTAAATCAAATACACGTATAAACAAGTAAATATATCAAGTACATATTTAATAAACTATATAAATTAAAAATTCTTGATTTATTCGATCGTTTTGTTAAAAATATTTGAGAACAAAACTACAAATAGAATTTCTAATAAAACAACATTATAGAAGAAATATAATTTTCCTTTCCAAAGAGATTGTTATAAAACATAGAAGTATTATTATATAGTACTCTAAGATGTAAGACAGATAAAATATAAGGAAATGAAATAAATTGATTTATACAAATCGAACTGTGTCAAGTTTAGCAACAATAATTATGTTTCTACATTGTTTTCATTGCATATACTGTTTCCCATTTCTTCAAAGACCATAAAAATCCAAAGAGCAATGATGAAAATGATAAAGCAATATTAGGAAATATAACATTCTAATGAAATGCGTTAGATATTAACTTGGAGTAAAATTTCTGTTGTTTTAAATAAGCAGATAATTTTACTTATAAATCAAAAACACGTGTTTCTACTGAATCATTGGGCATTTTATTTGTTTTTCTACTTGCTGTATAATATAAAGGAATTCTTTTAAACCTTTCATCAGTTACTTATGACATTTAGAGAGAAGCAGAATTAACTGAAAAGAATTTGTCTAATCGTAAAAGAATATATGCATCACCTCTCATTAAACACAATGTTTTGGACAAGCTGATTACTGGAGATGAAAAGTCTCTGCACTATAATATTAAGAAGAAAAAAAGCTACCTGTAATCATGGTCATTAATAGCACTTGCAAAATCAAATATTCATCAGGGAAAAGTACTGCTCTGTTTGTGGTGGAACAGAAAAGGTCTAGTGTATTACGAATTGTTAAAATAAGGAAAAACAGTCAACGCAAATGTGTACTACAATTTGATAAATTACGTGCATCTATCAAATAGAAAGGGCCTGCATTAGCGCCCAGAAAAGGAATCGTGTTCTATAATGATAATATTCGACAACATGCCGCAATGGCGACATAACAAAAACTTAATGCGTTGGAATGGGAAGTTCTTAAAGCCCCACCATATTCATCTGACATTGCACCATCTGATTATTACCTATTTAGATCTTTGCAAAATTATTGAACGGGAAACAAATTCATTCTTTCAAAGGAGTTTCTGAGGCGGTTGCTGACTATTTTCACTCCAAGGACGAGAACTTACAAAACAGGAATTGGAAGATTACCTGAAAGATGGCAACAAGTTATTACAAATAAGGGAAATTATATCATTGAATAATATTAAATATATATTTTTATAAATTAAGACGACAGAACTTTTCCTCTTACCTCATAATATGTACACAGTTTGTCACAAAGAAAACGGAACTTTTTTAAAATACTAATTCTTAGTGGCGCCACCTATTACAAAAAATTCGCGTCGGTAAGGTAGATCTTTCATCAATGTTATGTCAAAATATGACATCTGCATCATTAGAAGCAGAGAAATTGCGCATAAAGTTAAAGTGTGTATTCGGTATTTGTCGAAAAATGAATTTTGAACAAAAAACAAATATCAAGTTCTGCTTCAAACTCGGAAAATCGTTTACTGAAACGTTTAATTTGATGAAAAAAGTGCATGATAATGCGTGTTTATCACGTACGAGTGTGTATGAATGGTATAAACGATTTAAAGTCGGTCGTACGGTCATAAATCACGACGAACATCCTTGTGCAAAAAAATCTGTGGTTACGGAAAGTAACATTGAACTTGTGCTCTGAATTCAACATTATACAGACTTGATTAAAGATTCAAAAATGGACGGAAACTTCAGGTATTTTATTATAACTTGCGATGAAACGTGGTGTTTTCAATATGATCCAGAGACCAAGCGTCAAAACCTTGAAAGGAAGCATACAAGCGAAGAGAGACCGAAAAAAAAGCCCTTTGGAGAAGTCAAAAGTGAAGACAATGTTGATTTGTTTTATGATTCAAAAGACATAGTGCATGAAGAGTTTGCACCAACTAGTCAAACAGTCAATGCTGTATATTATCTCGGTGTTATAAAGCGCCTTTTGGCGCGTATTTGTTGTGTGTGCCCTCGATATCGTGAAAATGGTAGCTGGCGTTTGTTACATGATAATGCACCATCTCTTCGCTCGACATTTATTACTGATTTTCTTACTACAAATGGCATTTTAACCATCAACCATTCACCGAATTCACCGGATTTGGTCCTCTGTGATTTCTATCTATTCTCCAAACTACATTTGCCGATGAAAGAACAGCGTTATGCCGACGTCGAAGCCATTAAAAAGGCGTCGACAGCGATCTTAAAGGACATCTCTAAAACTGAACTTAAAAATTCATTCGACATGTTAAATCGTGTGAAACGTTATATTGAAGTCGAAGGCGACTACTTTAAATAAAATAAATGAATTTTACCAAAATAGTAAGCTTTTGTTTTCATTTTAAAAAAGTTCTGTTTTCTCTGAGACTGTGTATACGCATGTTCTACAAAGGTTATATTACAAAAAATATGGTTTGTCATTGATTATTCACTCTGATGTTTTTAACATAATCATTAATAAACCAAAAAATTTAAACGAATAGGAAGCGATACCAACGTCGATCTGCTAAAAATGAGATAGTTTGAATAATATGTAGCAAATTTGTTAGGTGTACGCTATTCGTCAATAAGTCACATGATTAAATGTCTAAATGAGACTGGTTCTTATTCTCAAAGACGAGTCCAAAAACAAAAAAATTAACTGAATTTTTTCGGTCGATTTATTCTAAGAAATTGGACTGTTACAAGTTCAGTGTTGAGAAACGAACTCGAAGCAGTTCGCAATCTACCAGTTTCTTCTTAAACAATCAGAAAGAGGTTGAGAGGAATTGAATAATAGAGCACTTGTCATTGTGTTGCTACTTACCAGAGAACACAGTTACTTGGCTCAGATTTGCATGAAACAAAGATAAGCTTAAAGATTTGTGATGTACGAAATGTCTGGAGAAGACCAGAAGTCTCATTTACGAGACTTCATGTTGCCAGAATAGCATTCGACTTCCTCAATGAGATTAATATGCCGACAATAGATATAAATATAAATAAGATATAAATCCCATAAAACATCTACGGGATGGATTTAAACGGACGATTAAGAACTGAACAGTTTGTAGAAATATAAAAGAGCTTGAAAAATTAATTGTTACCGAATGATAAGATTCATTGAGAAGCAATTCAATAATTAATTATCAGGATTATGACGGGCTTGTATTTATTTTTTTGTTATATTTGCTGTTGTTTCTGATAATGTGATATTGGAAATGACGAGAGTTTTAAGAACGTAATATCGACAGCAAGTCGAAGTAATGACAAAGAATATGGAAATTTTCGAATAAGGTTAGATAAGTCCTGGGTTTAAATATTAAATATTTCTTAAACATTTCTTATTTTCTTTTACATTATCTGAGCCAGACATAAAAATTCGTAACAAAAACTTGGAATATGTATATTCTTATACTGTTAAACACTACCTTTTTCAAGCTTTCATCAATGCAGATATAACATCTATTTCTTGTTTCTGAAACACAGTGCGAAGTACTTCTATTACTAAGTGGCAAATCAGAGATTTAACACTAAATATGAGTCCCATGGCCTAACGATGTGTCTATAATTTATAGATTATTGCAAGTAAAATAATAAAATCATAAATATGTGTACCAATTCCAAACATTTTTTTGAAAAACATTTTTTGGAGTTTTTAACGGACAACGTTAATATTTTTATATTTACTTTTAGTCATTAAATTTTAAAAATTGTGGAAAATTATAACTAGAAATTGCAGATATTTATTATAAAGAACCTACACATATAGTCGTTCAACTATGTATGCATGAAGTCTTGGTTTTATTTTAATTTTTCTATTCTTTTAGTTTAAATAAACAACAAGAATAGAATAAAAAATAAACACCTAGACATTTAAATAATTAAATAATAAAGCATTACCTGCGGAAAACAAAACAAAAACAAAAAATATATATAAAAGGCAGCTGATGTTTTTTTATTAGTCGAGTTAATTTACTTTACATAATGTTTACATTTATCTTTATTGTCTGAAAAAATAGATATCATTTAGATTTTCTTCGATGAAGAAAGAAAAAAATTATAATTTTTGAAATATTTCGCTGTAGAAACTTTCTTCTTGTATCTTAGGCTGTATATGGACACATGTATCTACATACATACGTATGTATAGAAAACATTTCAATCGCTGTCGTATTGAAAAAATATTTCCAAAAATAATTCAGTCTTAAATATAAACAGTAACATTCATCAAGAAAACCTGAAGGCATATAAATCAGAGCAGATGTTGGATTCCTAAAATTAAGCAGGTGCTATGAAATTTAATGAAACAAAAAATTATCGTTCATCTGCAGCCGCAGACTGGATCCAAATATTTTTAGTATAAATTTTTAGCAGTAGGATCTAAAATGCAATATTTAACTAGAAAAAATAGTATATAGATATTGAATTGTGTTAACATGAATTAATTATTTGATGTTAATTAAAACGTTTATTTGCACAAAAAACATGCGAATTAACTTTCTTATCTATACAGGGAAATGTTTTATCTCACAGAAGTCTACTTGTAATAAAATAAATTAATTCTGTCACAATACAATATAATTGGTACATTGTTTATGAAAATCGTTTATTTTATAATTGTTGGAATCCTAAGGAAAGGGGCGACAAGTATTTACCAAAGTGCCCATAATAATCCTCCAATTTTAATTAATTTCAATATGAAAGTTTCTCATTAAATCTATTAGATATTTAATAATAATTTTATATGGGGCCACTGTGTTCTTAGTGGTGTTAATACTTAAAATAAATGGTAATAATAAATAACATGTGAAATATACATACTGATGTACTAAATAAAATATCACTAGTGTCATGTAATCCGGCAAAACAGGGTTGATTTTTCATGAACATAAACGACACAGGGTGGGGTAACTAGATTTCATTCAATAATAAGTTACAATAGACTGGGTATATGTATCTGCTTAAAATACAACAATATAGATTTTTTAGGACTAACTTAAAACAAAAAGTAATATAATTTTAAATTCAAATAAACAAACATATGAACTGAAATGATTTTATTACACACAAAACGAAAAAATAAATTTTAGAACAAATACAAATTGCACAATATTGTCATTAAAAGATAATAGATACAGGTAATGTAAATTTGTAAAATGTCAATACCGCCCTTTGAAAAGGGTCGTATATACGAAAAAGTTCTTAAAATGTGTTTGAAACTCACCCGTTGATGAAAAATCTAGTTGTACCATGTTTTAAATCACTTTCACTAAAATTTCACGCAACTTTTCATTAATAAAGTTAAGGGAATTTGTAAAACCATCGAAAAATTCATTAGCACCCCCGTATAAAATAGACCAACACGAACCTACTGTCACTACATAACAGAAAGAAATGGATTGCTTTTCTCATGTATATAAGCTATTCGGTTATATTTACGAAAAATAACGATGAATATAACGAAGCCGATAAAAATGATTTCTTCTGAATTTTGACATGAATAAACAGCTGATTATATCTGTAAAAACGTGTTTAATTTATAAGACATTTTAAAATTTAAATTATTAAATATATACAACGTTCAAGAAAATGAAGACTCGATTTAATTCTTATGATATTGTGTGTTGTGTTGCAGAATTGCAAATGTGAGTCTTAATTTAAGTTAAATTATTCTACATATGTATTTTTTTCAGTCTTGTGTGTATGCGCGTTAATAACATATACGATGTAGACAATAAAACCTATTTAATAAGATTACAGAAAAGTGAAGAAAAACATATACTTCTGTTAGAGTCAGGAAACAGAATACACACTACAGTTTTTGAATGGCCGAAAAATGTTGCACCATCAGGATTTAGTATGAAGGTAAACTTGAAAATGTAAAATAACTTAATATTTTATTGCGGCATACCAATTTTAGATGAGAAAACATTTAAAGAACAAACGCCTAGAAAGTATTGTACAACTTGGCTTTGATAGAATAATAGATTTACAATTTGGTAGTGGTGAAGCAGCTTACCATATTATATTGGAACTATATGATCGTGGCAATATTATCCTAACTGACTATGAATTAACTATTCTGTACGTTTTGAGACCACACACTGAAGGTGATAGGATTAAATTTATTGTCAAAGAAAAATATCCTACAAATAGAGCAAGAGAAAATGGTCCACCAACAAAAGACAACATAAAAGAAATATTATTAAATGCTAAGGAAGGTGATCAATTGAGAAAAATATTGGTGCCTATTTTAGGTAAATATAAATTAGCCTAGAAACTATGTTTTATGCAGACTGTTATAGAATATGGACCAGCTCTTATTGAACATGTTCTATTATTAAATGGATTTAAGAATACTACCAAAATTGGCAAGGACTTTAATATTCTGACCAATATTGATAAATTATTTCAAGCAATACTACAAGCAGAACATATAATGAATCAAGCTAAGGTCTCACCTTCAAAGGTAAAACTCTCAAAAACTATTTTAGCGACATGTATAATTTAAAAAAAATATTTAGGGTTATATTCTTCAAAAGAAGGAAGAAAGGCCTAATAAAGCAAATATTGATGAAAAAGAATATTTTTATTCAAATCAAGAATTTCACCCTTTACTTTATGAACAGCTTAAGAATATGCCTTACAGAGAATTTGAAACTTTTAATCAAGCTGCGGATGAATTTTATTCTGCTTTCGAAGGCCAAAAAATTGAAATGAGAGCTTTACAACAAGAAAGAGAAGCTATGAAGAAGCTTGAGAATGTAAAAAAGGATCACACCAAAAGAATAGAAGATTTAGAAAAAACTCAACAACAAGATAAGCAAAAAGCTGAACTAATTACAAGAAATCAAGAACTTGTTGAAAAAGCAATATTAGCAGTTCAAACAGCACTAGCTAATCAGGTATATTGTCGATGAAATGTTCAATGTTAGTTCCACTTTTCTGTAATAGTAAAGGTTATTGACGAAATAATATATATAAACAATAGAATTAATACAATACAATATATATAGGACCGAAAAATTTTACACCTATATTTTTTTTAAAATGCCCTAGAATATCATAATTGTAAAATAAACTTTAGAAAACTTTTCAGTAGCTTTTATCCATGTAATTAATACAAAATTTTGTATTTTTTAAGGATTTTCCTGATATTAAAATGTATTTAAATGAGGTAGTCTGTATGAATGTTAAAAAAGGTAGTCGGCAGCCTTTAAAAAGAAGCTGTATAAAGCTGCAAATAAAATTCAAACTGCTAGTGTATATATCAACCACCAACCACAACTATTGTTAAGAATATACAATATATATGTACCTACAAATCGTAATTATTTTCAGATTTCTTGGGAAGATATTGGTGCATTAGTGAAGGATGCAATGGCCAATGGAGATCCTATAGCAAAGCATATAAAGAAACTAAAGTTAGAAACAAATCATATTAGCCTTTTATTGACGGATCCATACGAAGATGACGAATTGCCAACAATGGTCATTGATATTGATCTTGGTTTAAGTGCCTTTGCAAATGCTAGGAAATATTATGATCTAAAACGTAGTGCCGCTAAAAAACAACAGAAAACTATAGAATCGCAAAGTAAGGCGTTTAAATCTGCCGAAAAAAAAACTAAGCAAACGTTAAAAGAGGTAAGTCATGTACTGTTGTTTTCATAAATAGGAGTTGAAAAAGTTTTTATCAGGTTCAAGCTATAACCAATATCAATAAAGCTAGGAAGGTGTATTGGTTCGAAAAGTTTTTCTGGTTTATAAGTTCTGAGAACTATTTAGTTATCGCTGGCAGAGACCAACAACAAAATGAATTGATTGTAAAAAGGTATGAATATTATGAGAAGGCCTACTCTGACGAACATGCCAACATATCGATCTATTAATCTATTGACGTCAACAACGATACCGTTACGACTTATTTTATAATTTATAGGGATATCGCCTACTTTTGTGATATTAATCTTAAGTAAAAGTGCAGATTTTATAAGGATAAAATTGAATGTTACAGTTTCAAATTTCTGTAAGGATTCTAGAAATATTGAAATTCTTTATATTATTCAGTATGTTTATGATAAATTCTAAACTATTTATAACTGTCATTTATGTTAATAATTATTCGAAAATATTTTCATTTTAGAAAAGCAGAAAATATTCTGTTTGTCAAAATTTGAACTCGTAAAGTTGAGACAAATTTAATACAGCATTAATACGTCATTTATACTACAACCAATTTAATTTGGCCAGGCAACCATCACGAAAGTTTAACATGTGAATGTAAGGTTATGACTGCAGCCTATTAGATTATATAACAAAGGCTTTTTGCTTAGTTGTCTATATAATCAAAAAGTAGTAACCATTATGGAGATTAAGGAGTAAAATTAAAAGTGACAATATTATACTCTACACATTTATTGATTACGTTACAAAATAAAATATATTGATGCTACTCATATATCAAAGAAACACATACGTTTTTTAAACATTTCTGTTCACAATCAATATATGAAGTATCACTGTCCGATTCACGCAGATGAATAATAAATCTCTCTTCTTTGTTGTCAGACAACAGATCTTTTGGCATATCGTCTTTTCTAATTTTGTCGATGTGGTTACATTCTACTCTCGATAATTCCGGAGTTATTTGATTTATTGCTTCGTGAATGAGTTTTTCCATATTTGTAGTTTCAATATTGTGTGAGCCTATTTTTTTTTTACTCACTCCAAATTAGCTCTATAGGATTCAAATCACAGTGATATGGAGGAAGGCGTAATACAGTATGACCCTTGGATTTAGCATACTCATCGATTACATATTGTGGCATTGGTTTGTACCTACTAACGATTTCTAGCAGTTCGGATTCTAACATATATGGATGGTATGGTATGTTCATCGATTGTAGCCAACAAATTATGTCACTTTTCTTTGATGAAGAAGTAGAGGGCCTATATACTTGCACTGAGTGGTAGGGTGCATTATCCATAACGATTATCGCATTGTTTGGTAAATGTGGTACCACTTGCGTTTTAAACCATTTTGAAAAGTTTTCAAAATTCATTTCATCATGACAATCACCACTTTTGGTTTTTGATTTAAATCAAAGTAAACCATTTTGAATAAAACCCATACTACCTCCGCAATCAGCAATTATCCATCTTTGGCCTTCCCCATCTTTTTTGAAAACTCCATGTTCACCAGGACCTTGCCAACACTTCAAAACAGTATAATTTTGATGTACGTAGCTTTCGTCTAAATATACAACAGGTCTTTTATTTTCACCAAGTTCATCATTTGCATTTAGGAAACGTAAATAACGAGCTCTCCATGTCACAATATCATATCGCTCCATCAAATATCTTCTATTTGACTCACTCTTTTTATATTTAAATCCCATATCAGCTAATAGTTTCCATAATGTTTCTTTTGAACTTTTGAATTGGATTTCATTCACCATGAACCCATGTAGGATATTTAGAGTTGGCACGGTCTTATCAACTACATATAAGGAATGAATTTTATTGCGATGTATACATCTACAACAGACAAACAATGATATAATAAATACTCACACAAAAAGTTAATATTTTTATACCTGTCTGCATAATCAGCAAAATACGAGGAGACCTTTTGATGGTGTTTGAACAAGCAGTATCCATCGATAAAGATTGTGATTCGGCCTGAGGTGCTTTATTTTCCTGTCATTGCTGACACACGAACCTGGTTAACGGAAATATTTTTTGTAGTATATTTTGTGGTCGCCTTTTCGCTCTCGCAAAATGTTATAATAATATTCTGCAGCAATGTGAACACTTCACCTTGCTTGGATTTTTTCTTAGGCATGTTAGTAATATATCCATAAATAAATTATAACTAACACACATGATAGCAACACTTAAATTAACATTACTAACCTGGAAATCAGACAAACAACGCTTTAGCCCTGAAAAAAACAGTTAATACTGAATAAAAAACGAAACAGGACGGAAGTGGAAACTGGAAATAAAAAAGAAACTCTATAAACTAACGAAATTACAAGAAACACCAAACTAACCTATAAATTCAAACAACAAATAGATCTAAATAGATATGATATTGTACTTGACTGTACTTCAGCTGAATATATAGGTTAAGGAGGTGAGAGGTAAAGAATTTCGCGTATTAGTTCACATTTTTTCCGCCGGCCAAATAAAATTGGTCGTACAATAGAAAAATACTTTTGATTCAAACTTTTATAGTTTCTTTAAACTATTCCTTCCATGTGATATTAATCTGTACTAATAGATAAGACCACGCAAATGACCAAGACGGCACTAAACTGTCGGAATGGGCCGATGCACAAAATTTGCATCCAATATTTAATCCAAAAGACACCTATACATTCAGATCTGCCATACGAAATACCGAGACAAACCCAGACATACGTTGTGTCTCTATAAATCAACATAGAAGACCTCTTCCTGTCAACCGTTACGTGACAAACAGTTTCCCATACAACCAGCACCGACCAATTCTAGAAGTGGGAATACAAATCCAATTATAGAATCATCTTCGCTTCCAATGTGGAACTTCTCAAACGCTAACTAGAAAGAATTCTCTAGAGAACTGAACAGAAACATCAGGTGAACACTACCTACTGTATGGAACTACGTGAGATTAGCGAAGATGGTCATAGCTATTGTCAAGAAATATAAACCACGGGAAGTGAGAAAACTGTACATTCTTGGCTGAAGCGAGACAAGTTAATTGCTCTACAATGACTTTCTAGAGAATGGATGGGCTGATGTGGGTGTTGAACTCCTACACAGTTTGCATGAAGTGAAAAGAGCCAATTGGGGTGAAACCGTAGATATCTAAGGCGTAACATCTCGCAAACCATAAAGTAAATCTATTGCCACCGTTAACCAAGTTGCAAATCACGATGTCAGAATGTTGAGATCAAAAATCAGTAATCCTGCTCAGAAGAAGGGTTTGATGCGATGGACTCATGGATGGCTGAATGGCGAGACAGTGCTTCAGAGAAATGGTATCTCTTGTTGAACAGTAAACAGCCTCTGTAAGGATTTGATCTACTGTGCCAGAGTTGGATATCTTTCAATAAAGTGTGAACGGGTCATAGCAGAGGCGGTCACATGCTACACAAGTGGCGCATAAAACCGAGTCCTGGATGCGATTATGGCGCGAAGAACCAAATAATCAAACACATAGTGTATATGTGGTTGTCAAGCATTCCTTGTCACAGGCAAGGTTCATTACAAAATGACATTAATGACATTTTGTTAAAATATATTAAAGTTGAAGGAGAATATATAGAAAAATAATAAAAAAGCTAAATGTCCTAACTCATTTGTTTTATATCAATTCTCATTTGTTGTCAAGTGATCCTCATATAAGATAGTAAAGCTTGAAAGGGAATATAGCGATATTTATTTATATATAACGAGACAAAAAATGTACTGTCATGTTTCTGTTAGAATCTCTATAATTAATTTATTATTAGTAAGAATTGTCGAAGCGTATGTGCTTTTTATTTTGAAAAATCTCAATTTAATTTTAACTTATTTACCTTTTTATCATGTAATAGAGGATCTTGATTCCAACGGCTTTCGTTATTTACGTCACACCTTACAATTTCATGTGAAAGTTTACTTATTCTTACTTACAATTAGATCTTGATGGCCATGTCTGCCCAACAGTATTGGAGAGTATGTATGTCTAATTCGATAACATGCATTCGCTTTTATCGATTGACAGACTACGGCTCGCCCCTGTCAGTCAGGCATTCTATCCAGCACTACTTATGATGGTATCGAATTGTTATATCGCAGAATAACCTCCTACATTTGGTTTTAGTCTTGACAAAAATACTTTTGCAGATATATGAAACCGAATGATATTTACGTTCATGCTGATATTCATGGCGCTTCTAGTGTTATTATTAAAAACCCAACAGGTTCACCAGTTCCTCCAAAAACCTTAAATGAAGCTGGTGTAATGGCCATATGTTACAGGTAATATAACATTTGAATCTGTAAAAACATGATCTATGATTTTAAGCTTATAGTATGTCACAAAACTATCTTAATATTAATTATAATTAGATAACATTCCCACCATTTCAGTAATTCAAATAAAGTGTACACATTTGTTATTGTTCCAAGTTTAATTTCAATCAATCTGCGATCATTATATTAGAAATCTTATTAAGCTCCTTGCTACGCAGATGCACAGTTCAGCACTATATTGTTTAGTTTATGGAAAAAGCAGTCTTCTCCCTTATCATGCCCAAATATCAATTCTACTTTCCGTACTCTTCCGTTTTTAAATATGAACAACAAATGTGAAGAAATGAGACGGAAATGTATGAATCCGTCATAGGAGATCATACATATTGATATTTAGTTGTGACTGGAAATAGACATTATTGTTTCCACAATTTGTTCACTAGTTTACATGAAAAAAGAGGACATCTAAAATGTTTGAATTTAAATAGCATTTTCAACTCGTATTTTACATTCTCAACTGTCATAGTAAATGTTAAATATGAAAAGAAGTTATATCGAGAAAAAGAGGATCAGGCGCGAAAAGAGTGTCAAATGCTAACAATGATGCTGCAATTATTTTATTTAAGGAAAGAATCCATTCCATTCTGTAAGAAAAAGCTACAGTTGAAATTAATTTTCCTGGTTCTTTTTCAACCTTTTGTAGAAGAATTAAAGGGTCAGAAATAGGAAGTTACGCCGCTACTAAAAAGGACCTCTAATAATGGAGCATAAAAATTCGAGATTGATTTTTGTTCTTAATTACGTTTATCAAGATGCAGAGTTTTGGAATAGAGTTGGTTTTTATCGGTGAAAAGACCTTCCAATCGTCAAATGATGGAAATACTCGTGTATATACTAGAAATACTAGATTTCAAGACAATACGTAAGCGATTTACAACATATGGATCCATTTTCTATAAACGTTTGGGCCTGGATAAGTATATATGGAGCTGGCGTCTTGTGAAATATTTGTCGTCGACTGAACAGTGAAATTTATCTACTCATATCAGAAAATGGCATGTTACCATCTGTACTCCCGAACAAAATTTGATTTATTAACATGATAATTGTCCCCCGTACACAGTGCACATACCACAAGAAAATAACATCGAAGTTCTGCCTTAGCTAGCAAATAATTCCGTCCTTGATGTCAGAAAACGTCTGGGGACTACTAGTTAAAAAGATTTATAATCGAAATTTTGGATCAGAAAATAAAGCAAACCTTTGGCAAACGATAGAAAATAAATGGGAAAATATTAGCAATGATCATCTATTTATACAGAATCTAATTCAGTCGATACCCAGACGACTAAAAAAAGTAATAACGAAAGGAAATTTAACTAAATATTAAAATTATTTATTACCAAATATTCTTCATTTTGTTAAAAAAAATATTTGATGCATATTTATTAACAAATGACTGCATATGACACATAAAACACATGGTCTCTGACAAAAATATCTATCTATTATTTTTTATTCTTCTTCTTCTTACTTATTTTCTATTTATTATACTTTAAAAGACCAGATTAATCTATGGAAAAAAAAAGAAAAGTTACCTATAAGAGTTGTACTCGTTTTTCATGCAAGTGAATGTACATATCTTTTATTTTTTGCATTAATCGTTTGTTTTGTATATTTATGTAAATTTTTCAATTATGTAAAATTACTAATAAATTCAAAATCTAGAGAGCTTATTGAACCATAAAATTTTTTTAGATAATCAGATATACCCAAACAATTTAATTTTTATTGTTAATTGTTATCAAATTAAGAAAACATTCGTTACAAATATATGTTTCATATACATATGTATTTGTATCATTATTTATCCTATAATTTCCGAATTCATTATTTTCTAGTGTTGCCTGGGAGGCTAAGGTTGTCACTAATGCATATTGGGTTTTTGGAGAACAAGTTAGTAAAACTGCACCCGCGGGTGAATATTTGACAACCGGCAGTTTTATGGTACGAGGCAAAAAGAATTTTCTTCCACCTTCTCACCTTATACTTGGGTTAAGTTTTCTTTTTCGTTTGGAAGATGGCAGCATTGAGCGACACATTGGAGAAAGGAAAATTATGCATACTGCAGACGATTCCCTAAGTATAACTGACAGTGATATAAATAAAGATGAGGTAGAAATTGAGGTGTTAGATGATGATGAACTGGAAGAAGAGACTGATACCCAATCAGAAAATCCCATAAACAGACTTGAAAGTATTAATGAAGAAATTCAGAACGACACAAACATTACGGATTGTTTACAAAATAAAGAAGATACTAAAGAAAACGAAGATCATACAGATACAAGTAACGAGGATGCAAGTTGTGAATCAGATGATGAAAAATCGATATTTCCAGATACTCATATTAAAATACAACGCTTCGAGGGCACAAAAATTAATATTCTAGTGGAAACTCCTCAAAAAATTGCAAATGCGGAAGAAAACTCTGAAAAAAGTATAGACTTAGGAAATGAAAACCCACTCGTTTTGAAACCTAGAAGTAGGGGTAATAGTGAAAATAAGCAAAAACAGTTAAAGCAAGTCAATCAAAATATTAATACAAAAGAAGAAAGCAAAAAGCAGCAACAACAAGCTAAACGGGGACAAAAGAGCAAATTAAGAAAAATCAAAGAAAAATATAAAAATCAGGATGACGAAGAAAGGCAGTTAAGAATGACCATATTACAGGTTAGTTCAAGTACTTAACTTTTATTGATTTTCAAATCAATTCATGTATTTCTCAATCATAGAAATTTGTGGACAATATTTCAAATAGTAGACATATTTGCGGATTTTAGCGTGACTTTTGAATTAACAGCAGGATGTAGAGTAATATTTACACTTCATTAATAAATTTGTTGATACAAATGAAATAATTAAGAGAAATAATATACACTTAGGAAATTACGAAGCAAATCCTTTTATTTTAATTTCTATTGTGACTAATAATACATGTACTAAATAATAAAAAATTACCATGTTTAATGAAATTAACGCATACGCTTACAGATTAATATCTTTTGAAAATAGAAGAACATCATTTTACAGAACAGCTACTAAAAGAACCATGATAAAAATAAGTTTTAAACATTGTTTTCTTGTAGTACCTGTCAAAAAAATAAACCTTAGTAGACTGTATTTCTTTATTTTCTACTAAACAAACATTAGAGTTATAAATAGCATCAACTTTTTTTAAGTCAGTACAACTCATTATTCATATTGTACTGGCGATAATTTCAAATTTCACACACGAGTCTTGTTGTATTTTCGTGATTTGCAAGTTCACATCTAACATAAATGCAGGCTCCCTGCGTTTTCTCTGACGCATCCGAAAATCCATCCAAATTTTACCTATGGAACATATACTCTGTGAAACAATCTGATCCGAAGACAGTTTGGATTGTCACAAGCGTTATATAATAATTTTGGCCGTTATTGCTATTGGTCCAACAACCCTAATGGATCAATAATCTGAGCTATAGTTAACAAGATAGTTCTCTTGGTAATTATGTTCACAGTCGTGGTTTTAACTGAAAATTCAATGGTATCTGTACTTACATTCCATAAAACACCCCAGGCCTTGTTTTGAGGATTATCCCCTAATGAGAGGATACTCACTTCCAATTCTTCGTTTACTTCCATTTTCTCGATCAATAAGGTTAATATATAACCCCTTTCCACAATTAACTATTTGTAAATTCTGTATACGTATTTCGACAACCAAGTTGTCATCATCAGCAGATAAAATCAAAGTGTCGCACCTGGTAAAACACGGCGAAAAAATTGTACGAAAAATATACTCCGTTCCGCATTTGAAAACCAAGATGTGCACTGTGTCTGTTTCACAAGGTTTTTAAAAATACTTTTACTTAAACTAACATGCACTACACCGAAAAAGGTTATTATGGTCAAAAATGTGTGTGATTTATGTGTGTTTTATGATATTGTTCCTCTTGTCTTTCAGTAGAGAAAAAAGAGGCGTTTGCAGGGGGCCGGCGTCATAAACATTTACCAGATGGCCTGAATTCTTTACGATGTGCTTGCTTTCATACGCGTCCAGTTCGCGATAATTGTACACGTTCTTTATCAAATGTAAACAATCCATATTAACACTTTTTTCTAATACATGTCTCGCTATACCCGATTTTTCCGGTCGGTTGAATTTTATGTGCGAAAGGTGTTCTTTATACCTGGTTTCGATCGATCTTTTGGTTTGGCCGATGTATTGTTTATTGCACTCTAAACATTCAATTCGGTAGATTCATTTTTTATTCTCTTCAATTTTGTCTTTTGCATTTCCTAACAGCAATTTAAGGGTATTATTAGGGCGGGACATGATCTTTAAAAATACTATTCAGATTTTTTGTCACACGATGGAAAGGTAAACAAACAAAATACTTTTCCCGATTGCTCTGTGGTGAAAGACATGTGGTGTCACGGACTGTTTTTCTTATGTTGGCCTTTCTAATTAATCCATTGATTATTTCCAGAAACCGTTGTATACCGCGATATTCTTAATGAGGTTCAATTCTCTTTCATATCTTACTTTTGTTAATGGGAAATTGATCAAACGATTAATCAGAAAATTGAATGAAGCCATCTTCTGTTGCATGCTGTGATTTGAGTCAGCCGTAATGAATCTATTGACATTGGTTTCTTTTCGCAGTAGAAAAAGAAAACAATGACAAGTTGCCTTTTTTGGACACCTTAGTTATTAAGAAAGATCTCAAAATAGAAATTGATATTTTCCGAAAAGTACGTTCATGCTTCCATCACCGTTTTTTAAGCCAATACAACTCGTTATTCACATCATACTGGCGGCAATTTCAAATTTTAAATGTAATATTCAACAAATTTATTCGGTTAAAGACGTGGTTTTGTTTATTTAGACAATTGCCAAAAAGGTCAGGAAATGATCCGTTAATAACATAGTTAAAGTATTGAACTCTTTTAATTGAATGTACTTTTTCTCAAAATATTCTGTAATGGATGAAATTTGCTGAACTTCTATAAACTGAAACTTCGATTATTTCTTTAATATTTTATCACATTCAATAATACTATGAGCTCTATTACCTACACAGAAAGTGACAGTCTTAATGGAAGCAAAGTTTGGAGAAAAGAAACTGTTAGCGTTTATGTTACATTACTTATCTTGAAAGCACCAATAAGCACAAATCTCTATGCATTGTGATCTTAAGTGGCGCCTAAAATCTGTATATAAGTAATAATAATGCTAAATTGGTATATGTAGTATAAGTCAAAACCAAAGCAGGTAGTGTACAGGTTGTTCGTTAGCGGGTCATAGGCGATATAAAATCCACTTGTTCGACTGTTAGTCCTACCATTGCGCTTACCCCACTACATCAATAGCAATCGCCTAGAGCATTAGATACTAACTAAACAATCGTTCGGTACACTTTGGTTGGCGTAAAGGTGTAGTCGTCTTAATGAGAATGAATTATTTTAGGATCGAAGAGTGCGTTGAAATTGTAAAATTATTTTATAAAAACAAGTCTGTTAGAAAAATGCCTGGCTTATTTAAAGGATTTTTTTTCAGGTAAGCCTATTCCCAGTATCAATATAAATTCAGCGTACTGTAAAATCGTTTGAAAAACCTTTTTCAATAAAAATACAAAAACAAAATTTCTCATTTACCAAATCAAAATGATGTAGAAATATTGTCTGATGCCGACAAGGAATTAATTTTACCACCTCGAGAAAACAATGATTTGCCAGAAAATATTGAATTAAATTAAAACACAAATGAATTAGAAATATGTGTTTGCACATTCACGGAATTTATTAATATGGATCCATTTTCTATATACGTTTGGGCCTGGATAAGTATATATGGAGCTGGCGCCTTGTGAAATATTTGTCGTCGACTGAACAGTGAAATTTATCTACTCATATCAGAAAATGGCATGTTACCATCTGTACTCCAGTTATATCCCGAACAAAATTTGATTTATTAACATGATAATTGTACCGTACACAGTGCACATATAGCCGAAGTAGATATCAGACATACGACTGTTTTTAATATATTTAAAAAAAATAACATTCGTATAAATATCCATTGTTGCAACAAATTTATGATAGTAATCATTTTTGTAGAATGTAATTTTGGGAAACCTTACTAAATATGTCTCAAAATTATAACAATCAAAATTTTTTAAGACATATTCTTTATTTGACTCCCAATGACTTTTCTAAGGCTATTAAAAAAACACTATTTATAGTGATATTGATAATAAACCAATAAATTGTAGACGAACTAAGCTACCGATTCGAAGAAATACATATGTTATCAAGTCGATGCTCACACTTTCGCGAATGTTAGACAATCTGTTTATTATACATAGCGGTATTGTTTATTTCAACAAGATTATAATGACAATGAATATTAGTTACCGTCGCTAACACTTAGCAAGCTCTGAAGAAGGTGTACGTGAATCCCTACCCCTCCCCTCTAGTGGGATGAGCAAACAATTGCCTTATGACTGATACTTCAGGCGATCGCTGTAGTGGAGAAATGTGACTTAAAGACGGCCAAGTGAATATTTATTGTCCATGACATGTTGACAAACATACGGTAGAGTATATTTAAATAGTTTTTTTCAATTGCAGCCCAACCTATAATAAAATAAAATTATCTGCATGTGAATTAATAAATCCTATGTTGATGATGTATTTTCATTTAATCTAAGCTTTTACAGCAAACTTTATAAAAATATTGCGATTATTACCAATAGTCATTTTCATAACTATGCAATTAGCAATAGAAGTGAAAAAATAAATTATAATAATTTATAATAAATAATAGACTAAATAATACTCGTAATAAGAACAGAAACGATAATAAAAAGAGCAACAATCATAAATAGAATAAAAAGAATTGGTAATATAAATTAATATTCCTATAAATAACTATAAACAGAAACTAGAAGTTTAAATAAATTTAATAAATATGAAAAATATGTACCTACTTAATTTAATAACTTAAAGTAGGAAACAAGAATACTTAATACAATAAATGATTACGAAATGCCTAAATCATATAACCAAAAGATACTGTTTAATTTAAAGAAATCGCAAATTTCTCTAGATACCGTTGATATGCGTTTAAAACAGTGCATGTATGTACGTACATTCTATAATCTTCCTTTCTTTGGTCCATCGAGAATCAATTTTCAACATTATGTCGCGTTATATAATACGTAATTATTTATCTACATAAATTTAATAGATATAATTTATTGTATAAATTATAACATTTTATTTTAATAATAGCATAATTTCTTGTCTATTTAAATATGCGAGCATTTTCTAACTTATTCATTATAACAATATATAATAAGTACATAGTAATCTTTTTATATCTAATTTTTCTAATATGTATTCCATTTAAATCTAATTTTTCTAATATGTTTTTAAGGGAAAGAATGATTTGAAAAGACAATATTTATTATTTATATTTCTAGTCTGCAGGTACTGCCAAAGATACAAAAAAGAGTAAAAAAAATAAAGAAGTGAATACAAAAACAACGAAAGGTGGACAACAGAACAAGACTCCTAGACTACTTCTACAAAAACAAGAAGTACCAGATGAATCTGGTGGCGGCGGTTGTGAAGATGATGAACCAAATGTTCAAGCCGAAGTGGATATGATTGATGCTCTTACTGGCATTCCTGTTTTAGAAGATGAATTACTATTTGCAATTCCTGTTGTTGCTCCTTATAATACTCTAGCCAACTATAAGTAAGCAAATCAATCTTTTCTGCATTAGCGGATTTTAATATTGACAGAGTCTCACAATTTCACCATTATATACAGAAAATTAAATCTGATACATTTTACCAAAACTACGGCACACTATTTTTACATGTACAGCGTAATGTATGCATTTAGTCGATATAATCACTATGCTGTCTCGCTCATGTCAATTCTTGGATCGTTTAAAACAATATTTTATTAATCGTTATGTTGCAGTTCTTGATGGTCATGATCACATATAAAATTCGATGTTCATGTCATCATGTTTAAATTGTAACCAAGCGATAAATTATCAAAGTTTGTCTCATTTCAGCCAAAATTTATTTCTTTAAAGAATAAATATTGGGTTAGGGCACGAATTGCGAGTTTATGCAATTTAGGACTTATCGTTTAGACACATTATTCACGTTACTGTAACATTCAAATAAAATATTGCAAATTAATTAAATATCACCCGTCACACAAAAGATACTATTATGGAGTGTCCCAACAATGGTCTTATAATACTAAATGCATTGAGTTAGAGAGAGAGAGAGAGAGAGAGAGAGAGACGGGGTAATGATATGCGTTTAATCACGCAGAACAAGCAATAAGTTCATTATACATCCTTTACGAACTTGTCAAAATATAATATTTCTTTCCTAGTTTTACTTTTATTTAGCATATGGATTTTTCACACTACGGTACAAAGGATAAAATGTCTGCATATAGAATACAGGATATAAAACTGCCTACATAACACAAAGTATAAATATTAACTCACAGTTGATATTGTTATATTGTGTCATACAAACATATAAAACAAGCCTGGCTGCCTTGGGAATCCACAATCACAACTCAAAGATTCCGTCTTACCCCATCGATATATGTATGTAAGTCATCAATCAGCACATTTATCATGTTCTGTGTAACTGCGATTCAACTTTTCCCATACAGAGCAGTGTAGTTAGTGTCAGTGAAAGCAATAGTAGCGTTAGTTACTTGAATATGATCTTACTCTATGCAGGGTCGCCATGTCTCAGTCCTTTGCTTCACGGCATTGTATTAATAGTTATTTGCAAACTCACTGATTGTCTCGATTTCAAACGTGAAGGTCCACCGCTAAGAGGGAAATATCTTCATGGCTTAGTAAATTATCATTAGATATAATTTTGCCATATTCGCGCCCCAACGATTAAAATGATATCTCACAGTAGGTGTTTTGCTGTCAGTATAAGGCGGGTAAATGAGATCAGGTAAGCCTCAGATGAGACGTACCTCTACCTGAAAGGTAGTTTACTTAGTGATCGTTTCTGTAGAACAGATAAGTTTATGTTATATTCTACTAAATATAATGTAATTTACTATTTTATTTAATAGGATCGACAGAAGAGAAATAATTTTGGATAAAATAAATTAAATTATCTCACCAGTAATATAATATAATCAAATAGGACTTTAGTGAGAGACTTGTGCTAAATTACACTAACGTATGATATAGTTTTTGAAAAGCGGTTTTAATTAAATTGGGTAAAAATTAATGGTAAAGCAATCATAATGTTAAGTATTAAGGCATCTAAAAAACGTACATTAGCAAGAATATCACTCGCTTAGGTAGTAATTTCCAGAAATGGGGGTTTGGGGCGAAGCAGACAAATCACCATGTAACGGTAAAATTCTCCTTGGAATGTGTGGTAGCAATGCAGAAGGTTGTATACACGGGTTTTGAAAATTAAAGCGCAGCATTAAAATAATAATTTTAAAAAACGTTAGAAAGTAATATATGCGAAGCGTAACAGAACGAACTCACAGCGATATGGAGAAAGTCTCAAAACTGTTTTGTTTTTGGGTTTAGCAAGCTTATCTACTATGTACATACTTGTCATATTTCGATTTATGTTGTTTTACTAAATCCAACAATTCCACTTTTGGCATATTAAACCTAAATCTAATATTATTTTTGGTAAGCCATTCTTAAACATCACATTTCTTCGTTAATGAATTTGGTATTTTTTGTAGAATGCTAGGAAGCATTGTCCATAACTGATAGAATTAATTTCTAAGTGAGGTAAAATTTTTTCAAACAATTATGCATTCATCTCTTCATGGTAATCACCTATTTTATTTAATGGAAATAAGAGTAGACCAGTCTCAAGAAAACTATTCTCACAACCAGTATGTAATAATATAAACCGTCTTCCTTTTCCACTAGAATTTTTCAAACCTGTTGACACACACGAATTGAAACCTCGTCGTACGCATTTAATGCTTTCATCGATCTAAATTTTTGATGTTGTATGGCCTTAATTTACCCATATTTAATAGGAAAAAATAAATTTCTCTACTTTCCGTTTTAAATTGTTTTACTCTAGACAAATATCGTCTTCTCCATGCAATTATTTCATCTTTTTCGTTTAAGTAGCTATTCCAATCTCTCTTCGTATAACTAAGGCAGGCTAAAATTGCACACAGTAATGTATTAATGTCTTATCGAAAATTTATCTCTCAATAATCTATATAATCTCTGCCCTGAAAACATTGGCATGTCATCATTGCTATTTACTGCTCTCAAAATTGCATTTAATGTAGGAATTCCATTTTTAAAGAAAAATGGATGGACTGTATGTCTTATCAATGCTTTCGTGTTGTCTACACGATCTAATATAGCCTTCTTTCTTTTACAAGGCTTACGCTCTTGAAATTCTTGTTTAGCGTGCTCTTGTAGAATAATATACATTAGCTATTGATATTACTGTAAAAATAAACATTTAATTTCATTCTATAACAATGGCACCAACTGTTTCGGCAGTTGACTGAATAACTTGTGTTTTGGTGCATTTTGGGTGCTGTAGTTAATATATTTTGAATATGTTCAGTATCGACTGCTTATCAGTCATGTCTTCTCTTCCGCTTTCTTAATGGTGATTCCGTCATCCTTATGATTATAAGGGATGTTTTTTAAGAGCTCGAGAACTTTAAATGATAATACGAGACAGACATATTATTGAAATGAAATTTTTTTAAATTATAATCTGGTAGATAATTTCATAGCATTTATTTTTCTTTAAATATGATTTCCAGCATATGTCCGCCGTGGCTACGAGTTACATGGTCTATTCGATCAGTCCAATTTTTGACTACTTTTTCCAATAAATCTGGCCGTATGGCGTCAATGGTGGCTTGAATATTGGCTTCCAATGCTTCAAGAATTGCTGGTTTGCCGGCATAAACCAATGACTTAACATAGCCCCATAAAAAGTAATCCAGAGGCGTTAAATCGCACGAACGAGGGGGCCAGTGAACACAACCACTTCTGGAAATAAAGTTGTCACCAAATTGATTTTGCAATAAATCGATTGTTAAGTTCGCTGTATGGCAAGCTGTGCCGTCTTGTTGGAACCAAATGTCGGCAGCTCCTTCCTCATTTCGAAAGAAATAAGCACCGATGATGCCGCCAGGGTGTAAACTGCACCAAACAGTAAATTTTAATGGATGTAATGGTAATTCGTTAACGGTTTGAGGATTGTCTTCGCTCCAAATACGGCAATTTTGCTTATTGACGTAGCCACTTAACCAGAAATAAGCTTCACAACTAAACACAATTCTTTGATAAAAATGCTCATCTTCGGCCAATTTCAAATGAGCCCAATCAGCAAAAATGCGACGCAAACGATGGTCGTTTGGCTTCAATTCTTGCACGAGCTGTATTTTATAGACACGTAAGCCAAGATCCTTACGTAAAATTTTCCACATAGTCGAAGGACAAAGGCTAACAAGTTGAGAACGACGACGATTCGACATTTCGGTGTCTTCTTCAATACTTCGCGCTACAGCAGCAATATTCTCTTTGGTACGCACATTTCTTTGTCTTGTCGATGGTTTTGAATCAAGAAGAGCAAAATTAGTGCGAAAACGATCAATAACTGCACGAATTGCTTGCTCATTAAGCCGATTATGTTGACCGTAAAATGGACGAAGTGCTCTATGAACTTTGCGAACAGATTTATTTTTTCAAAGTAAATTTCCACAATTTGGAAGCGTTATTCTGGCGGTAAACAATTCATGATGACTTGCCAAACCTTACTGAACAGAAATGTCAACACAGTTTGACATTATCAGCTGTCAAACCATAGTCGATAGTTCTCATGCAGCCTAAAAAACACCCATTTCATAACAAATGCACGTTCTCTAAAATTACAAGAAATTATCTTTTTACGAAATTTAGAATTTTACTTTACTTCTTACCAACACGTTTCCATATTTTTCAATGTCTTGAGAAAGAAAATTTCAAAATATAAACACTAGTAATAATCAAATAAACAAATAATGACAGAAACTATAATATAGCCTCAAACTTGCTCAAAATAAACTCACCTGCAACACATGTAGCGCTTGTGTATAAACAAGGCTTCAATTTCGCAATGTTTATGTGTTTAACCCATTAGAAAACGATCACGTGCTGATCACACATATTTATTTGTCTATTTGGTAGTAGAGGCTAGAACTATTCTGTTCCCAATTTTATTTAAAAGTATCTGTTCTATTAGAATTCTTGTTTCTGGTGGAACTCTCTAGTTTACGGAGTAATCCCCATGCCTCACGACTCCACCGGGTGAAGTCAAACTGTTTGACGGTCGATGCCCATTTATTCATTCTTGTTGAGCCTAATGTACGCAGCAAGTTATAACCAATCTCCGGATCTCCCGACTCCTCTCTCAGTTCATTCCAGTATATAGTCTCTGCGATACCCACGGGGAACATGTTTCTCTGCTTTACCCTGTACTAAACTCACAAGGCGATGATAGTTTTCTACTTTAGATGTTATAAAGTGAATGCAAGAGTCAAGTTCTTTGGAAAATTCAACACATTCTGCTTTGTTAAAGTTACATTGCGATCTTGGTGTGGTGTCGACTAGAGGTATTTGTAGTCCTGGTTATGCAGAAAATCAGAAAATATAGTTCTTGTGGCAGGAACTGGTCGAATTAGAAAATTGTATGAGATCCAGAAGAGATCGGGATTGATGCCTTTAAACTATCTTGCCGAGAAGAAAGTGGGTTTATCTTTGGCATTTAAAACTAGTTGGATGTTGTTAATTTCGGTCCACTCAGCAAACTGTTCGCAATTCTCGTCATTGTTTTCGTAGCCCCATAAGTTATGGTGGTCGCCGAAGTCGCCAATATGCACCGAAGGTTGTGAGTCTTCAAAGTGCAGCACATTTTTAGGTTATGAAATAAAAGGAGATATAATTTATAATATGTCCGTCGTTTACGATGATCGCGACAGTAAATATATCGCTTCCACAATTTCACACGGTCAATTAAACATTTTGTATACTGTTGCAAACGTACGTTGCAGTGCTATACACATCACCGAAAATTATTCTGATTGTTATGATATCCCGTGATGTTACCATAATTGAGCAGGTCGGCTGTCGAATTGGCACGTTTCATGAACATCTATGACGTCAATATTATGTTCTACAAGAGTCTTTGAGAGTACTTCGCTTTTTGATTTGCTAATGCCCTCTATGTTTAATTGGCATATACGTAAGGAAAGTCCGATATATCTTATTAATTTGCACTAACAAGCACCGTTGACATTTGGGAGTACGTTCTCCATCAGCATACCTGTGTCTAACACATGGATCAATAAGTCCCGAGACTAACCCATAGATGGCGCTCATAGTAAACCAGTAACTACGTCTTTCTAGAGTACTAACCTTTGCTTGAAACGTGTCAAAATTTTAAGTCGATCGGACCAGAAACAGCTGAGTTATCGAGGTTGGAGTAAAGTCGTTTTGTAGTTTGTTTAAACAAATGAAAAAAACGAGTTTCGTGTTCTGATAAAACATTTTTTTTTAATTGGTAAAAAAAACACGCAAGCAAAACAATGGATTTAAAAATGTTACCCGGACTCTTGTCCATCAAAAGCAACGATTTGTCGGTGGTTTGCCGAGTTTAAACGTGGTCGTACCGACACAAATGACGCGGAACGCTCGGGTAGACCTGTGGAAGCCGTTACACCGGAAAATGTGAGTGAAGTGACAAAAATTATAATGAAAGATCGTAAAGTGAAGCTCCGTGAGATTGCTGAGATGACACAGATATCATATGGAAGTGTATTTACTATCCTTCATGAAAAATTGAGCATGAAAAAGGTTTTTTCCAAGTGGGTGCATTGCTATGGAACAAAAACAGCAACGAGTCGATGATTCAGAAAGCTGTTTATCGCTATTTACTCGCAACAAAAAAGATTTCTTGCGTCGTTACGTGACCATGGACGAAACATGGATACATCACTACACTCCAGAGTCGAAGCGGCAGTCATCTGAGTGGCGCACAGCTGGCGAAAGCCGTCCGAAACGTCCGAAAACGCAGCAGTCAGCTGACAAAGTCCTGGCGTCAGTTTTTTGGGATACACATGGCGTGATTTTCATTGACTACCTCGAAAAAGGTAAATCGATCAACAGTGATTATTATATTGACTTACTGATGCTTTTGAAGGAGGAAATCGCAAAAAAACGACCGCACATGCAGAGAAAAAAATCCTTTTTCACCAAGACAATGCACCCTGCCACAAGTCGATGAAAACAATGGCAAAATTGAACGAATTGGGTTTTGATCTGCTTCCCCACCCCCCATATTCGCCAGATTTAGCCCCCAGTGACTACTGGCTCTTTGCTGATCTTAATAAAATGCTCCAGGGAAAAAGATTTGGCTCAAATGAGGAGGTCATCGCTGAAACTGAAGCTTATTTTGAAGCGAAAGATAAATTTTTTTATAAACATGGTATTGAAAAATTGGAAAAGCGTTGGAACCATTGTATCACCCTAAAAGGTGATTATGTTGATGAATAAAAAAAAATTTTGCAAAAAAAATGTTGTTTTCATTGTTAGTCTCGGGACTTATTGATCCATGTGTTATATGTATCGTATTGCTAGTCAGGAGAGTTAAAATAGCTGGTCTGTCATCCGTTGCCTAAGACGTACCTCAAAGAGACGATCTATGATTGCACCGAAAAAAATTAATGAACTATTCGAACGTCAATTTTACACAACTATGATAATAGATACGTGTGTTATATAAATCAATATGAAGTATATATCAATTTTTCAGATGAATTAATTTTTTTCCCTATATTATTGCCACAATTTTGGAATTCAACACTGTCCATACTAGGTATTACATAAGAAAAGAAAGGACTACTATATTTTTGACAAGTAGTAATGTCTATATAACAGAATTGACAAGTAACTAGAACAAATCTAACCATTTACAAAGTATTGTAAGATCAATCCATTCTCTCTCTCTAAAATGCGATTTCGGAAGGCTTGCAAAATACTCATTTACGAAGATGATAAGCTCGTCGTTAGACGAAAATTTCTTTTCCACCTAGTGCCGTTTTCAATTTTGGAAAAAGGTGGAAGTCGGAAGGGGCTAGATCCGGCGAATAAGGCGCATGCGGTACTAATTGGAAATGCAACTCGTGGATTTTAGACATCGCAACTGTGCTGGTACGCGAGGGAGCGTTGTCTTGGTGAAACAGAATCTTTTTCTTTGCCATTCCTGTCCGTTTAGCACGAATCCCAACATTTAATTTTTGTAGAAGTTCTGCATAATATTGTCCGTTTATTGTGGCACCTTTCTGAAGGTAATCAATGAGCAAAATGCCCTTTGAATCCCAAAAAATTGATGCCATCACCTTGTTTGCCGATAAAGTGGTTTTCGCTTTCTTTGAAGGTGCAGAACCACGTTCTAACCATTGTTTCGACTGTTGTTTAGTTTCGGGTGTACTGTAGTGTATCCAAGTTTCATCGCAAGTAACAAATCGCCTATAAAAATCAACTGAATTCCGCTTATAAAGGTCCAAACACTCATTGGAAATGCGCAAACGAGTGAACTTTTGATCAGTCGTAAGCAATCGTGGCAACCATCTTGCCGAAAGCTTGGAAAGGCCCTTTCTTTCGTAAAAATGTGGTGTACGCGTTCTGTCGAAATGTTTACCATGTCTGCTATCTCTCTCACTTTGAGTCATCGATCTTGTGTAATAATATTATGGATTTTTATAATCATTTCCTTAGAAGTCACGATTTTGGGTGCTCCAGAGCGCGCTTCATCAACACAGCTTGTTCTACCACGTTTAAATTCATTTACCCATCTACTTATTGTGGCGGATGATGGAGCAGATTTTAACAAAACGACGTGTTCAATCAGCTGTTAAAAATAAACTAATCAACCGATTTATCTAAATATCGGAATGTAAACATATAAATAGGCAACCTAAATTTCAGTGCATTTGTTTTACCAATTAGAGCGCCACTTATGTGTCATTCTCACTACTTGTCAAACTATCCTCGTATGTTTTGCACGCAAGTTATCTGTTTTATATTTTAAAAATTATAATAATAATTTTTGAAAATTAATACTATGAGGGATCTTTGAATCTTCAAGAAATACTTTTGTAAGATTAATGTATTAAATTTTATAAATTTTAATAAATTCGAAACTATATAATAGAAAACTTTAGATAATATTGTATTATTCTTTTGTCTTTGTAGATATAAAGTTAAATTAACTCCAGGAACAAGTAGACGTGGTAAAGCTGCAAAAACAGCGGTGAATATGTTTCTACATGATCGCAATATTACACAAAGGGAGAAAGATTTACTCAAGGCTGTTAAGGATGAACATTTAGCCAGAAATATACCTGGGAAAGTCAAGTTATCAGCTCCTAGGGCACAGGCTTTTAAAAAATAATTTCATTTGAATTTTTTTGTGCGCATGAAAACTTCCTAATAAATTATTTACTATTGGCAATATGACATTTTATTTAATTCAATAAATTAAAGACATTTAATGAACTGTAAAGAAAAATATGAGATAACGTAAGCGCGAATGACCTAACAGACAGAAGAAACTATACCATAGATTGTGTATAAATATAAAAACTGTAGTCAACATTTGATATTAATACTTACTGTACACCACAGAAGAAATTTTTCAGAAATATAGATTTTTTTAAACATAAAGTTCTTATATATGTCTATAATACAGAAATAATGGAAAACCTATTCAAGTAAACAAATTAAAAAGAATCGGATTAAATTAGCAAGTTTATTCGCCATTTATTTGTTGTGTTGTATTTTTATGATGTATATAAACATCCATAGTAAAATATTAATCTCTGAAAATAGGTTCAATCTTAATATTGAAAAATAAGTCATTCTAACCTACTCACGCCAGTACCTAGTAATTATATTAACTCATCTTATAATTTTAAAATATTAATGAAATCAAATTCAAACACATGAAATTTAAAACATATTTCTATATTATACATCCAAATATAGATTTTAATTTACAACTATAGGATATATTTATTTCAATACTTGGTTAAACCCCCTTTAGCTTGAATTCATTTCGGCATGCTGTCAATACAGACGTTTACGTTGTCTTGCAAATTTCCATTTTGTTTCGACATTTTCAATATTTTCTTTTAGAATGTTTGAATTGATATTTGGAAGCAAGTAAACAAACTGGATTCTATTACATTACTGGTTCATTGCCCCTTTGACAAAATACAAAGGTCTGAAGATGTACATCTCATAAATTTCATAGATTTTGTAACGGATTCGTTACTAAATATGACTTGTAATTGAAAAATTAACAACAGTTTAAAATGTTTACAATATAATTTTATACAAAGACTTTTCTCCATTCTCCAACAGTAAAATCTTGATGCATCTTGGCTCACTGCAGATGCTTTTTTTTATTGTTTAGATTAAACACAGTTTCTTCACAGGCCGGTGACATTTTAATCTAGCAGCGCATAATCCAGCAAAATCAGCTCTGATACCTTTATATTAGAGGACTGCAGAAGATGTAACAACTCTTGATGGAAGCTTTTCTGTATTGCAAACCAGCAATGGCAATGATGGCGACTTCTTAATGCTAAAAGCAAATCATCGATAAGTGTTACAATTCTTGTCACTGTTCACTGTGAAACTTCTGTTTTGCCAACAATTTCGCTTTGGAAATACAAACTAGTCTCTAATAATATCTTTCGTCTTGCCTATGGATCAAACTTCGTAGTAGTAGTAAAAAGTATAGAATTAGCGTACCACTAAACCAACTATAAAACACTACTAAAAACGGTAAATACATTATCAAAAACACACTTTTCGAGGGATCTAAAAGTTCTGAATAAATTTTATATGCATTACATCACCCCTTCACCTTCCTAAAATTTAGCGAACGTAGGTAGAAATTATGAATTAGGTAAAGGATTAGTGAATCCAAAACTTAATAACATTTGGAGGTACTTTTTTCAAAAAAAATAAATAAAAACAATACAATTATACAAAAAAAAAAAATTCTTGACACTTATTTTTTTTAAATTATTTTCTTCAAATGTTGGCGTAACTGGGCCTAGCATGGACCATTCTGAAGTTCCAATTTTCGATGACGCGTTCGAGCATTTCAAATGGTAATTGGCAAAGGAAAAGTCTAAAGGTGTGATATCACATGATCTAGGTTATCATTACACAGGTCCATTACGTGAAATGAAATATTCACCAAATTGTTCTCGCAATAAAACCACACTTTCACGGACTGTGGTGGCAAGTAGCGCCATCTTGTTGGAACCAAATGTCATAGAGATCACAGATTTTAATTTCAGGCAGCAAATAGTCCGTTATCATGCCACGATAACGGGCGCTATTCACAGTTACGTTGCTGCTGTCTTCATTTTTAATGAAGTATGGACCGATGATTTCACTTGCCCATAAGCCACACCAAACCGTGGTTTTGTTTGGACGTAATGTCAGCTCTTAAACCTCTTCGGGTTGCTCTTCATTAGAAATACGGCAATTGTGCTTATTGACGTAGCCATTAAACAAGAAATGAACCTAATCGTTAAACAAAATTTTGGTCGAAAACAGTGGATCTTCAAGCTTTTTAAAAGACCAAAGACTAAAACGGTGACAATTCGAAAGGTCGGCCGAACGAGTTGAATTTTGTATGCTTTTAAACCAAGATTCTTTCGCAAAATGCGCCAAGTTTTAGCATACGACAAACCAAATTGTTGAGATGTACGTCGAATCGATTCTTCACGGTCATCGCGTCCACTCTCAGCTTCCATCGCTATATTTTCTTCACTACGTGTTGGATGTGATCTATTGGGTTGCGTATTATCCAATTATCCAATAATGAAAATTAGAAATTTTTCGATGGTACAGCGAATTATGGGTTCGGTCGGCCGATTACGTAGACCATATGTTGCTTTAAGCGCACGAAACATTTCTAGTAGAACACTGATTTTCGAAATACAGCTAAATAATTTCTAGACGCTGAGTCGTCACAATACTTAACGTAGTTTGTATATTTTTTGTACGAAATAAAATTTTATTAATAAATAATAGATTTATAGAGCTGCTGATTGCTTGGTGGAGTATTTAGTCGTGAACAACGCCTATATGAATACAATTATATTTTATATAAATATATATTCTCTGCTTTTCCGTTGTTAAATTAATAAATTTGTTAATCTCAAGTATTTCTGCAAAAGATTTCTGTAATCTCGACAATCTTAAGAATAACAAGAATGTATTCATTGACTGATTTGACAATTAGCAATATAACTAATAGATGGGAGTTACTGTTCTTTTCAGTAGCAATTTAATTCAAATTAACGTTTTAGCAACTCTTCTTTAATATTATAATAATGGTTTAATCTGTTTGTTGCTTCACGCTCTAGTGCCCTGGAAGTTAATATCATGCATTACTACAAAATTACGAAATAACTTTGGCCATTAGCAAGTAAAAAATATTTTTCCACATCTTTCTAGTGTTCTGATTGGAATATGTTTCCACCGTCATACATCAACTGAATTTTAAACGCTTTCCGAAGATTTTCTCATTTCGACTTGATAGTGTTTATCACTTAGACAACTCGACATGATATAAAATGCATTCCTTAATAATTTGAAGAGAAATCCATAGTGCCTACTTTATATAGAAATTAATCAATGGCGATATTGATACGCTAACTTTTTTATCTTGCAGTACCACGACTTGCACTTGATACATTTTCACTTCTTTGGTTAAAAACGAATTTACTGCATCATTAATTTCTCTTCAGAATACCTCAGACTGCTGACAAAAATATTACAGTAATATTTAATACGCATGTTAAATTATAAACTGTATATTCCGTATTTTCCAGCAATTGTGCAATAGTATTTAAAATAAGTATATATTCCCATTTCTCTTATTTTGTTTTACTAATTTTAGTATTTGACTGATATATTTTTATGAAAACATCACAATAGTTCACTGTATTCTCAAACGACATGTACTATTTTATAAAGTGCTCATAATGCAATTAATAAAGTTATTAAATTTCCGCCATTCTGGTTTTTAAAAGCAAGTTTCCTTTGGGTTTTCTAAAATATCTTTCTAAATATATTTCGAATAAACCTTGTAAAGTTAACGAACCATTTTACAATAAGTACTACTCATTATTAGCATGTATGGTGGTTAATTAGCAGCGATCAATGAAAATTAAACACCTTCACTGATAGAAATATAAATTTTCAATAGCATAAGTATAGGTATGCACAATAAAAAGCAAATTGAAATTAAGGGATTTATTCCAGCTATTTCTAAAGAAATATATCAAATAACTAATTTAATATGTATGGTATAATATGTATATACAAAAAATAATATTAAATAAAAGAATACCTTTTAGAGTATTTTCCTATGACTACCTACATTAATAAAATAAATAATCTACATTTAAAAATTTGTTATGTATTTTCACTGTATTTTTTCAAAAATTGTTCTATCTTAAATTTTACTTCACTTCCACCTTTTACAATATTAAAATTACCATCATTTTCATTTTTGGAACAATGAACTTCGTGACGCACGTTAAATGGATAACTGACGTAAATACCATCACTCTTCTTGCTGGTTTTAAACTCATGCGAGACAAACTCAACAACTTCTTCTTCACTATTTAAATGAGGTGCATTAATAAGAGCCTTTCGAAGTGCTTCTGCTAGTTCTTCATCGTCAGTATTTATTTCGAACCCTTTTTCCTTATTCCATGTAACGTGGGAAATATGATTTACGTTAGTTGGATTTTCGATTTTCTCTATTGTAGTTCTAGCTGTATCTTTTGAAATATTACGTTGAATATTTTCAGGGTGGTTTGAACTCATTTTTAAGTTTTTTATTTAAAACAAGATTCGAACATTGCTGTTAATAATAAAGGATTATTATCAACTTATCTTTAGATAATGAAAATTATCTTTGAATTATTTTTTTTTATTTGGATGTATATATTTTGTCATTACCTTTATCTACGTTTACGTATACTTGTTTGTATATATCGACTAATAAAATTAATACATTTCCTAATCTATTTTACACGAAATGATAACCAAACTGATATAAATTAAACCTTTACTTTGTTAAAACATATATTAAGAGAAAAATATTTATATATATACTTTTTTCAATGAGGTACATATCTACATTTATAATATATAATAATGATGTATGTGATATACCTATACTAACAGTAGGTAAATGGAGACTGATTGATTCAATTAATGACTGATGGTTAATAAAAACCTCTTTCCACAATAATTTTCGTATTCTGTATACGTATTTCGACAACTAAGTGCGCGTTCTGACTTTCAACGGTACAGACCGTGTGCGGAATTTGTTTTTGTACGGGTGTTTTTGCCGTAGTTTTCCAGGTGCGACGCTGTTTAATTATCTGCTAATGATGACAACTTAGTTTTCGAAATACGTATACAGAACACGAAAATTAATGTGAAAAGGGGTTATATATCAACCTGCAGTAATTACGTTAATCAACCACAGGCTCCATCAAAATTACCTTCAAGAAAACGTTTATTCTTTAAAATTATAATTTCAAACAATAATGGGTAAACGAAATAAAATAATTCTTATATCAGGTTGTTACAAATGTAATGTACAAGTGTAATGTCAGTCTGAACTGAATCGCTCCTGTGTGAAGACGTGTATGTTTTTGGTAAAAATTATTATTGTATTTGTAGAAAAGGATATTTATTTTGAAGTGTGTACCTGTTCCATTTCTTGGAAAGATTAATACAGCTGTCCTTGTCTCGCCTATGGAAATGCTGTCGGGAAGAGATATTCGGGCAATTTACCTCTTTCAATTTAAAAAGGGATTAAATGCAGCTGCAGCAACGCGAGAAATTAATCAGACGTTCGGTGAAACCACGTGTAATGAACGCACATTACGGCGATGGTTTAAAAAATTCAGCAAGGAAATTTTGATTTGGAAAATGAGCCTCGCGGATATGCGCGTAGCACCGTTAATGACGACGAGCTGCGTGTGAAAGTTGAAAGTAATCTGTCGACAACAATGCGTAGCCTTGCAGAAACATTTCAAGTGTCCTTTGCCACCATTAGTCGTCACCTTTCTTCGATTGGCAAAGTGAAGAAACTCGATCGATGCGTGCCGCACCAATTAACGGAAGCCAATAAGCTCCGTCGATTAGAAGTGGCTACCTCTTTGGCTAATCGACAGAAAGTTGAACCGTTTCTTCATCGAGTGGTAACATGTGACGAAAAGTGGATACTTTGTGATAATCGAAGACAGTCAGGACAATGGTTAGATCGAGGTGAAGCACCAAGACAGCATGCACGAGCATCACTTCACCCGCGAAAGATTATGATGACTGTATGGTGGACCAGTAAGGGTATTATTCACTATTCATTTTTGCAACCTGGTGAAACCATCACGGCAGCGTCCTATTGTGCCGAACTGGAAACTATGCATGGAAAATTGAGCCGCTTGCAGCCCTCACTAGTCAATAGACATGGACCCATACTTCTTCATGACAATGCAAGACCTCATGTTGCACGACAGACAATCCAAAAACTTTCGGAATTTGGTTACGAAATTCTCCCTCACCCACCTTATTCACCTGACCTTTCGCCAACTGACTTTCATTTTTTCCGAAGTTTAGACAATCACTTAAAAAATAGAGACTTCCCTGACCGGGAGTCTGTAATAGCAGTGTTTGAGCAATATGTGAGCCGTCAAAACCTAGATTTCTTTTCAAAGGGAATTTTTCAGCTTCCAGGCCGTTGGCAACAAACAATTGATGTAAATGGAGACTATTTTGCAGAATAAATATTTATATTTTTTTAAATTTAGACTTTTTTTATTCCTTACAAAATCGGACATTTTATATGTAACAACTTGATACATGATTTTTGCGAAATTAACCGAATCATAATATCTAGTAAAGAAGTATTAATTTTTCATCAAATCATCTGTTTGGATTATGGATTAGGTTACATGCTGTTATTGTTTTCCTACTCTCCTCTGCGTTAAGGTATCCTACTTCGTAAGGCAAAAAAATCCATTTTTTGTTTTCACATATTTAAAAAGCTTGGTATTTATTTGGGGTTTGTATCAACAAATGTGGACTGTATGTTGTTGAAATTATAAAAAAAAAGAATGGGTCAGCTATATGCAGAAAAAATGAATATAAGGCTTCGAAATATTGAAAAATACTCCAGATATTGGAAGAAAAGCGTTCGGAAAATGGGCTGATGGCTAAAATGTATGAAATATAATAAATTACTGCTTCTGATTTATGCAAAATAATAAATTTCTTTATTTTTATAAATAATTGTACAATATTTTGTCCAGGAGAGTACATTAAAATATACTAATACTTTTTTCTTGCCAATCATTCAGATTAATCAGAATAACAAAACATTTCTTCAAATATGTTTTAAATTAATATGCGAATGAAATTATAAAACGCATAATATATGTGAGCAAACATAGCCCTAACTTAAGTTGTTCTATGGTTCATACGCAATAAAAATCGATATCAGAAATAATTAAGCTTATCTCTTAAAATGTTGTGGATAACCAACTCATCGGAGACAAATTCCCAACACATAATATAACTCAATAAATAAGTGGGTCAGTATTTAACCCTCATAGATGGGGGTTAAACACCGACCTCTCCAGGAGAACTAAGATAGAAATGACCGCAACTAATATTTTGAATTTTCGGTATAAGAAATTACTTAGTTTTTATTCTTCTTATGATTAATGTAAAAATAAAATTATAATTATTCATTTTATCTATAACAAGAATAAAAACTAACGTTATACACATGAGTCATTAATAATGAACTTTCTTTTCTTGGTTTATGTACAAGTGGGTAGTAAATAAAAGAACAGCTTCTTGTATTATTTAAAACCAGTTCAAACCTTCAAGTTCACCTTGTCAATGTATATATAAATATAACGAGACCAAACGGTTTTCATGAAGACACCTAATTTACCGGTAACAGCTTTGTATACAGTGCCATCTATAATCCCCGAACAGACATAAAACACTATCCAGTACTTCCTATTTAACATATAGCCCTCTCTTTATCAACTTCATTGGTATTTTGTCAGATGGTCTTCAAATATAATGGACATAATTATAAATGTTTCAAATGTAACATATTTAAAGAAGTATTTATTTAATTTAAAATCAACTCGCAAGGACGGGTAAAAAAGTATATGGTAGCCCATAATAACAATAGTAATTTTACAATTATTAGGTTATTGTTACAAGTACATCATACACTTACCACAAAAGAAGGAAAACGACCTGTTAGGTTTATATATTGCTGTTTTAATAACTTTGGGCAAATATTAGCAGCTGTAACATTAGATGGCGATATTTACGTGATTGATTTTACTCAAAATAAGTTTTGGTCTTTACTTAAATTAACATCATGTTCTGTCCTTAAATTTTCTTCACTAGAAGATAATTGTTTAATTGCTGGAGTTACTAAAGGACCATTATATATTATTAATACTTATACTGGAGAGATAATTGGTAATTTAATTGGACATTCATATCCTGTTAAGAATATATCGTTTTCAAATGATTTTTTATGTGTTACTTCTTCTAATACTGAAGCAATTATATGGGACTTACGAAATAATAGTAAGGTACAGGTGCTGTCACTTTCATCGAATATATTTCTGAAACAAGTAAGTTCATGAAGAAAAAGTAGTTTTATAAAAAAAAAACAAGTTTTAGGTGGTGTTTATACCAGTATCCAACAATATTCTTAGTTGCTTTAATGATGATTCCATTCATGTATGGAAATTTGGAAGTTTTGAATATTTAAAAAAAATTTCACCTGCCAGTTGGAACAAATTTTTTATGAAAACAATAACATTTACAAAGTATATTTCGTGTATAAAAAATATATTCAAGTAGTTTTTAATTTGTGATTTTTAGAGATGGAAGAATTATGGCTTTTGGGGGCAATTCATCTAATATATGTGTATTTTCTTTGGACACATGGAATGTAGAAAAGACAATCTCTTTATCTACACAAACTAAGAGCATCAAAAAATTAATGTTTGTTTCACAGCCATTTGATGGTGGTGCAAACAGAGTTCTGTCCATATTATCGTCAAATGGAATTATATTTTTTTATGATATGTATGAAGAGATATTACTTAATAAATTACAACTTGAATTAGAAATAGTGAAATATGAAATATCTTCAGATGGCAAATATTTAGCTTGTATTATAACATGTGGCAGAATTAATCTATATTTACTGGAACAGTACATTTCAGTAAAACCAAATTCCATATCAAAAAAGGCAATTAAATTTGAAAATGCACATAAATCAAATTTGAAGAAAAATTATTCGTTCTTGAATAACATTAAACAAAAGGTATTCCAAAAAGCAAATTAAGGATATTTAATAAGTTTTATAATAATTCTAGATTGACAATGTCTTGGACTCTAAACGATTATATATTGTACTGAAAGAATTTGGTGAATATCCGGAAGCATATAGATTTAAAATTTGGTCACAATTATTACATTTGCCAAATAATCAAGAATTGTATAACACACTAATTAATTTTAATTCTGATGTCACAACTTCTGATTTTGATGAAAAATATCCACTTGAAAATAAAGTGGCTCTTAAAAATTTAAAAAAATTAATTATAAATTTAGTAAATTGGTGCCCCTTTTTTGGAGAAGTAGATTATTTGCCTGTTTTGGTTTTTCCATTTGTTAAAGTTTTTAAAAATGATCCTATTAGATGTTTTGAAGCTGTGTGCTCAATAATAGGTAAAATTTTTATTACGCTTTAGTTATTTAAGTTCTTTATTCTACTGCAGCCTTTACAAATATCTTTTACAATTTCTATCTAATAATATTTTCATGAATATGTTTTTAGTTAATTGGTGTCAGTATTGGTTTGAATATTACCCACTTCCTCCTATAAATATTTTAGCAATGATAGAAAATGTGTTGCTGGAGCATGGTCCATGTCTTTTAAATCACTTCATGAAACATAATATTATTTCAAAGGTGTATGCCTGGCCAATTTTGCAAACTTTATTTTCAGAAGTGTTAACAGGAAAAGATTGGTTAATATTATGGGATCACATTATTTCAAATGAACCCTCATATCTTATATTGGCTGTTATAGCATTCAATTTGATTAATTCTCCAATTATTTTGGAAATTAATGATGCTAAACAAATTGAAAACTTCTATCATAATCAACACTTATTTGATATCAAGAAACTAGTTGGAAAAACGTATTATTTATTACAAAATACAAGTGACAAAAATCACCCTAGACAATATTTAAACTTCTTTACTCCAATTGAGGTAGGCAAATATCCTCAATTTAGTGCCTATCCTCATTCCATGTCTAATTTCCTCAATAAATTTAAATACTTAAAAAATAGGAAATATGAATTAAAACAAAGTCAACAGGAAATTTTGAAATCAAAAGGACATGTTATTAAGCTTGAAGAAAATATGAGACTAAAAGGTAAACTATTTAAGTCTTATTCAGTATTAATTATAAAAAAATCATCAAACAGAATTAGAAGATATATATTCAACAAAATTGGAAAATGAAATTGCTTTAGTAGACCATCAAAGAAAGAGATTGAATGAATTGAAAAAAGGGATAGATCAAAAAGCAAATCAGATAGCAATGCATAGATCAAATGATGAGAGAAAGGAATGTTGGTGTGTGAGTGAAAAGGTAGTCTTGAAATATTTTCATCTTTCACTATAATAATTCATCCTTTTTGCCTAGGTAAAATGTTTAAAATGCTGTGATAAACTCCAAATGACTTTAGATTTAAAGGCTACATATGAAATGATTGAAAATGTAGAAAATAAATTGAAAAGACAATGTACAAATTCATCTCCAAATATTGATGTAAGTTTTTATATTAAAAAGAATGTCAATAGATAGTGTATGTAACTAATAAGTGTGCTTGTAAAATATTTCCTCGCTTTCTTTCACTAAAGGTATCTTCCGTGTTAATTAATTTGTAAAATATTTCAGAATATTTTTCACTGTACATTTTTGATATAAGTAGTACAAATGGCAGTTGTCATTTTGATTTGAAGTTTGAATTTATTTCCAATTAAGAATTCATTCGTAGATATAAAGCTAATGTAATTGATGTACTAATAGATCCCAATTTACTTTGGATAGAAATTATAAGTTGTTCGATGATATAGTAATATATTTTATAACCTTAAATTTTATATCTACATCAGATACTTGTAATATTACTGGTTAATCATTATGACATTGACTAGAAAAATACTATATTTTTTCTATACATAATTCTCTTAAGGTTTTTGTTTTTAAAGAAAAATTATTTAATCACTTTCGTATTTAGGTTCAACAGCTTGCCACACAAATAGCTGAGCTGGAATTAAAAGTTTTAAATGAATTACAACTGTTGAAATATTTAAAAGAAGCACCACATCATTTATTACAAGAAGATTTTGGATTGCTTAAATACACAATAAAACAAATTGAAGATGGTTACCAAGCAAGAAATTCATCACCTGTTACACAATATTTATAGATGTGATTTTATATTTTGTATTAACTTTTATTATATACTTATTATATTTATGTCTTACAATTTTTGAATAAATTTCTTTCTATAAGATTCTCATGTTTAATTTGTAATTTCTGTATTACATTGAATGCATATGTTAATATTTTAGAATAGAATGTAATGGTACTTTGATAGATGCTGATCCTTTAAAATGCATAAGTTCCATAATTACAAGACATGCTAATACTTTAGCATTACATCTTTCTATTAATTTACAACTTGCATTTAAACTGCCTCCTGTTGCTAGTAAATCATCAAATAAAAGTATTTTCATACCATCCTTAACACTATCTTGCTGAATTTCAAGTGTCCCCTAAAATATTAATTAGAACAAACATAGGTATATATGTACATGAGTAAAATCATTACCTCCCCATATTCCAATGAGTAATTTTCGGATAAAACATGACCTGGAAGTTTACCTTTTTTACGAATTGGTATAAATGGTATTTGCAGATCTAGAGCTAATATAGGTGCTAACAAAAATCCTCTTGATTCTAAAGCAACAATACATTCAACACCAGCAATGTTTTGTTTAATATGATTAAGAAGAACTTCTCTTAGTAGAGAAAATATGCTTGGTTCTAATAAAACTGAAAATACATCTCTGAAATGTCACCACCAATTACTTTGATAGTATTCATAGAGCATTATAAAATATAGAAGAAATAATATCAAAGTAATTATATTTAAAATAATATACAATGTATCCATACATACAAAAATTTTGTTATTGAAATGTACCTGAATAACACTCCTTTTTTTGGAAAATCAGGATAACTTTTTATATGTTTGCTGATTATATCAATTTTTTCTGAATCATTGGTCATGTTGGCACTTGATATTCAAAATTTCACTTGAATGTGTAATGAAAATCTTTCATTTATATTAGTACACAAAAAATGAGATTAGTTTATCAGCTGTAAGTAAAGAAAACATAAACAATATAAGTTTATAAAACAAAATTATCAAACTGAAAATTACTGTACAATTTCTTCATTATTATTATTTGAACTTTAATTACATAATTTTGAAAAATTACTTTTAATTTACGTTGTATTCAGATACAATTGGGCGGAAGAATTTTAAAATCACGTGCAAAAATTAATTGTTCATGTGTCTGTAATGAAATCCTTCGCAATTCTAATTAGATTAAGTATAGAAAAATGTTTCTAAATTGAATGACGTACGTATTTTTTGCGGATTCCAAAACAAAATACAATTTTATTTTTTATACACATATGTGTACAATATAACTATTTAAAACTATATTATTACCATGAATGAAATCAAACTTTTTAAAATGTTTGCTTTAAGTGACAAATATTATAATTGTGTCTTGAAGCTAAAATGGTATTAACTCTTATGTAAAAATTTCTCACTTTATTATCTCCAGGTCTAAAACCAATCACGTGAATTACGAACCACTATTCACATTAAATAATTTACATCATTGATATATCTTCCTTACGCCTTTGAATAATAGTTATTTCAAAGCGAAAGTTTGGAAAGCAATGGAAAAGAAACTCAATAGATAACCAACAAAGCAAATCTGTAAAACTTGTTATCGATATCTGAAGATTGATGTGGCAAATGTAAGAAGTGGGCATACAAATGACCCTAACATGAGATAGCACTAATCAGGTTTAGATGTCCTTATCGAAATATGTATATCTGTATTAGAGACAAATATTTATTATATTACTTCAAATGTAGTTTATTATGTTCACCAATTATAACTATAATATATTTAATTTATAATACACCAAGTTTTAATTTTTGTAAAATATTAATAATGTAGATGTTTCTTTTATTGGTTTAGTAATATTTCCTCGAAGATATTATTTGTAATATTGAAGAAAATTTATAATGTCTCTTTTAGGAATTTTGATGGAAAAACATTAATTTATTGTTAATAACTAAGTGGGGAGCATTCATCCCTTACTTCTTTTTTAAGATTTCAATAATGTTCGGAATTGATAAAACGTGTGTATAATCCACAGATTTTCTCACGCCACTAAACTGCACGACAAAAATGGCGTGTCAATTTATAGATCAATTCGAAAACATAAGCTAGGCTACATTCAGAAGTCATTTGCAATGTGTACGTTCTTAATCGAAATTATTAAATCATTTAAATAATTGTTTAATTTAAGTTTATAGATTTTACCTAATTAGAAAGTTACTTCTGCGATATAGTTCTATAGTAAAATATTAGTAAACATATTAAAACATAGTTACTTCCACATATCACACATACAGCATATACATACATACAGTTGAATGAAGATTCACAATTTTAGTCGATTATTACATTGTTTATTTGCTATTAATTAAAAGAAAGTTTGTTTCTGTATTAAAGAGAAAATAAAACTAACGACGTAAGTGTAGTTATAAGTTTTACATGTTGCTATGTAAATTTGGAGAATAAAGATTCATAATTTTTAATAAAATAAAATTATAGGACTAATTTTTATTGTGTCTGAATATACAACATAGGGCACATGTATTATAAAAGCGGTGTCTCAAATAAGTGATCAGACATAAATATGAAATGCTTTTCAATCTATTGGGCAGATATAGTGCTAATTTGAATGAAATTTCTTGGCCTATCTTCATCCATTGTTACCGCAACCCCGTTTTTATAGCCAATATAATTTATTCCATGTCACTATAGTCCGCAAAATCCAAATAATCAAATGATTAATTTCCTAAGTTTATTATTCATGTATTCTTTTTTCCATGTCAATAAAATGACAAATATTCTACCCTGTTTGAGAAAATTTTTCCCTCACTAAACCTTCTATATATATTAATTTCAATGTAGTCAGTTTATATTTCTATCTGCTTTTAATAATATGTCCTTCTTCGTTTAAGGATCCGGCTCGATGCCATAAGAAAACCGCGTGTACTCTGCTAAATTATTAATTACAAGTTCGATATGATGATTCACCATCCTTCCCTCACGTCTCTGTTTCTTCACAATCAATAACTTGCTTTGTTGGATCGTGTGATGATCGTGCATGTCCGAGTCCTGTTCAAAACTTGTAATAGTTAAAAAGTTAAATATATAAAATGATAATTAATTTATCCTGTCATCTAGTGGGATTTCACGAAACTATATTGATGATGGTAGTAAAGGATTTTATTGTTTCATTATTGTTATAAGTCGGCAATATAATTACGCATATATTTTGTTATTGTTCAATATTATTTGCAATTGTTTTATTGCACATGATTTGTTTTCAATGGTTACATTTCTGATTTGCTTTTTATTTATTACTTCGTTAATATGTTTGTGGTTTTGTTTCTTTCTTTTTGAATATGATTGTATATTGTAATGTAATATATGTATAATTAGTAACTTCAAAATCAATGTTTAAGTATTTGTTTTTCTCTTGCAAAATAAAGAATCGCGAGTGGGTTATTTTCATTTATGGTATATTAAACACGATTTATTAAAACGGATATCGTATGAGAAACTGAATTTATCAATCAATTATATTTATAGTTTATAAATTGATATCCAGCCCGACATAGAATTTAATACTTAGAGATTATTTAAATAACTGGCTTAGTAAGGATACGAATTTTCGATATAGGATTTACTAAGTTATTGTCGTGCAATGATAATAGATGTCACACGTAACCGTTACATTTTTATTTAAAAAAGTGAGGAATCTACAAGTACTCTTTTCATATGGGAATTTTTTAATTTACTATTCAGATCATTGAGTGATTGCTTGGTGAAATTGTCGGTTTGTGTTTATATGTTTGTGAGTATCATAGGTCTTTTCTTATCGATTGCATGATTAATGTAATCCCAATGATAATTTTAAACGGTTAATATGGGAGATTCACTGGAAGGGAACGATAACACTTCCGAAAACCAAAATGTTGGAATAATAGATTTTACAACTTTTGCAAATTACCTTCGTAAAGCTGCAACGGTACTTTTACCGGAAGATGACGGTTTAGAACCTCCTGCGTTAAATGCAGCTCTAGAAGATAAAAATAATCAAGACTGTATTCGTAAATTTTTATCAGATTCCCAGGTTACCACCCTTTTTGTTCAACGTATTTCTTGTAAAGGTAAAATGTCATCAATCTTTTTTTTTTATTAGAAAAAAAGCCATCGATTTTTTTCTAGATGATGATAGTGATCAACCTCCGGAAGGAGAGGAAGAAAAAGAACCGGTATCTTACTATATAAGCAATGAAGTTTCATATACAAATTCAAAAATAAATAGTTTAGTCATTATTAAACGAGGCTCTGTTATTGAAGCAGATAAAAGTATTCGTGCACAAGTACGTGTTATTGGTTTAAATGATGGGTCACCATATGAAACTCTGCATTCATATATCAGTAAAACTGTTGCACCTTTTTTTAAATCTTATGTCAAAGAGTCTGGTAGAGCTGACAGGTAAATATATTTTGCATATGTCATTGATGACTAATACTTCCTAAAGCATTGATTGCTCTGTTTTATATTCATATTGGACTTTTTTAAATTTTTTAAAGTTAATTTAATTAATTAAAATTTTACAATTAAATTTTTTTTGCTTTAATGTTTAAAAATATTCATCTTTAGAATTTATTAATTTAAATGTTAAATTATAAATACAGAGTTAATTCTTTATTTTTTAGAACTATCTATATATAATAATTATAATTGATCATTTAGAAGCTATATATCTAGATATTTTTGTTTTAACTTGAAAACATTTTTTTTAAATTAGAAAATAAGCAACTTTTAACTAAGGATAATACAGAATATGTAGAATCACAAATAATTTACAAATTTTACATATTAGGATGATAAAATGTTCAATGATTTATTACCTGTGTGTTTGTGCTTGGAAATACTGCTCCCTTCTTTTTATAGAGAAGAATATAATGCTTTAAAATTAACAGATAGACAATTTAATGAACATAGTTAATCAGGATTGTAAATCTAATCTTTCTAAAATTTAATATTTTATAAAAATTAATTTGAAATAAGCATAATTAAATTAGACAGTTGGTTACTTTTATAAATTCAGTAATATTACAAAAATCTGTGTATACAATAATTGGAGTTTATTATCAATGTCTCTTATAGGTATAATAATCTAGAGAAAATAAATAACACAAAATATATAGCAATTTTTTGAAATTATATTAAAAAATAAAAGAGAAAGTAAGAGAATGAAATATATTTATGTGCAAAATGAGAACTACTAAATAAATTTGGGGTAGTTACAAACTTAATCATCAGTTTTATTATTCATTACACTGGATTGGCAAATCTTACTTCAAAACACATAAACCGAAAATTACGTTCTTTTGTTTATTTCTAATCACGAAATGTCTATTTCTATCAGACATTATAGGTTGCTGCGTTTTTACTTTGATTTAGGTAGAAATTCTATAATCTACATTTAATATTATGTGGCGACGAAATAATAGCAGATCGCACTTACAAAAGAGGTGAAAGTTTGCTTAAGAAATGTTTTCGATGCATATTAACATTTGAATTATTAGCCCTGTATATTACTTGAGAATTGATTTCCAATATACTAATAATGACTTGAATGAGAGCTATCAACTGCCATTGACTATTCTGCACAGTCAGAGTTAGCATTGGATTAGTATAATATTATTATATATAGAAATAATTCTAGGTTTGTTGATCTCATCTGTGTCATGACTGTAGTGTGTACTAGATACAATTAAAACATTTTTTTCTCTTTTGGTATGTATTATAGCAAAGTGTAACGACTATCAAATGCTAACACGCTGCAGATTTCTGGATGCCGACATAATGAATATAAAAAATTCGAAAGCCAACTCTTACTAATTTTTTTTTTATTATTTCACGCACTTAGATAACAAGGTATTTATTAACGGAATACTTGTGAAACAATTGTCCATCGTAACGTTACATTCGGAACCAAAAATGGAAAGTTTTACAAAATCATGTAAGCTATTTGAAACCTTATACTCTCCTCAGGTTGTGAAACATATACTTCAAGTTTACTTGTGTAAAACTTTCATGACACATTCCCAATATTATAATACTATACCGGTTGGGTTTAGATGGTATGTAATGATGAATCTGATACTTTTTCCTAAAGCAAACAAGCATTTCAATTAGGGTGATCTATTCAGACATATGATATCTAGCTGTACGATTAGCTGCAAATATATCAAGAAAACCTCTCTTGCTGTGGTTAATTTAACATGCTCTAGTAGTTGTTAGCGAGTATCGATAATTTCAAATCAGACAATTCGGGAGAAATCTAAATCGTTGTAAAGACATACATAAACGAAACATTGTAGTATCCCAACCATCTGTTTTCCATAGATTTTCTGTATTGAGACACATAGAATGATGTATGTAGATTCCTGCTAAGTGCAACAAGTTAATCAAACCTCCACTTTATTAGTTGATTTAGCATATCTATCCAGAAAGACTATATCGTATATTTTAATCGACTGTTTCAAATATTTTATTAAAGTTGGATCTGGTAAATGTTTTAATTAGATTTTCTTGCCAAGTTTTGACCGTTTTAGGCGGTAGCGCGTGTTTCATCCATCTTGTTAACTTATCTTTATCAGGAAAAGATAATTTTACTGCTGTTACTTTGATCATAGTTATCTAGATCAGACGTTTCTCGTTCAATGTTACTGTTCTTTTTGATACAATTCTTCGTCAGAGTCGTTATCACAAGTAATAATCATTTATCAACACTTCATCCACCAACTTCTGCAGCCGTATTTGTTCGCGATCCAATTCTTCATCAAAGCCATTATCACAAGTAATGATAACTTATCAACACTTCATCCACTAACTTCTGCAGCCGTATTTGTTCTCCTTTGTGATCTCTCATAGCTATATTTGTATTAATTAGATATTTTAATATTAATTACATATATTAATATTAATTACTTAAAGATTAGATGAGATTAGAATTTAAAAAAATGAACTAGGTGTAACATCAAAATTGTGTGCATCACGTAACTGGTCGCATCAGTCCCACACTGATTTACTGTATCTGCTAACTATATCAATGTGTAACCAGTGATTGTATCAATCGTGAGAATTCGGAAACATGATTTTTGTATGTACATATGTGGAAACAAATAAAAAAAATGTTATTTAACATTAATCGATATCTTTATTAGTGATAAAATGTGAAATGTGAAAAAATGTCAGACAATTGAAAATAAAAATACATGAACTAAATATTTTATTGTAAAAGTAAAAAAAATTGGTATATAGAATAAAAGTAACTTGCTTGCCTACTCAGAATCTGAAGAAGCTAAATCGAGAATGACTGCTTTAGAAGAGTAAAGCACTTAATGTTAATTTATTTAAATTCAATTTGTACATTATTTTTAAATAATGGAAGTTGCCACTATTCATGACAAAAGATTTTATAAACAATAACCTTCTAACCATTCTAACGTTTCACATTTGAGGATATTTCTAACTAAAGTTTCATTTCGTTGATTTGTCATTTGACTAGCAAGTAAAATAAATCAAAAACAAAAATTGTTAGTTTTGGAATTTTGTTGCTCGCTATTTCCCAACTTGATGTATGATATATGGAGGTAAATTTGATGGAGCCTGTAGTTGATCAACTTAATCACTTAAGGTTGTTATATAACCCCTTTCCATATTAATTTTCGTATTCTGTATACGTATTTCGACAACTAAGTTATCATAATCAGTAGATAATTACACAGTGTTACACCTGGAAACTACGGGAAAAACCCTCACGAAACAAATTTCGTACACGATCTGTACCGTCGAAAGCCAAAACGTACACTGTATATTCGTTTCACATAATTTTTAAAGAAATTGCGTTTTAGTCTTCAACTATGCTAAAAAAAAGTACCTGAATGCGTTTACTACACCCTTCTTTCCCTATCAAAGGTCAAAGAGAGATGAGTTATGGGTGGGACCCATATCAGTGTTCAACACATGGTCCTTATTTTTCAAAACGTACATGTTTTCATGTGTATCTAATTCGCGAAAATTACATACATTCTTTCCAAATGCAAACAATCCGCGGTTGTACTATGATTACTTTCCAATACACGTTTTGTTAACCAGATTTTTCTGGCAGATAGAATTTGATGTGCGCAATATGTTCTTCATACCGGGTTTCTATCGTTCGTTTTGCTTAGCTGATGTAATGTTTACTCCTATCTAGATCAAGGGGTGAAAAGGTAAGCATGTAAATTGCTTGTCTCGGTTGATTTAAGGTGACAGACATGTGGTATCCCGAATTGTCTTTCTTATGATAGACTTCCTAATTAATCTATTGATTATTTCCGAATCAAAACCATTGTATCTCTCGATCTGACATACGCAGATCGTGTACGGAATTTGTTTCGTGCGGGTTTTTGCCGTAGTTTCCAGGTGCGACACTGTTTAATTATCTGCCGATGATGACAACTTGGTTGTCGAAATACGTATACAGAATATGAAAATTAATGTGGAAACAGATTATATATCAACCTTAAATGATTTCGTCTAGTTGTTAAAAAAGTTTATAAAGCTCCAAGATTATGCTGTGATTGCACTCTCAAAAAAAAACTTATAAATTTATTTTCTTCTTAACATGGAAATTCAAATATAACATTTTATTAGATGTTGTGAAGATTTTCAGCAGATTGTAAAAAAATCTGTAATGCTGTGAATGTATCATGCCTGTTGTTGTTATATGTTGATAATCGCTTCTTACGTTATTATTGAACCAATAGCAACTTAATTTTGAAAATTTAGTGACAGAATACATTTTTAAAAGTGAATAATACCTCTTTGCCGAGATAATTGTTTTATTTGTTTTTTTGTGAATTTAATGTAAATGTATGTGTTTTGAAATCATTAATTATTTCCAAGCCAGAATTTTTTCCTTTACAAACATTGCTTTTTTTTTTCTAAACTGATTAATAATTCTTATCATGTTTTAATAATATTTCGTAGTCCATTATCATATTGGGAACCTCAATTTTAGAATTTTTAATTTTTGTCCTGGCATTATAAATAAATAAATATTGAACCATTGCCTTAAGTAAGGGTTTTTTCGTTTCATATTAGTAAATAATTATTAAATATTTTGTTGGAGAACGGAAAATTTTAAATCAGATTACCAGATCAGGCATTTCATATTTGAGGAGATACAAGTAATGTTTTTATGAATAGTACAAATTTTATAATATATAACTAATTAATTTATTACTATTAAGTCTCTTCACCGTTCATAATCACAGTTCTTTGAGTTTTCTCTAGTTTTACATCACCGTTTATCACCCCCTAATAATTATTGTAAATAATTTTTTCCTGAATAGTGTTTATATTTTAAAGTAATATTTCCTTATTTAACACATGGATCAATAAGTCCCGAGACTAACAATGAAAACAACATTTTTTTTGCAAAATTTTTTTTATTCATCAACATAATCACCTTTTAGGGTGATACAATGGTTCCAACGCTTTTCCAATTTTTCAATACCATGTTTATAAAAAAATTTATCTTTCGCTTCAAAATAAGCTTCAGTTTCAGCGATGACCTCCTCATTTGAGCCAAATCTTTTTCCCTGGAGCATTTTTTAAAGATCAGCAAAGAGCCAGTAGTCACTGGTGGCTAAATCTGGCGAATATGGGGGGTGGGGAAGCAGATCAAAACCCAATTCGTTCAATTTTGCCATTGTTTTCATCGACTTGTGGCAGGGTGCATTGTCTTGGTGAAAAAGGATTTTTTTTCTCTGCATGTGCGGTCGTTTTTTTGCGATTTCCTCCTTCAAACGCACCAGTAAGTCAATATAATAATCACTGTTGATCGATTTACCTTTTTCGAGGTAGTCAATGAAAATCACGCCATGTGTATCCCAAAAAACTGACGCCAGGACTTTGCCAGCTGACTGCTGCGTTTTCGGACGTTTCGGACGGCTTTCGCCAGCTGTGCGCCACTCAGATGACTGCCGCTTCGACTCTGGAGTGTAGTGATGTATCCATGTTTCGTCCATGGTCACGTAACGACGCAAGAAATCTTTTTTGTTGCGAGTAAATAGCGATAAACAGCTTTCTGAATCATCGATTCGTTGCTGTTTTTATTCCATCGAAAGCAATCGCGGCACCCACTTGGAAAAAACCTTTTTCATGCTCAATTTTTCATGAAGGATAGTAAATACACTTCCATATGATATCTCTGTCATCTCAGCAATCTCACGGAGCTTCACTTTACGATCTTTCATTATAATTTTTGTCACTTCACTCACATTTTCCGGTGTAACGGCTTCCACAGGTCTACCCGAGCGTTCCGCGTCATTTGTGTCGGTACGATCACTTTAAACTCGGCAAACCACCGACAAATCGTTGCTTTTGATGGACAAGAGTCCGGGTAACATTTTTCAATCCATTGTTTTGCTTGCGTGGTGTTTTTACCCATTAAAAAACAATGTTTTATCAGAACACGAAACTCGGTTTTTTCCATTGTTTAAACAAACTACAAAACGACTTTACTCCAACCTCGATAACTCAGCTGTTTCTGGTCCGATCGACTTAAAATTTTGACACGTTTCAAGCAAAGGTTAGTACTCTAGAAAGACGTGGTTACTGGTTTACTACGAGCGCCATCTATGGGTTAGTCTCGGGACTTATTGATCCATGTGTTATTTATATGGCATATTGGCAATAAATATTTGAAAATAAAACCATACTATTTTCTATTTAGTTGTACACTCTTTGTGTTTTTTATTTATTCCTGAAACTTTACATTTAGTAAATGTTTGTATGTAGTATATTATATTGTAATTAATTATTTCTATAAGTAGTTTATTTGAATCTGTGATTTCCTTTCCTTATAAAATTTGGTATTTTTGCTCTTAATTATATTTAATTTTAATTATTTAGAGAAGGCGATAAAATGGCACCATCAGTGGAGAAAACCATCGCCGCTTTGGAAATGGGTTTACTTCATTTGCAACAAAACATCGATATACCAGAAATTACATTACCGATACATCCAATAGTTGCTGGTGTTATTAAGCGTTGCGCCGATGATGGTTGTAAACCTAAAGTAGAAGATTTTGCAGAACATGCTATGGATTCAACATTTTTGAATCAACTCCATAATGGTGTTAATCGTTGGATAAAAGAAATACAAAAGGTTTATCCATGCTAAATATAAATTGTATGTTATCTGTCAAATTTTATTCACTAGGTGACAAAATTAGTCCGCGATCCATCTTCAGGAACCGCTCTCCAAGAAGTTAGCTTTTGGTTAAATTTGGAAAGAGCACTACATCGTATTCAAGAGAAACGTGAAAGTATGGAGGTTGCATTAACATTGGATATTTTGCGAATTGGTAAACGTTTTCATGCAACTGTATCATTTGATACAGATACGGGTTTAAAGCAAGCACTTGCTACTGTTGATGATTACAATCCCTTAATGAAAGTAAGTTTCAATTAAATTACTGTTGCAAAACTGACAATCTTGGTATTGTTGTATTTATTTCTACATTTTACCGTAATGAACATTTGGGTAATTTTTTGTTTTATTATGTATTTTAGGATTTCCCTATAAATGATCTTTTATCAGCTACAGAATTGGAAAGAATTAGAGTTGCAGTACAATTGATATTTGCTCATATGCGCAAAATTCGCAGTACCAAGTATCCAGTTCAGCGATGTTTACGATTAGTAGAAGCTATCTCTCGCGATTTAGGAACTCAGTTGTTGAAAGTTCTTGGCACACGTAGATTGATGCACATTTCCTACGATGACTTTGACAAGGTCATGGTACAATGTTTTGAAGTATTCTCGACATGGGAGGATGAATATGAAAAATTACAAAGTTTGTTGAGGTTTGTATAAATAATTATTAAGAAACGGTTGTGTTTGAAATGTAAATGACTGCTAGACTCTTTCGAGAAAACTTGATGTCTTCTTTTCAGAGATATAGTAAAGAAGAAACGTGAAGAGCATTTGAAAATGGTGTGGAGAGTGTCTGCTCAACACAAGAAGTTACAGTCTCGTATGGAACACATGAGAAAATTTAGACGGCAACATGAGCAGCTTAGAACTGTTATTGTACGTGTACTTAGACCTTCCATTCGTGAAATGGCAAATGCAGGAGAAGCCGATGAAGCAAAGCCTACTACAGAATCTGATACTTTCACGATGGATGCTGCTGATGCTAATGCTATAGTGGTAAAATATTTATCTAGACTATATTTATACAAAACTTCGATATTTACATTAGCGATATTATCCACTTTAAAGAAAATATTTTTAATATTGTGGTAGAGTTTGTTCATTTTGATAGGATATTAACATACATAATCTATTTCGTACGTAGACTTCCGCGGTCGTGGTCCATGCTATCTGCTTCTGGGTTTCCGGGCTGGAACCGCGTCACTAGTATATCTGCCGACGTTTCGAACCCAAAAATCCGTGAAACTATAGAGATCTTTAAGCACCCCAATAACCTTAACCGCGATGATGGCTACCCCCTACATAACGCTTGGCAATCCTGCATCTCTAATCTACCCAACCGCAACCGTAACGTTCCATTGACCCATGACACATTATCCATATATAAACGCGTCCCCCATCGACTTACACCAGTTTCAGTGCAGTAGTTCACCCCGAAGATGTTCCATACAAATGGGTACGAAACGTCGGCAGATATACTAGTGACGCGGTTTCAGCCCGGAAACCCAGAAGCAGATAGCATACATAATCTATATTTATTTTGAAAAATTTGTTAACACTTTTTATTTAAAAAAATAATCTGTTTTAAATAGATATAATTGTAGCAAATGGTATTAAATGGTATTAATAATATATCAATATAATAATATCAATAAATTAATAGCAAAATTTTCAAAATTAAAACTGGTAATTGTTTACTAGGGGCAAGAGTTTGGGGTACTTATTAACATCGCATTTCTATAATGAATGTATCTACTAGTTGATCTTGGGAGTTATTGAACTCCAAGTTCAGTATTTAGTCAAATTCACATGCGTTATAGACTTGCAATATTGAATTGTTAGTTGTCTGATGTACACATATTTGATTTCGTTGAGACGGGCTATTTTGGAATTTTGAAAGTGATGGTTTTTTATTTTCATTATTTTATTAGTTCGTTTGGTATTGTTAAAGAATATGTTTTTAGATTTTATTTTTTACTTGTTTTACGATTAATTTTTTTTGGGAAAGATATTTACTCCAAAGTTGAAGTACTCATTTTTCATATAATTTAGTTTTTTATTAGATCTGTTCAGTACTTTTATCTTCTGAAGGTTTCATGGAGGAATGATATTTGTAGTTGTAAATTTGTTCAAATCTATAATTATATCAAATCAGATATAATTAAGAATTATTTTTGTATAGGAAGTAAATCTTGCGTACGAAAACGTAAAAGAGGTAGATTGTTTGGACATCACAAAAGAAGGTCAGGATGCTTGGGATGCCGCTGTTCAAAGATACGAAGAACGCATAGATCGAGTAGAAACACGAATAACTGTACACTTGCGGGATCAATTAGGGACAGCCAAGAATGCAAATGAAATGTTTCGTATTTTTTCACGTTTTAATGCACTTTTTGTTAGACCTCACATCAGAGGAGCTATCAGAGAATATCAAACTCATCTTATTCAGAGAGTCAAGGATGATATTGAAGCCTTACATGAGAAGTTTAAGGTAAAATACAAATTATAATTTATTTTTAAATATAATTTATATTTGCCTTAATAGGTTCAATATCCACAAAGCAATAGCGCTCGTATTAGTAAAGTTAGAGACTTACCTCCAGTAGCGGGTTCTATAATTTGGGCTCGTCAGATTGATCATCAGCTAACCACATATTTAAGAAGAGTAGAAGATGTTTTAGGTAATTTAATATCCTTATGCATTTGTTAATAGTTTTCAAATACTATAATGTTTCACTACAGGAAAAGGATGGGAAAATCATATCGAAGGCCAAAAATTGAAAGCAGATGGTGATAGTTTCCGTGCAAAGTTGAATACTCAGGATATTTTCGACGACTGGGCTAGGAACGTACAACAAAGAAATTTAGGTGTACCGAGCCGCATTTTTACGATTGAAGCGGTTCGTTCAAGGAGTGGTCGTGGAAACATTTTAAAATTACGTGTTAATTTCTTGCCGGAAATCATTACGTTGGCGAAAGAAGTCAGAAATTTAAAATGCCTCGGTTTTAGAGTACCCCTGGCCATCGTGAATAAGGCCCATCAAGCTAATCAACTTTATCCATTCGCTATTTCATTGATCGAGAGTGTACGCACTTATGATATGACTTTGGAGAAGGTAAATTACGTTTTTTAAGTGAACTTCATTCTTAATTTTGCACTTCATGCTCTATTTGTGTCATATAAGATACTTTCAAAGTTTAGGAAGCGTTAGTCATTTAAAATTTATATAGTTCTGTACTCTCTAGTATAGTGTTAGTGTCGTGGTTTATATCTTATGCATTTATTGAAGATCTTGAAATAAAGTAAAGGTGCAATAATAAGTTAACAAATTGTTAATTAAGTGCACTTTATTGTGAAGGATAAAGATAAATATATATTTATTAATATTCCAAGTTTGGATCTGTTTTCGTATTCAATATCTAGTTTAGATACATTGTAGATTAGTTTAGATGCATATTTGGAATATTCAAAAGATAATTCTAATATATTCTTATTTAAATCAGCTGACAATAAGGAGCAGTACATTTGTTAAGGTATATTCATGGAGCATGTATAAAAAATTGCTAGAGAAAACTGTTACAAGCATGATTTATTTTAAATATAATTTCTCTGCTGTACAATGTATTATGTGAAAGTAACGTGTATTAAAACATTTGATTTTCCTGGTTAATCTAAACATAATCATGTTTAATCATTGGAATGAAAAAGTTGTAGTCTGCAACTCTTACGAGAAACAGACGCATGCTAATGACGAGACTTGATAGTCTAGATTTTCCCAAAACTTTGAGACACTTTCTATGATTAAATGTGAATATTTGTCGTTTACTTACGTGTGTCTTGACAATAATAATTGGAAATTTTTCAAGTATACATTGGTGAACATTCAGTTTCGTACATATATTTTTCACTTGCAGTTAATATTTTGAGTATTTTGAAAGTTCAGAATACTTTTTCATATAAGTGTATTTCATAACATAAAAATAGATATTTAAATTTATATAACAATAAAATAAAAAAACGTTTAAATACAATGAACATTTCAATTTCAGGCAATAGTCATAGTTGAGTTTATTAAAAGAATACGTATACGTGTTTCCAAAATTTTACAGTAGGATCCTTAGTATTTCTTGATGGTCATTTCGAAATGGTTTCTCAGTAATACGAGGGTAGTTTGACAAGTAGTGAGAATGGAAAAGAAAAACGAATTTTTTAAATACAAAATAATTTTTGTTTATCAATATATTCTCATAAAAGAGCAATACATTTATTCCAACGGTGCTCCAATGCCCTTATGCCATCTCTAAAATGCGATTCCGGAAGGCTTGCAAAATACCTATTTACGAAGATGATAAGCTCATCGTTAGGCGAAAATTTCTTTCCATCTAGTGTCGTTTTCAATATTGGAAAAAGGTGGAAGTCGGGAGTGGTTAGATCCGGCGAATAAGGCGCATGCGGTACTAATTGGAATTGTAACTCGTGGATTTTGGACATCGCAACTGTGCTGGTATGCAAGAGAGCGTTGTCTTGGTGAAACAGAATCTTTTTCTTTGCCATTCCTGGCCATTTAGCACAAATCTCAACATTTAATTTTTGTAGAAAGCTTGGAAAGGCCCAATTCTTTCGTTAAAATGTGGTGTACGCGTTCTGTTGAATGTTTACCATGTTTGCTATCTCTCTCACTTTGAGTCATCGATCTTGCGTAATAATATTATGGATTTTTATAATGATTTCCTTAGAAGTGACGATTTTGGGTGCTCCAGAGCGCGCTTCATCAACACAGTTTGTTCTACCACGTTTAAATTCATTTACCCATCTACTTATTGTGGCGGATGATGAAGCAGATGCACCTAATGTTTCCCGTAACTCATCTTTTATTTCAGTAGCTTTCATCATCTGCTTTTTCCATTTTAACAAAACGACGTGTTGCTTCTTTTTCAATCAGCTGTCAAAAATAAACTAATCAACCGATTTATCTAAATATCGGAATGTAAACATATAAATAGGCAACCTAAATTACAGTGCATTTGTTTTACCAATTAGAGCGCCACCTATGTGTCATTCTCACTACTTGTCAAACTATCCTCGTAGAAACGTTATTCTTTTTTTGGGGTAGTACTCTTTTTAAAATGTCTGGATTCGAACGAATTTACCGTTTTAAGATATTCCCGAGGCCCTAAAAAACATAAGAAACTTCATTTTTACTTGTGTGATCAAACAAATGGGTAGTTTTCAATAAACTTCCCAAATTTAAGGTTTTTTTGGTATTCTGATGCCATTGTGTGAGAAAATATGTGCATTTTTTTTACAAAATAACGCTATCACCTTACTTGACAGCGTTATTTTGTAAAGAATACACATATTTTCTCACATCATGAAGCTATTGATTAATAAATAAAATAATACTTTGTCTCCAGAAGTTAAAGGTTAAATTAAAAATTATATGAACATAAAAAAATACCTAGATTCGACCTTAATAACTATAGAAGTCCTATAGCAAATATCTAAGGAAGTAACTGTTAAAGTTACTAATATTATCTGCTTTTATATTGTAATATGTACATACCTAGGAGATCATAACGACACCAAAACCAAGAAGAGTACTTCATAAGGGTACATATTACAAGTTAGTATCCGCACCATCAATGATGTTAACTTTATTACATTCACCTTAAAATACTTTAAAGTATTATAAGATCAAGGCATTATTATAAGAAATGCTAATTTCTGCATTTCTTCGTTTTGATTGTCGGTGAAAATTCGTGATATAATTGTCAAAGTCAGAAGAAAGAACTATGTGTATAATATATAGCGCAACAAAGTTCGTTATATATTAATGTACGGAAATGGATGTTCTGTTATTTTTCTCATTAAAATTAAAAAAAAATACAACTGGTACATAACATCTTTTGAAGATTTTTTTCCAAATCTGCTTCTAGATTTTATTTTTAACATGCGTTTAAAAAGCTCTTCGGTCCCTGGCATCTGTAGATTGTAAATCGTATAAGTAGACTGCTTTAAAAGTTTTGAGGTTAGGATACTTCTCGCTGTCGGAAATATTTTGTCGTATTCTCTGAGATTTTTTTAAGTCCCAATAGCATTTACAGATAGCTAGCATATGCTATTTTCTCTTTTTAGTAATTTTTCAAATAAAGTAAGTTTTGTGAAAAATAGAATTAATGCGCGAAAATTTTCGAGTTATGATTTTCTACGAGTTTAAAGACGATCTTACTTTGCTGTTAGCAAAAAACCAAGCGATTGTTTGACGATGAAAAACCATCCTTGGCTACTGTTGAATGGTGGTACAACGAGTTCCAACGTGGACGTGTTTCTCTTAAAGACGAGCATCGTGAGGGACACCCTGCCACTGCAGTCACTTCCGAAAACTTCGACGCCGTGTACAACATGATAAAGACAGACAACCACTACACATACAGAGATCATCGGGCACCATTGGACATTATCATCATAGTTATGATCCAAATCAGAACCATTCTGCATGATCATTTTGCCATCAGAAATCAGAAAGCTTTGTGCTAGATGGATACCACACAGTTTAACGGAAACTCAAAAAAAGCGCGTATTAATTGGTGCAAGAAAATGCTTTAAAATTCAACCGAGGTCGAGCAAAATCACTACGAAATCATTACAGATGACGAAAGTTGCATTTATTACGAGCCAGAAAACAAGCGACAATCTGCTCAATGGGTCTTCAAAGACGAGGAAAAAACCACGACAGTGAGATGTTGACAAAGTTCTGGCAAGAAAATGATACCTTTTTTTTCTGACGCACTGGTCATCTCTCTAGTATTCTGCTAGATATTTTGAAAAACAGTAAAAGAAATTGGTTTAAATAATTGATTTTTTTCTGTATCACATACGAAATTTTTAAAGCAACCTACGCATCTGTACTAAATCCATTTAGTGTAATTTTAAAACGTTATTCAAAGGGACGTCTTTAAGAAAGTTTATATTTATATGTATTATGGTATAATAATCAGTTATTAATTGTCAATTACTTTTTGTTTTGATGAAATATTTTACCATGAAATCAATAATCAATATCTGTTTTAGCCTGTTTGACTTCTATGAAATTAATTCTGATTTATGATATTTGTATAATACAGATATGTGCTTTACAATCCATAGCTGTCCGGGACATAAGTACCTTTGAATTCAGGCTATTTTATGTGACATGTCTGTACATTTATATCTAGCCTATATAAATTGACGCAAAAGTTATATATGGCGTTATCCTTTGTTAAACTTTGATTCGAAAATCTCAACAGTAAAATATTTTGTACAATGCTTCATATGTCTTCACAAGGTTCTTGAAGTTTGGACTTGTGTTCATTTGTTGATAGAGGTAGCTGTAATTTAGAATATAGAAGAAGTTTAATACTATTTTTTCGTAAACGTTTTTTTCGCTTTCAATGTTTTAACATATCTTCATTCACATACTTTTACGAAAAACATATTTGGTAACGTTCTAAAACAATCAGTTGGTATTTCAATGCGAATTCAATAAAAAGTTTTGCTGACAAATTTTGACATTTTCGTATTAAATTCGATTTTTGTGTTATAACTCTGTGCAACCTTTGCTATTTTTGATTTGATTATTTGTCTCAATTAGTTTTTGTGTTTTTTTCGTTATTATTTTGTTCGCGTGCATGGATATATATATATATATATATATATATATATATATATATATATATATATATATATATATCTATATATATATATCTATACATGGTATACGGTTTCTGTAATGAAAACCCAAACATGGCAGAACAGAATATCGTATATGTTATCTAAGCCTAAAATAAAAATATATCGAAGGCTAGATCAGCATCTTCGTGAAATTGGTTTGCTGGATCCAACTTGACACAACTAAAAGCCTTTTTCTCCACGCAATACAAGAAGATCATTCCGTTAAGAGCTGATATTTAACTTCAACATTAAGTGTCCTCAGTAATACGACCGTTCAGTTGATTCGATGAGAAAACCTTCATCCATTCATATTTTTACAGTTCAGCAGTTATATTAAAACGACAATATTTCGATTAAATTTTTGCATATGGTCACCAAAAGGTGTTTTCCATTACCGTTTGGTTCAGTAATAAAACCGTTCAGTTGATTCGATGAGAAAACCTTGTTTACCCATATCATATTTTAACAGTTCAACCGTTATATTAAAACGATAACATTTCGATTAAATTTTTGTATATGGTCACCAAAGAAAGTTTTCCGTTAACGTTTGGCTAGGCATAATAATTACAGGATCGTTAGCCCAATTTACCAATTCGACTTGATGTCAATGAGTACCTTAAGGTATTGGAATAAATTATCGACGAGATGCTGTCGAATATAGGCCATGATATGATTTACATGCATGATGAAGCTACTTCTCGCTTTTTCTTATAATTTAAGAGGGTGGTTGAATGAACACTTCAAACAAATAGATTGGTTGCAGCAGTCCTATCTTATTGGCTACGAGATTTCCTGATCTCTGTCCGTTAGACATTTTTGTTTGGAGTTTCATTAAATACAAAGTTTATTGAACGACTCTTCAAGACACTGGTGATGTTAGAGACAGTATTAACGCGGCAATATTAAAAATTACACCAGAATAGCTCGAACGAGTAGGGTAGACGATACCTTGTAGATTGCAAAAATGCTTAGAAATAGACATATTTCAATTGGAACAGTTATGTGGGTAATATTAGGTGCGCAACTAAGTTCTCGCTGTTTTTCAAGAGATAGCTCCAGTAGTAAGTGCTGGTCGATTGTCACATAACCAAAACGTCATGAACCAAGCTTAGACATATGGTAAACAAACCGCTTTGACACCTGAGTGATTTTGTTTTTGCGTCATATACTTTTGGTTGTGTGAAAATGTCTGATTTTGTGCCAAATAATCGTCATTTGCGGGAAGTATTGCTTTTATTCTTTCATTCGAAGAAAACGGCGGCTGAAGCGCATCGAGAACTCCAAAAAGTTTAGGAAGATGCTGCTCAAAGTGAAACAACGTGCCGTGATTGGTTCTGTCGCTTCAAAGACGGTGATTTAGATGTTGACGACCGTTCGCGTGAAGGCAGACCAAAAACCTTCGAAGACGCTGAATTGGAGGCGTTGCTCGATGAGGATCCGTGCCAAATGCAAAAAGAGCTTGCTTCAGCATTAGAAGTTACCCGCCAAGCCATTTCCCAGCGATTGCATGCGTTGAGAATGATTCAAAAACAAGGAACTTTGGTTTCTTATGATTTGAAGCCAAGAGACGTTGAGTGTCATATTTTCGCCTGTGAACAACTGCTCCAGCGACAAAAAAGGAAGGGTTTTCTTCGTCGCATTGTTACGGGTGATGAAAAATGAATTCATTACAGCAACCCAAAGAGAACAAAATCATGGGGACTGCCCGGTCATGCTTCTACGTCGTCGTTTCGGCCGAATATTCACGCTGCGAAGGTTTTACTGTGTATTTGGTGGGACCAGGGCGGTATTATTTATTATGAGCTGTTGAAACCGAACGAAACCATCACTGGGGAACGGTATCGAACTCAATTGATGGGATTGAGCCGAGCGCTGCGCGAAAAACGGCCACAATACGAGCAGAGGCACGAAAAAGTGATTCTACAACATGACAACGCTCGGCCTCACGTTGCCAAACCCGTTAAAACCTACTTAGAAACGCTCAAATGGGAGGTCCTACCCCACCCGCCATATTGCCCAGATATTGCGCCGTCCGATTATTACTTGTTCCGTTCGATGGCACATGGTCTGGCTAATCAGCAGTTCCGCTCATATGAAAATATCTCAAAATGGCTTGATTCGTAGATAGCCTCAAAAGACGAACACTTCTACCATGACGGTATTCGAGCTCTGCCAAAAAGATGGGAAAAAGTTGTCGCTAGCGATGAGCAATATTTTGAATGATTCATTTGTAAACATTTTTTCACAATAAAGTTGCATTTTCATCAAAAAAACAGCGTGAACTTAGTTGCCCACCTAATAGTATTCCCGTTATAAAATACACTGTAATATATTTCAGTTTGACAATAAATAAATTCAAGAACAAATCATATATCGCGTAATGCGTAGAATTGAAAACGTAAAATTCACCCAACTGATACTTCTAATAATGAATAGGATATTTTCGAAGTTTGAAATTCAGAAAATGTTACGTACCTACTATTACAGTAGAATGCGAGTACAGTGTTGCCAAATGCATATTTCTCTCAGGTGATTCCTGAAAACATACGAAGCATGATATATTTTACCACCAAGATTTTCAATTTAGAACCGAACGAAAAATGTCTGCGTGTGGCTTTTGCGCCAATTTGTACACAACGTGTATATTTCATTTCATAGTATCATTATTTCTTTGAGATATGGTTCTGAATTTTTTCAACTATGTACTGATTTTTGGCTTGCTCTAGACACTTTCTACATAAAATATTTCTTTATTTTCTTTATAGGATACATTCTTTATATGAAATACAATGCTATACAGATAATATTAAACAAAAAAATTACAGTATTTTTGCTATTAATATGTATTATCATGTCTTAAGACTAATATAAATGTAATGTATATATATATATATATATATACATATATACATATATATATATATACATATATACATATATATATATATATATATATATATATATACATATATATATATACATATATACATATATATATATATATATATACATATACATACATACATATATATTGTATTATATATCAGTATGTGACAAAGAAACAATCTTTTGCCGAATGAAGCTTAATATGTCCTTTTTATTTAATCCTACGCTTGAAAGCAGTTACCTAATTTAGCTATTTATGAATGAATCATATTTATCAATAGCATGGTTGCAAACAACTTTTACCATATCCTGCAGATTTCTTTCTAAATTTATCCCAAGGACTGTATATTACTAGTTAAGTAATTATCTTTATACTTTTCTTGGAAAAGAAAATATAAGAGAAATGTTTTCTTGAAAAGTAAATTGCATGAAGAAACTTCAAAGCAAAAAATATTTAAAACTTCTGTACTCTATTATGTAGTCGTATTTTCTATATATGTTTAATATCATCGAAATTATATTTTATTATTATATTTTTTATTATGTTCGTGAATCGTAAGTTTTGTAAAATGTTTCAGCTCGAAGATAAGGCCAGTATTATTCCATTAGTTGCGGGTACTAGAAAAGAAGTTCAGCAATTAATAGCAGAAGGAATACAGCTAACATGGGAAAGCTTTAAACTTGATCCCTATGTGCAGAGATTATCAGATACAGTTGTTAGTTTTCAAGAGAGAGTTGAAGAATTGGTAATTGTAGGAGAACAATTGGAAGTGGATGTCCGTTCTTTGGAAACTTGTCCGTATTCTGCAAATACTTTTGCGGACATTTTGGCTAAAATACAACATGCTGTTGATGATTTATCGCTAAAACAATTTTCTAACTTGCATATTTGGGTTAATCGTCTTGACGAACAGGTATAAGGAAATTTCTGTTAGAAGTGCCTTACTTCAATATAAAAATTCTAGGTTGAAAAAAATTTAGCTCATCGTTTACAAGCTGGAATACTGGCATGGACGGATGCCTTAAATGGTCAAAAGAAAGAAATAGATCATAGTATGGATACAGATGAACCATCCCAACCAACTCATAAACCTGGTGGAGACCCTCAAATTAAAACAGCAATTCACGAAGTTCGCATAACTAATCAAACCATGTATCTATATCCCAGTATTGAGGAAGCAAGATTCCAAATAATGCAACAGTTATTTGCTTGGCAAGCTATTGTTACTTGTCAACAGAGACTTCAAAGTAGTAGATATCAAGTTGGCGTTGATAAACCTGTTACAGAAACTTATAGAAACATTTTGACAAAATTGCCAAATGGATCTACACCACTTGAAGCTGCTTATACTGCCATTGCCACGAAAATAAAAGAGGTAAGTGCCATGATGTTTATATTATAGCTATATTAGTAATGTTTTTCCATGTTAGATTCAAACTTATGTTAATGAATGGTTAAGGTATCAATCATTATGGGATTTGCAATCTGATAATTTGTATGGAGGTTTAGGTGAAGATGTTAATAGATGGATGGAGTGCTTAAATGATATCAAGTAAGTAGTAATATTATAACCACATTGTTGCATTAAGTATATTGTTTCAAACCTAAACTATTTTTTTAGGAAAACACGAGCTACTTTCGATACATCAGATACAAGACGTGAGTTCGGTCCTGTGATTATCGATTTCACTAAAGTTCAAAGCAAGGTTTCTTTGAAATACGATTCTTGGCATAAAGAAACACTCAGTAAATTTGGCTCGCTCTTGGGTAATGAAATGACTTCCTTCCACACACAAATCTCTAAGTCGCGTTCAGATCTGGAACTTCAGACTATTGAAGCAGCAAGTACATCTGATGCTGTCAGTTTCATAACTTATGTCCAGTCTTTGAAGAGAAACATGAAAGTAAATATATATTATTGTTTAAGAAATGAGTCTATGTTTTATATTTATTATTATTTATTATAGAAATGGGAGAAGTTAGTAGAAGTTTATCGAGAAGGTCAACGTATATTAGAACGCCAAAGATTTCAATTCCCTAACAGTTGGCTTCATGTTGAAAATCTTGAAGGGGAATGGGGTGCATTTAATGAAATTATTAAAAGAAAAGATTCATCAATACAGACACAGGTTAAATTTTATAATTTCTAATCTTAATCTTAACAAATTTTTCATTTTAGGTTGCTAGCTTGCAACAAAAAATTGTTTCTGAGGATAAAGCGGTTGAAAATCGTACTAATGATTTCCTTGGCGATTGGGAACGAAGTAAACCTGTTGAAGGTCACTTACGACCAGATGAAGCTTTAACTCAATTGCAACTCTTTGAGAGCAAATATGCTCGATTGAAAGAAGAAAGGGATAATGTTGCTAAAGCAAAAGAAGCATTGGAATTACAAGAACCAGGTAAAATAATGTCTTATAATATTTATTCGGTAGTAACTATTTAATGCATGTTTATTTTTCGTTTTTGTTTCCCATTTTTGTGTTTATTTTAGAAAGAAAAATAACTGTAATTTACTGGTGGTATAAAAGTAAAGGTTTTACCTTACTAAATATTATATTTTGTAGAACAAACGGTAATATATTGCAGATTACACATTATTTAATATTTTTTCTTTAAACTAGTTTTGTGGCCTATTAAAAGCGACCAAACTAGTTGTAGTACTAGCTTGGTTTTTCTGAAATTTTTTCGTGATTATGCTCTAAAATTGAAGAACTTGCAAGTTATTGTTTCAGTTTTTTTTTTTTGTTATAAAATCACTGGGCAATGTGCAAAAATATTTTAGATTATTAGTGGTTTCATATATGATTTGTTTACTCTACTTTTGTATATACCGTGAATATATTTTATAATGCAACATGCACATACATACACTAGTTGCTAGAGTAACGTAATAATGAAATGACAGCAATGTATTTTAGCGTGTATTTTATTTTGCAACATAGGATGTCAAAATAAGTTACTCTATTTTTGAGGTACGTATAGTGTAGAAGAAAAACTGTTATTAGTGAACTGGTATAACTCGAATATGAGTTTGAGGAGAGTAGCAGATTTGTTTCAAATTACATATCCTGACCGTCCAAGACCGAGTCCAACTACAATAAGTAGGTTAGTACAGAAGTATAAAAATAATGGATGCATCGTTCCTAATCATAAAAAAAAGAATAGGCCAAGATATGTTATTACTGACGCCAAAAGAGATGAAATTCTACAAACAATCGAAAATAATAATATGCTCTCCACAAGAGCTTTAGCACAAACTACAAATGTAAGCAAATCTTCCGTGCATAAACTACTAAAACGAGAACATTTTAAGTCGTATCATTTTCAAAACCATCAGGAACTAATTGCGAATGATGCAGAAAGAAAAAGTAACTTTTGTGAAATCATGTTGGATAAGCTTCATAATGATGATACGTTACTACGCAGAATTTGCTTTACAGGTGAAGCAACATTTTATGTAAATGGTGAAGTAAATTCACAGAACTGCCGCTACTGGAGTAGACAAAATTTGCATAGATATCATATCACAAGGACTCAGCGGCCACAGAAAGTCAATGTTTGGACTGGGTTGATTGGACACCATATTGTAGGACCGTTTTTTATTGAGGGTACTCTTACAGGAGAAAAATATTTAGAATTGCTTGAGTACAGAGTTATGCCAGCCCTCCACGCTTTAAATATTTGGTACCAGCATGATGGCGCGCCGGCACATAATTCTCACATGGTTAGAACATTTTTCAACCAAAGATTTCCAAACCGTTGGATAGGCCGTGGAGGAGAAGTAGAATGGTCCGCAAGGTCACCAGACCTGTCTCCAAACGATTTCTTTCTTTGGTTATGTATCAGAAATAAAGTTTTTCATAGAGTACCTCTAAACAGTATTGACCAATTAAAAAATAGAATACGAGTTGCTGCAAGAGAAATAACTCCAGAGCAGATACAAAATACAATAAATGAATTCTACAATCGCTTAGGATACTGTCTGGCCGTCAATGGTGACATTTTTGAAAATTTGTTAAATTAGTTTTTAAATTTTGTTCAACTACTGTATTTCACATCCTATGTTGCAAAATAAAATACACGCTAAAATACATTGCTGTCATTTCATTATTACGTTATGTATGTATGTGCATGTTGCATTATAAAATATATTTACGGTACGTTTTTCATCAAAATGTGATTTCAGTAAAATTAATATTAATATAAAGTAATATATTAAATAATTATGTAATTGACTTAAAAGAATAATATCTAGGGTTTTATTAAATTTTGTTCATTATTTGAAATTTGTTTGCATGATAATGTTACAGTCTGTATAACAAGAGAAAAATGACTATTACTTGTGAATCCAATATAATATTCAACAGGTGCAGATGTGTGGAAGACACTTGTGCCAAATGTACTTTATAATTTTTATAACAGTTTTCTTGTGCAAGTGAATGAAAGTAAAATCAAGTGCAAATATGAGTGCTTCGTATTAAAAAAAAATAAGTGGCCACTAATTTCTGCCATAGTTAATAACGATGCAATAAGCAGAAAATACAAATTTTCAGTAATACAAATCAAGAAGAGCACGTAATTATGTGTACATACGTATAATTGTAAGTTGTTAATTTAATATTTGTTTCTACAATGAAATTTATGGCGTAATTAAGGAATCGAATCTCTCAGGCTTAGGTAGCTGTGCCCGGTAAGCGGACGATGTGGGGTCGATTCGTCATGTAAGTAAAAGTAGAAAATACGATTTTTTGGTGCTTTTCGTGTTCATCCTAAAGGGCTGAAAATGTCTATATCTACGAGATATATGCACAACTCGGAGGGACTTGTATGATTGTGGGCACACCGTTTAATAGCGATAAAAACTATTGATGATCTTTCAGATCGCCGTAAAGTACGAATGAAAACGAAATGGATTAAGGTTATAGTGAATTTGTTAAAAAAAGAATAATACAATCTATGTCAGGGCTAACACGAGCTGCTAGAAAAACAAATAAATATCAGTTTAATAACTATTCGAAGTTGTTTACGTGATAATGGAGTTGCTTGATCACAATAATAAAATCATTACTGTGGAATATGCGTTTTTACAGAAAATTTGAACGCTCCAAAAATTAAAATTATTCCAAAATGATCTTATGGCTTCTATGAGAAAGTGGTTTGGCGAACATCGATTAATGGATTTTATATGAGCAATGTGGTGTCTAACATTACAAAATAGAAGTTGGAAGATGATATTACTAGGGTGGAATGTACCCCCAAAGTGCAGATGCGATTCCGTGTGCCGGCAGTTATGAAGTAAAAGCTTCATACAAAACGTGCTTCACAACTCGGAATCAATTTGCTGAAAAATTGGAAGCAAGCGTGGTCAATCGCTCTAGAGCGATTATTGAAAACTGTGAAAATGCGACACCATATCAAATACAATGCAAATTAGAAAACGTCAGCATTTTAGCTGTATGCCAAAATTTTTCTATTTAAGTTATTTTATTTACTCACTTTTTTTTCATGTTCTACAGACTGAAATTAAGATTACACAGTATATTTTTAGTTTTTATATATGTGTTAAGTGTTATGTGGGAAAAAAATTTTCATTTTGTGGTTTAATATGAAGGTACGTAAAATACTAATTGGTGAAAAATTCTAGGTTTTTGAAGGTCATTTATATTATTCAAATTAATTTTTTTTTATAGAGTGCTGCTGTTGTAAATCGACAAAATTGAAGAGTGATGTAAGTTTCACGCTTAACAAGTTCGATGATGTTTCTTACTTTTGCAAGATGTTGGAGTGTTTGTTACGTACATTGATAAAAAGTGATCAACTTAAGGCAGAGATTTTCATGTTGGAACACATTTTCAAAACTAAACATAATTGCTAATTTTATAATGTAACGAAATTTATGTTTGTGTACTTGAATTAAATAAATAAAGACAATTCAAAATCTTCTTTATTTTCCTTAACTAAATTTGATTATTTATTTTTAGTTTGCCAAATTTAAACAAGCATTTTAATAACTAAATACTAATTTTAGGTGGGGTTAGCACTAGTGAAGATCGAATGCAAGTAGTCTTTGAAGAATTGCAAGATTTACGTGGCGTATGGTCAGAACTTTCTCGAATTTGGGCTCAAATTGACGAAACTAGAGAAAAACCGTGGTTGTCCGTGCAACCAAGAAAGTTACGTCAACAATTAGATGCTATGTCAGCTCAATTAAAAGAGCTTCCAGCACGTTTACGTCAATATGCGTCGTACGAGTATGTTAAGAAAACTCTACAAAATTACACTAAGGTTAATATGATCATTGTTGAATTAAAATCAGATGCTTTGAAAGAACGGCATTGGAAACAATTAATGAAACAATTGCGGGTAAATTGGGTTTTGTCTGATTTAACGTTGGGTCAAGTATGGGATGTAAACCTCCAGAAGAACGAGGCTATTGTTAAGGATATTATATTAATTGCACAAGGTGAAATGGCTTTGGAAGAATTCTTGAAGCAAGTTAGGGAGTCGTGGCAAACATATGAATTAGATCTCATCAATTACCAAAATAAATGTAAACTTATTAGAGGATGGGATGATTTATTCAATAAAGTCAAGGAGCACATCAATTCAGTTGCTGCAATGAAGTTATCACCATATTATAAAGTATTTGAAGAAGAAGCATTAACCTGGGAAGAGAAATTGAATCGTATCAATGCGTTGTTTGATGTTTGGATTGATGTACAAAGAAGGTGGGTTTACTTGGAAGGTATATTTTCGGGAAGTGCCGATATAAAAACATTGTTGCCTGTCGAAACATCTAAATTTCAAAGTATCAGGTAATATTTGCTCTTCATGTGTTTATACTAATATATTTAAGTTACATATTTTAAGCTCTGAGTTTCTGGGGCTTATGAAAAAAGTAAGCAAATCTCCAATGGTAATGGATGTTCTTAATATACCAGGTGTACAAAGATCTCTAGAACGCTTGGCGGATCTTCTTGGTAAAATCCAAAAAGCTTTAGGTGAATATCTGGAAAGAGAACGCACATCTTTCCCGCGCTTTTACTTTGTTGGTGATGAAGATTTATTGGAGATTATTGGCAATAGCAAGAATGTTGCGCGTTTACAAAAGCATTTCAAAAAAATGTTTGCCGGTGTAGCATCTATTTTGCTTAATGATGATAATACTGTTATTACTGGAATTGCATCAAGAGAAGGAGAAGAGGTTTGTTGTAAAATATTTGAATTAAATATTTATTGTTTTATTAATATACAAAAAGATTTTTTTTGAAAAACGTATATCTTTGGAAACAAAGTTGTAAGTATATTTCTATTCTATTGTCTTAGGTTCATTTTGGAAATGTAGTCTCTACTGTTGAACATCCGAAAATTAATGAGTGGTTGTCATTGGTTGAGAAAGAAATGCGAGTTACACTTGCTTCCAATTTGGCACAAGCTGTTCAAGATATTAAACAATTTAAGGATAATATTGAAAATAAAGTTTTTATGGAATGGGTTGATAAGTATCAGGCTCAGATTGTAGTTCTTGCTATACAAATTATATGGAGTGAAGACGTCGAAGCCGCTTTAGTTAAGATGAATAATGAACCGCAGAAAGGACCATTGGAAACTGTTTTGCAACAAGTGGAAAACACCTTAAATGTTCTAGCAGATTCAGTATTACAAGAACAACCACAGTTACGAAGAAAGAAGTTAGAACATTTGGTGAGTATATATTTTTATATTCTTGGGAATATCTATTATTACTTATTAATTTGAACAGATTAATGAATTTGTACATAAACGTACAGTTACTCGTCGATTAATTGCTAATGGCGTATGTAGCAACAAATCTTTCGAATGGCTTTGCGAAATGCGTTTCTATTTCGATCCTAGACAAAGTGAAGTTCTCAAGCAGCTAACTATTCATATGGCCAATGCACATTTCTATTATGGATTTGAGTATCTTGGAGTTCAAGATCGTCTTGTACAGACCCCACTAACTGATAGATGTTATCTTACTATGACCCAGGCTTTAGAAGCCAGACTTGGTGGTTCACCTTTCGGTATGTTTTTTCAGAAAGAAGTACTTTGTTTGAACTAATGCTATAACGATTAATTATGATTCGTTATAATCAGAAACTTCGAAATAATTTTTTATTTAATTTTATAAAGTTGAGTATAAATGCTAATATTAGAATATTAAATTAGGTCCGGCTGGTACTGGTAAAACAGAATCCGTAAAAGCTCTTGGAAATCAATTAGGGCGTTTTGTATTGGTATTTAATTGTGACGAAACTTTCGATTTTCAAGCTATGGGTCGTATTTTTGTTGGTCTTTGCCAAGTTGGTGCTTGGGGTTGTTTCGATGAATTTAACAGATTAGAAGAAAGAATGTTATCTGCAGTTTCACAGCAAGTTCAGACAATTCAAGAAGCTCTCAAATCGCAAAAAGAATCTAATTCTGAAATAACGAGCGGAAGTACTAACATTTTTTAAACTTACTTTACTGGATAAAACTAGGTTTATTTTAGGTATTACTGTTGAATTGGTTGGAAAACAAGTTAGAGTGTCACCAGACATGGCTATATTTATTACAATGAATCCTGGATATGCGGGGCGATCTAATTTACCTGATAATTTGAAAAAATTGTTCCGATCATTAGCTATGACTACACCTGATAGACAGCTAATTGCTGAGGTTATGTTGTTCTCTCAAGGTTTCAGATCTGCTGAGAAATTAGCTTGCAAAATAGTTCCATTTTTCAAGTACATATCTTTTTAGTCGAAAATATTTTATAATTTGCAACTAATATCCAACTACTTTTTAGATTATGTGGAGAGCAATTATCAAATCAATCTCATTATGATTTTGGGTTGCGTGCATTAAAATCAGTTTTAGTATCGGCAGGCAATGTTAAAAGAGATCGCATTCAGAGAATAAAAGAGAATAAGAAACAGCGCGGCGAAGTTAATATTGATGAAGCCAGTATTGCAGAGTGTCTTCCAGAGCAAGAGATTCTGATTCAATCTGTTTGTGAAACAATGGTACCTAAATTGGTTGCCGAGGACATACCATTGCTATTTAGCTTGCTAAGTGATGTGTTCCCGAATGTACAGTATACTAGAGCTGAAATGAAAGGTACTTTATCTGCATTATATATGTTTCTGGACTTAATTCATTTACATTTTTTTAGGTTTGAAGGATGAAATTAGGAAAGTTTGCGAAGAAGAATTTTTTGTTTGTGGGGAAGGTGACGAGCAAGGAGCATCCTGGATGGAAAAGGTACGATTGTATACTATATTAAACTATTTTAGTTAAGTAGTAGTACTTTGAATTGAAATATATTTTTCATGACTAGCCTAAGAAATTAGTAGGAGAAAATTGGATAGAAAAGGTAAATTTTTCAGTTTGTGTGATTTCACACATTTGTTGGGATAATAAGTTTATTTTTTTGTCAGCTTCTTTTTTGCGCTGTTGAACTATTTTTAGAATGCACAATTCTTTACTGTAAATACACTTCAAATTCATATTTTATTAAAGTCATTGGATCACAATAACAATTTAGAAATTACATTTTCTAGGTCTGATGATTTGATTATCAAGTTGATCATACAATTTGTGAAAAACGCGTTTTAATATATTTTCTACGAGATTAGAGGAGGAATGTGCAAATAAAGGTGTAAATATTTTTTACTGAACAATGTTTCTACTTTTTGACCCTTTGTAGATTTCGTCTAATTTAAATTTGAAAGAGTTAATAAATTATAATACTGTGAAAATGAACCGCGGCATTATAAAAACCTTATAGAAATTTTAAGCTGTAGATGTCTTTTACAAGTCTTTAACCAATTATATTCACTTAAAACCCTATTTTTCCAACATAATTATTGTAATACACGATCATTACACATACTATTGTTTTTGTTTGTCTTATTTTGAACAGACCTTTCCTTTATTTTCTATTTGTCTATAGATTACATTTAATTTGTTGACTTATTGCTCAAATAAAAAAATCTTTATGGTTTAAAGAGAAAATAATTCATTTTTAATTATTTTTTGGTAATTTAAATTTCGCTATATCTCTGACCATTAAGCAAGGACACATGGTATTGCAATTTTTTATATAAAGGCAATAAGCTGAAAACTTTCAAAGGTTCATATATCGTATCTTGTTATGTTTCATAAATTTCTTTATGGGTATATCTGATTAAATATCCAACAAATCTATTCATGAGTAATAGACAAAATGCCAGTGGGTTATGTAATAATAACGTAAAAATAACAAACCTATTAAATATATTTAAAAAATAATATTTCCGAAATTGTGTATATGTTTTAATTAAAAAGCTACTTCCAAAAGTATTAAAGATTTGCATGGGGAAATAATAATAAAATTGACAACTTTCTATTTTATTTTTTCATATACGAGGATAGCCGTTTATATTTCGGGAATAGCAAACAAAAAAAAATTTTATTATCGAAAACAGTTTTATTGCTTTTTAAAATATTCTCCTCGAACATCAGTGCACTTTTGCATTCGTTTAAACCAATCCAAAAAGCATTGCTGCCACTGTGAAGGCGATATCTCTAAAATATGAGTTTTGAATGCCTCAGCTGCCTCTTCCGGCGTAGAAAACCATTGACCACGAAGTTTATTCTTCACGTGTAGGGGAACAAAAAGAAATCACAGGGTGCTACATTAGGGCCGTACGGCGGATGGCTCAATCAATTCAATGTTTTGCCCGGTCAAATATTCAATTGTTTGAACTGACCTGTGAGAGCTCGCATTGACATGGTGGAGAATAATCTGTCGTTTTCGATTTGTTTTCCTTATTTCTTCAAAAACAAATAGTTGTTTACCATTCGGAATTGACCGTTCTACAACTCTCTAAAGGCACGGTTGCAACGTGACCGGTTTTTCCGAAAAAAACTTCGACCGTTTGTTTTGGTGTGCTTCGAACGCGAACAACTTTTGTTGGTGTTGGCTCATTTGGCCTAATTTATTATTAATAATTTTTTTCTGAATAAATTAATCTGTGAAATTTATAATCTTAATTAATGTATAAAATAAAGTTTTTAACGACATTAATGTATATCTACTGAGATTTTGAAGTGTTTGTATAATTTTATTAACACAATTGTTTAGATAAATATATACAAAAATAAAAAATCAAAAAATCCTTGCTTTCAGGTTACTAAAAGATTTAAAATTTTTGATTTTAATTTCATAAATTGATTTAATTACCATGAACAGTTATAAAAAAATTAGCGCAACGTGGGGATATATACAATGATATATAATTTGAATTAATTTGATTGTACGTAGAATATAAAGTTATTTGCTGCTATTTAAAGGCGTTTGCACGATTTTTTCCGCTCTTAGGTTATAGTATTTCTGCTAAATCTGTTTGTGCACTCTATGGTTGCTTTATTATATTTTTATGCTTTAACCATTTATTAATTTTTCAATAATTTTAGGTTCTTCAATTATATCAAATATCAAATCTGAATCATGGATTAATGATGGTTGGACCTAGTGGATCTGGTAAAAGTACTGCTTGGAGAGTTCTATTGAAAGCTCTTGAAAGATACGAAGGCACCGAAGGTGTTGCTCATGTTATCGATCCAAAAGCTATTAGCAAAGAAGCATTGTATGGTGTTCTTGATCCAAATACCAGAGAATGGACCGATGGACTTTTCACCCACATATTAAGGTATTTTCTTTTGTTTTTCAAGTTTGTATGTTTATAATTTTCAATTTTTTTTATAACTAGAAAAATTATCGATAATGTTCGTGGTGAAATTAATAAGAGACAATGGATCATATTTGACGGTGACGTGGATCCAGAATGGGTAGAGAATTTGAATTCAGTTCTTGATGACAATAAACTTCTAACATTACCTAACGGTGAGAGACTGTCTCTACCACCAAATGTTCGCATTATGTTTGAGGTAATTTTCACCGACATGTTTTATTTGTTACTTATATTTTCTGATTTTTAAAATATCCTTTATCATAATATATCAAATATTGTTCGTGATCATGTTTCATCAATTAATGCCTTTCTAATTACATGTTGCATATGAACTTTTAGGTACAAGATTTAAAATATGCTACTTTGGCTACTGTATCACGTTGTGGTATGGTTTGGTTCTCTGAAGATGTTCTTTCAACAGAAATGATCTTTGAGAATTTCTTGCTCAGATTAAGGTATATACCACTTGATGAAGGTGACGAGGAAGGATTTGGAAAGAAACTAACTGATAAAGATGATACATTGTCACCAAATTTACAGGTACTGTATTATTGAAAGTATAGGTTAGAACAGTTTACAAGTACAAAATCCATATCGCAAATTGCATGTTTTAGTTCACTAGAAACTATTCAGACCAGTCTAAATTAGACTGTTTAGGAGGTTCAAATTTTGTGTTTCTTGAATTAATTTGAAATTAAAACTCAATGAAACTTTTTTGAATCGTACTTAATGTCTGCGCATTGTCTTTAAATTTGTTCATTTGTAATATGAAATAAGTACTGATTTTTTATATAATTTAAATAGCTTTTGTGGTATTTTATATTTTTTCCGGAATACTTATATTTTTCAAATATATCTTTTGACTAAACACTTGGAATAAAAAAATTAATGTTAACATTAAATTTATATATTTTCTAGCTTACTAATACAATAACGTTTTTAGGTTCAGCGTGACGTAGTTGGTATTTTGCAACCATTCCTTGCTCCAGATGGTATAGTAATTCGTTGTCTCGAGTATGCCATGGAACAAGAGCATATTATGGATTTCACTAGATTAAGAGCTCTTGGTTCCCTTTTCTCAATGTTAAATCAGAGTGTTAGGTATAGAATGACTTTTTATGAGATAAATTTGATAGTCACTCTTATTTATTTCCTCTTTAGGAATATTTTACAATACAATCATACACACGTTGATTTTCCACTTCCTAATGATGATATCGAAAGATGTATTCCAAAATGTCTTATTTATGCGTTACTTTGGAGTTTTGCGGGAGATGCTAAATTGAAAGTGAGATCAGATCTTGGAGATTTTATTCGATCTATTACAACTGTACCATTACCGCCAGCGAGTAATATGCCAATAATTGATTATGAAGTTAATATTCAGTAAGTATTTATTTTTGTATTTCGTAATTCATTTGCCAAATTAAAAGACAGGTTTGACAGTTTTCTTTGCACTGTAAAAGAAAAAGAAAAGTGCGAAAACAACAAGAAAATATATATACAGTCAGTACCACAAGAACGTATCTCATACTACATGAAGAAAACAACTGCTACAAAGTAATTACTTACATTACCAATTAAAATATATAAAATACTAATTCACTATGCTTTAATAGCGTGTCTAGTCTCCAGTATTGTTCACCATAGCCTCGCAGCGTTTGGACTTACATCAATTAATTTCTGAACATATGCAACAGGTAGAAATCGACATATTTTCCTAATCTTTCTACATAGGGATTTCAAATTAACTACAAACTTTCAAATTTGTTGCTTTGTTTTCGATTGGGTTGGCGTTAGGAGGTTGTGAAGGCCAATTTAACACGTGCACCTTATTCTTCTCCTTGTCGAAGACACAACGCCGACTCCGATGTTTTGAATCATTGTCTTCTTGCAGTACCTCTAGTGACTTGTTACTTCCAAACCATTTTTTTGCAGACGATAGAAAAATTTGCAGCATTTCATTAGAGTTTAAATTAGTAGTAAACAGGTACAATTTGCCAGACGCGTATGCACGGTATACACGTGCACTGTAACTGTCTTTCGAATTACTTTTCGCCTTTTACTATCAATGCCTTGCATTTACGCACAAATCTATAAAAAGATGCTTCATCTGAAAATATTACATTATCCAATTCGCGTTCTAAGTTTTCTCACTCCCAAAGTAAACGTTAATCATCGTGTCGCGCCGATAACAATGGTTTTACAGTTACACCTTGCCAATTAATATTATTTTCTCGTAATCAACGATGAACAGTCATAATACTGACTTTTATATAATATCTACTTAATATTTGCTGTGCTTGTTTTAATGTTAACGTCGGTTTTTTTTTAAAGATTGCCAATCACCTTATCTTGCTGGTTCCGAGTTCTTCGTTTCAAACCACGTTCCGATAATTAGTCAACCATGCTATTTCTTTTATATCTTACTTCACTTTTTTACAAAACCGACAGAAAGATGTAAATACTTTGTCGCCGATTTATACGATATTTTAGGGCCATTTGAGTGACTACATAGAAATACTCCTTCCAATCTTAATATATTTTGCACTTATTGTGAACACGATGTTGTCACTACGGACTTGCATACAAAACTATGCTCAAAGTATTATAGCTTAGTAAAGCAAACATAAGGGATTAAGAAATCTATCTGCTTTTTCTAGAAAGAGCAGGTGTATTCTTTTGGTGAGAGTTACTCTCTCGTAAGTACTGTAATACGTTTTTCCTAGTAGATGAATGGAAAAATATATTTCTTGTTTAATTTATATTATTCACACATTTTTTATCACTTAAATTTGTTTAAAATAAACTACCAGAAATTTTGTTTCTAAATGTTAAATCATTTTTTATAATGTTTAACTTTTATAATTCTAGTTTTGTATAGAATAGTCGTTTCTAGACTAGAAATTGATTTTCTTAATATTTTTGATTTTTGAGTATAAGTTGTTCTTATAGGTTCAAATAAACTTCTTCAAATTCTTTTTTAAAAGGCACATTTTTACTGTATATCCGAATTTTGTCATTATAATATAAGAAACTATTTAATATTTAATTTACCAATAAGATTGTTTTGATAAATTTTCACTATCACTAACTTCAAGAATCATTTTTTTTACATTTAACGATTATTACATAAAATTAAATAGTCAACTTAATCAGTTCTATGTTTTGAAGTTTTGCAAAATATAGTTTAAAAAATGTTATAGCATTATTTTTTCCGCAATAGCATGTAGATCACATATTTATTTTTTATATAATATTATATGTTTTATTTTTTAGTGGTGAATGGGTTCCATGGTCTAACAAAGTACCACAGATTGAAGTTGAAACACATAAGGTTGCTTCACCAGATATAGTAGTCCCAACTTTAGATACAGTAAGACATGAATCATTATTGTACACATGGCTTGCTGAACATAAGCCTATAGGTAAGCAAAAGTTTTAACACTGTTTAGACAATTAGAGTAAAATAAATGAGTTAATTTTAGTATTATGTGGTCCTCCTGGGTCTGGTAAAACAATGACATTATTTTCGGCTCTTAGAGCTTTACCTGACATGGAGGTAGTAGGATTGAATTTATCTTCTGCAACAACACCAGAATTATTATTAAAGACATTTGATCATTACTGTGAATATAGGAAAACACCTAATGGTGTCGTTTTAGCACCTGTTCAGGTACTGTTCGGGTAGCCATAATATATCATCAGTATTCCTTCATTATTTTCATTATAGTTGGGCAAATGGCTGGTGTTATTCTGTGATGAAATTAACTTGCCAGACATGGATACTTATGGGACTCAGAGAGTTATTATGTTTTTGCGTCAACTTGTAGAACAGAGAGGTTTTTATCGTGCTTCCGATCAAACATGGGTTGCATTAGAACGCATACAATTTGTTGGTGCTTGCAATCCACCTACAGATCCAGGTAGAAAGCCACTATCTCATCGCTTTCTAAGGCATGTTCCAGTTATTTATGTGGATTATCCTGGAGAAATTTCATTGAAACAGGTAATTTTAGCTAATGATTTGGTATTTTTTTTTATATAAAATGAGAACTGAATATACATTTTCCTTTATTAATTTGTAGATTTATGGCACTTTTATAAGAGCAATGTTAAGATTAGCGCCAAATCTTAAAGGTTATGCGGAACCCCTAACTAATGCAATGGTAGAATTTTACTTGGCGTCTCAAGATCGCTTTACGCAAGATATGCAACCGCATTATGTATATTCACCTCGTGAAATGACTAGATGGGTCAGAGGCATATGCGAAGCTATAAGGTAAGTATTTATCTTAACATTCTTAATAGTTATCATAATTATGAAATCTACAAGAAGAGATTACGATTAATGTTAAATATAAAATATGGATTTGATATACCAAAAATTCAGGTATTATTTTTACAATATTTCCGATTGCATTGGAAATTAATTTAATATAGACACTAATATTTAAATTATGTCTTGCATAGACCTTTGGATAATCTTTCGGTGGAAGGATTAGTTCGATTATGGGCACATGAAGCATTACGTTTATTCCAAGATCGATTAGTTGAAGATGTTGAACGTCGATGGACCAATGAAAATATCGACACAGTTGCTTTAAAGCATTTTCCTTCTGCAAATTGCGAGAAAGCACTTGCACGACCCATTTTGTATAGTAATTGGTTATCCAAGGATTATGTTCCAGTAGACAGAGAACAGTTAAGAGAATATGTCAAGGCTAGATTAAAGGTCTTCTACGAAGAGGAATTGGACGTTCCACTTGTTCTCTTTGATGAAGTTCTCGATCATGTTTTGAGAATTGATAGAATTTTCAGACAGCCACAGGGACATTTGTTACTGATTGGAGTATCTGGAGCGGGAAAAACTACTTTGTCAAGATTTGTGGCTTGGATGAATGGTTTATCTATATTCCAAATTAAGGTACTAAGGAATATGAAATATTTTACATAAACTAATTTCATGTTTAGGTGCACAATAAATATACTGCTGATGATTTTGATGAAGATTTGAGATCTGTATTGAGGCGTAGCGGTTGTAAAGATGAGAAAATAGCTTTTATCCTTGATGAGTCCAATATGCTAGATTCAAGCTTTTTGGAGAGAATGAATACATTATTAGCAAATGGAGAAGTACCAGGATTGTTTGAAGGTGATGAATACACTACATTAATGACTCAATGTAAGGAAGGTGCACAAAGGGAAGGTAATTATTAAAATGTTATTTATTTTGAAATCAAATATTATTTATGTTGAAATTTTTTAAGGTCTAATGTTAGATTCAAATGATGAGTTATACAAGTGGTTTACTGGTCAAGTCATGCGTAATCTACATGTAGTATTTACAATGAATCCTTCAACTGATGGATTGAAAGATCGTGCAGCAACATCACCCGCCTTGTTTAATAGATGCGTATTGAATTGGTTTGGTGACTGGTCAGATACTGCACTTTTCCAAGTATGTTATAAATAAAGAATAAAATCTATAAATAGACAACTCTCTTTGCAGGTTGGAAAAGAATTTACAAATAGATTGGATTTGGATAGACCAAATTGGAAAACACCAGATTTTTTCCCAGCTGTGTGCTCATCTATAACTGTATCTCCGACTTATCGCGAAGCCGTTATTAACGCTTGTGTCTATGTTCATCAAACTTTACATAAAGCCAACGCACGTTTGGCTAAAAGAGGAAGTCGAACTATGGCTATTACTCCAAGACATTACTTGGATTTCATCCATCATTTCGTAAAATTATACAACGAGAAGCGATCTGACTTAGAAGAGCAACAATTACATTTGAATGTTGGCTTAAGTAAGATTGCAGAAACAGTGGAACAAGTCGAAGAAATGCAGAAGAGCTTAGCTGTTAAATCTCAAGAACTTCAAGCTAAAAATGAAGCTGCTAATGCCAAACTGAAACAAATGGTAAAAGATCAACAAGAAGCTGAAAAGAAGAAAGTTCAAAGTCAAGAAATACAGCAACAATTAGCTGTACAGATTGTACATATCGAACAGAAACGCACCGAAGTAATGGCCGATTTAGCTCAAGTTGAACCTGCTGTTATTGATGCTCAAAACGGTATATTATTATTTTATTTTTATAGTTATCCACATGTAATAATGAGACTTAATACTTCATATACATTCACTTTTATACACCATAATGAAACTTTTTACAAATATATACTCCTAGTAAGGCAAATATGTTCATATAAAGTTACTGCATAATATGAATATGAATATGTATTGTATTTCATTAATTGTAAATATTACAGATTAGTATTAGACAATAATATTGTTAGTTAAAATTATTATGCACGAACTTTTTATTAGTAAAACACGCCTGTTTTACATGGAGTGTTTAAGTTTAGCTGTAAAAGCGATAAAGAAGCAACATCTAGTTGAAGTGCGTTCTATGGGAAATCCACCGCATAGTGTAAAGATGGCGATGGAATCGGTATGCTTGTTGCTTCATGAGAACGCCAGTGAGTGGCGCTCTATACGATCAGTCATAATGCGTGAAAATTTTATAGCTACAATCGTCAACTTCAAGAGCGATAATTTAACGTAAGGCTTTATGTAGCCTTGTTCTTTAAAATTACTGTTTGTCGGAATGTATTCATATAAATATACCTGTAATACACAAAGCTTATTTTTTCCAAATGTATGTGTTCGTATGTATATAATATATAGACCTTCAGCTAATTAGGAAATTGTAACATAATAACTGCATATATTTATTCGATTTACCAGGGGATTGAAGTTAACCAAGTAAGACTAAAATATATAGGACTAAGACCAGGGCAAGATAGGTAAATACATACTGAAATTCGTGTTTTAGATATTACGTTATGTACCGTCTTGCAACATTCTTTTATTTATGTAATACCCTGTCGCTGCTATAATAGTAATTTTTTGAAATTTGGAATGGATACATAGGAATATTGCTACGACATACTGTTAAATGTGTTACTAACAAAAGATAATGAAAGTTAAATAAATTAGATATATTAGAATAAAAGTGCTTTTACATGTTATGCATACATTAAAATAACATTAAAAAAACTTCATGGAATATTAGCAAAAGCATATCGGTCTTGCTATTTGTGTGTTTTTTTAAAATTAGCTGTTCCATTTTATCCACTTAATATGACGCAGGTACAAAAATGTAACCAGCTTTCTTTTCTTAATAATTAAATCTGTTAGTTCAATATACTATTGTGGTCATATGCATTAGACACTCCGTTTTACGGGGTTTTTGAGAAAGTACTGCAAATAAATAAATACCACGCATGTAAAAAAGCTTAACGATAATTTATTAATACTTTCAATATTTTGTGGATCCACCACCTGCTTGTATTACAGCACGGATCCTGCGTGGCACGCTGGATACAAGATTGTGGCACTGTTGTGCTGGAATTTTCTCCCATTCCTTCAAAATTTTATCTTTTTATTTCATTTTAGATCCACATTTGTACCTGGACACCCTTTCCTCAATATTTTCTATAAATGTTCAATGGGCGACAGATTTGGAGATTCTGCTGGCCATCTGCTGGAACCAACGCATCACTTCGCGTTATTTGTGTTAGAGTGCGTTGTGCTGTTAAAGTAGTATTCTGAATCGTCTCCATCAAATAATTTTAATGCAGACGGTTCTAAAATTTCCTCCAATATGCTGAGGTATCGCCGACTATTCATGATGCCGTCGCACACAAACATCTCTCCAACGCCTGAGACGAACATGATCCCCATATCATCATACTGCCTTCACCAAATTTCATTAATGATACAAGGCAATCAGAATGATAGGCTTCAGTTTTCCTGCGTCGTACGTACTTTGCAACAGATTTGCCGAAAACCTGTGTTTAAAAACGCCAAAGTTACTTTACTGTTTCAGTTGATTTCTATTACATTAAAGTACGTCGACTTTAATATCAATATCTCTAATACAAATATCAACATTATTCATAACGTACCTGTATGTTGGATTCGTCGGACCACATCGCCTTGGCCTAATCATCCACTGTCCATAGGTCGTATCTTTTCGCCCATGCTAAACGCTTCCTTTTGTGCTCCTGACAGAAATACTAATTCTGTAAGACGTCTCCTTACGGTACAAACAAACAGTGACATTACACCCTTGTAACATGTCACCTGAAGGCTGTTGCGAAGTTCTCTTGCGATTTCCCAAGCACATTTTTTCTAAGGCTTGATCATCCCTTGCCGTTGTCTGGCGTTTTCGACCGCTATTCGGTATATTCTTGTATGCGCCGGTTTCCTATGACGTTTGATCGTAGTCCGGATAGGGCACCTCGAAAATTTCATTCGTTTAGCAATTGCGGAGAGCGACATTCCTTACATTGTATGCAGAATTATCTGACTACATTTCGCTTCTGTTAATTCGCTCGTCTTAGGCATTATTTGATATTCTATGGGATCAGAATAATGGAAAAAAATCACACACAAAATATCCCTTTCTTTTACTGTACAACCGCACCCTACTGCAGCCACTTGTGCAATAAATAAATATAAAAACAGGCCATTCTTATAATTACACCACTATACCCTAACAAAGACTGATATTGAATCATAAAAATATTGTTACTCCGGTCTTATCTACATTTACTACTTGCCCCATTTCGCAGAAATACATCGGTTTCAATAACATCTAGTTTTGCCAAGAGTGTCTAATACATATGGCCACGATAGTAAGTCAAAACAAGTGAGTACATCTTCTGCATTGTCATGTGAGCCAAATGCTATACGGACATTGTTTTGTAATTATAACAAATTTAGGATTATGGAAAATAAGAAGTAATCAAGAAATATAGGGAGGTTTAAGAATGCTGATTACTTGCATTGTATCATAATTTATTGAATCTCCATTTTGTGCTTTTAAACTTTCAACACATATTATAAAACATAACAAAGTACGAAGACGTATATATTATTTCGCTTTTCCTATTATCCAGTTTGTGCGGTTACTAATCTCTAAACAAAATCTTAGAAATAGTGAGTTTATTATTCTTATTAAGTGAATTAAACTGAAATCCATATCACGCATAACGCACATTTTTTAGTGATTCGAAATATATTTTAAGAAGAATCATACAAGGTAACAAGCAGCACTTGTGTATAAACTTATTGAAAGTAAAGATTTGGATATAAGGTAAATAAATTATACAGGCTGTATATGTATTTACCTGTCCTACTTTTGTCTGTTTTTATTAATTTTAGAATTTCTTGGATAATTCTTCTGGTCTGCATTTTTTCATTTTTAGATGTTATTGAATTGTATTTCTCCTGGCTTATTTTCCGTTTACTTGCGTTTTTTATATCCTTGCGAAGTTATTATTTGTTCCCCTGTATATTATTATTACTATTATTTTTATTTGCACACAGCCGTAAAGTCGATCAAAAAGCAACAACTGGTAGAAATACGTACCATGGCTAATCCGCCCGCTCTGGTAAAATTGGCGTTAGAATCCATTTGCTTGCTACTTGGAGAAAATGCAAGTGACTGGAAGTCTATACGTGCCGTCATCATGCGTGATAACTTCATCAATACAGTTGTCTCCAATTTCAATACTGAAGATATTAGGTATGCATGTGCTTTGTTTTTAGACCAACATAAATAGCATGAGGTCTGCAGATACTGTACATAGAATATTCATTTGCTTCAAATAATAGATTATCTTTGCATTTACTGTTTGTCGGAATGTAAATTTTTCGGTGTATGCAGATAACTTTAAAATATATGAGCACATAAATACACCTAAGCTTTCTCCAATTGGTGCGAGTACAATTTTCCATGTTTTATTGTGCGTTGGTTATAGCGTTCAACGTTTTAGTGTTCATATTCCAGCTTCTTGAAGATCTGTAATTCATATGAAACCTCACAGAAAAGAGTGGGAATAATAAAAAACAGCAAACCTTTCAGATTATATGGAATATCGAAAATTTACAAGATAACGATAACCATTACGATTCATTTTAAGTAGAACAGTACAATTAATTCACGATCATTTCGCATATGATAATTTTGCTGAAGTCGTATGACTGAACTAAGACGACATGTAAGATGCAACCAGCATAATCAGAATAGACTACTGCTAATGAAGTGGAAGTCTAAATAAGCAAAATTAAACGTATAAACGTGTTTATGAAGTTAATTTGGTACGTAGACTTCCGCGGCCGTGGTCCATGCTATCTGCTTCTGGGTTTCCGGGCTGGAACCGCGTCACTAGTATATCTGCCGACGTTTCGTACCCATTTGTATGGGACATCTTCAGGGCTGAACTACTGCACTGAAACTGTTTCAGTGCAGTAGTTCAGCCCTGAAGATGTCCCATACAAATGGGTACGAAACGTCGGCAGATATACTAGTGACGCGGTTCCAGCCCGGAAACCCAGAAGCAGATAGTGTTTATGAAGATTTTTGCACCGTTTGAAAACTGAAGTGCTAATTAAAGAACACTAATGACATTTGTTTGAATTTGATTAAATGTGAGAGAGCTGCGCAAATTCAGTAAATAGAAGAAATAGAATAGAATTCTCCAATTCTCTTATTTTTTGGAATAGCGTTTATGAACCTTTTTATAATAGCAACCTAATAAATTTATGCCGGTACTACGCCCCAATGTTTATATATAATAGTTTTTCTATCATTTCGCGATCGATAAAAATTTTGATGTGCCCCAACTTTATATCACGACACAAATGTTGAAAAATGGTGGTCTAGAAGGTCATGAAATTATTTCTTCGAAAATATTTTAGTAACGAAAAATAAAACAAAAATTTTCAAGTTTTGTAGTAATATGATAATTTGCTGCAGGCTAATGATTTAAGAATCTGTTGGGAACTTCAGTGAAATAGTTTGTAAGTTGAAAATCAGGTAACAGACTAATAAAACAGGCAGTTGAAAATAACGTGAATGTTAAGGAACGAATAACTCAAGTCACTTTTAAGAAGTCACTTGAAAGCTTTTACGACAAGCAGAATTTTCATATAGGACTTATTAGTTAATTCTAAATAGTTAAATCTAAATTTGAATATAAGTTTAGCTGCCTTCGGTAGTTTTTACCTATTGATTATCAAACGCGATTTAGTATCTCACTATTTCAATAGATAATTATAAATGAATAATGATTGCGGTTTTGACAAATCTTTTTTTTTTTTTTGGAGGCAACATGATGTCATTTATTAGAATACGTAGGTTGGTTTAAAAATTTTTCGGGTGATACAGAAAAGAAAAAATTTTAACTAATTTTTTTTTATTGTTTTTCAAAATATTCGCCTTTATGATCTATGCACTTCTGCATTCGGTGGAACCAGTTCTAAAAACATTAGGCCCATTGCTCTTCAGTCACCTCAGTTACGAACTTTTCGTAGGCTTTCATAGTCGCTTCCGGGGTATTAAATTTCAATCCACGCATTTTTATGTATGAGAATTAAAAGAAGTGACAAGGTGCCAAGTCGGGACTATAAGGCGGATGAGTCATCAGTCCCGTTTGTAAATTGATGTTTGATATGTTCTGTGATGGTGTATTGTCTTGATGCAGAATGATTCGTCCTCTTGGTCGTTTCTCGCGCACTTTTTGGAACACAGTTGGCAAGCAAATAGTAGTATACCATTCAGCATTGACTGTGCGACGATCATCTAGCGGAATAGTAGTAAGATGTAGTAGTTCGAAAGAAGAAGCCATCATTTTTTTGTCACAGCTTCATCCGCGTATCACTTTCGTGGTTTTCTCCTCGTCTTTGAAAACCCATTGAGCCGATTGTCGCTTGCTTTCTGGCTCGTAACAATAAATTCAACTTTTGTCACCTGTAACGATGTCGTACACTGATTTTGCTCGACCTGGCTGGATTTTTAAGCATTTCTTGCATCAATCCATGCGCGCTTTTTTAAGTTTTCCAAGCTATGGGGGTTGATTGTAACATGCTACACCTCAACCTTATTTTGAAGTAGAAACTTTTGGTCTGATTAATCTGGTACGTAGTCTGTCTGGATTTGTCATGGGTACCTCTGGACTTGTATGCATTTGATCCTTCGATGCTCCATTTCGATAGTTTCCTGTTAGATCTTTTGCCCGACTTTTGCTACTCATCTACACAGACTTCGTTATCTGAAATTTTTTTCAATTCAAGTATTTCTTGAATTTGGGGAATAGCTGGTAAGTTATTAAGGCTTATATTAGGTGAATATGTGTGGTATTCAAACAGTTTAAATAGAGCGAAAGAGGCTAACGCGTTGCGTGGTGGAGCATTGGAACATTTCTATAATCGCCCCAATTTCTTTATCTGGTTAGCGTAATAGGAGCTTGTCTTTGTGACCCCCTTTTGGAGGAAGTTAGTTAGCAAAAAACTTTCAGCATCCTATAAGACTGAATCCATGGTCTTACCGGATGACGCTTGTATCCAAAACTAACGAGGCGGTAGAAATCCTTTCCATTTTAACTGCTTACTTTGGACTTTAATCTCAGGGTTATAGTGAAGAACCCAAGCTCCGTCTATGACTATATACCGATCGAGAAAGACTTGTTTGTTTAGCTAGTTGATATCAAGATGATGTTTACCAGTGTCTAAAAGAACTTGCTTTTGGGTGGGCTTTAACGTTCGAAAACCAATCCTAAACTACCGTTGTTATGCCTTGAACAGTCTAACTACCTACTTCAATTTCCATTTCCGCGATGGCAATTCGCCTATATGCCATTACTTTTAGAATTATTTGGACGTTTTTGTTGGTAGCTGTGGTCACAGGAGGTTCTTCGTCATATTCACATTTACACAAGGTTCTACCACACTTAAATTTTAGACACCATCTTTTCACTATATCATATGACACTGCAGAGTCCTCCTAAGTACTCGAGAACTCCGGTGGATTTGAGTTGGAGATGAATCGTTTAAATTAATATAATGTTGCAAGTGTGCGCCTATTTTAGCATTCTGTCATATATTGCATTGGTCCGCTGTCCGCTGTAACTAGACTGCTGCAGTTTCGAAATTCGAATTCGATGCATGTCATGTAGGCTGAAACGTTTGTATGTAGTTATTTGTCAAAACGACGTACTCTCATTTGTCGACTTAACTAATTTATACTGCCAACTAAAGTTAAGAAAAAAAGATATTTACGGTTTCTAGAGTCTAGAGAGATTTGAATTAATTAGTATTAGGGCTTAGAATTTTACTCTGTTTTCATTTGACATACAAGAGAACTAAATTCATCTATGTATGAAAAGAATTAGTACTTCTTAAAAGATCCAGAACTATACAGAAGATTTATTTATTTCACGTATTTCACATTATCTTAAAATAGATACGACGGTAATTAAGCCGAACAGAAGATGATTTTAATTTTGGATAAACTCGAAGAATAAACAAAAAGTGGATGTTGAGGATGTAGAGACGTACTAAGTGCGCTTAGGAATAGGTATCGATATACCTTCAATGAAGAAAAGTGGTTTTAAATAAGAGCTTGAACAATCAGACCATATGACTAGTGAAACGTTAAATGCTAAAACTAATACAGATACCTCAAAGAAGATTGTATTGCTCTATTAATACACGAACACATTTTATTAATATATATCTTTTAAGGCGCTTCAAAGAATGTTTTTGGTTTTTTAATATTGATTCTTCACTTTAATAGATATTTGATAAACAAGAATAGAATTTCGCAATAGCGCTATTGCACCATTTGTTAGCTACATTTTTTGCTCTCTAAATAAATTTTTATTACATCTTTTTCGATTACTACTTATTTTAATTATACTTTGCTAAATAATAATAACAAGTTTAGACAGCTAATAAATGCTATTTATTATTTAAAAAAGAAAATTTAATGATGCGCTGACGAAGATAAAAATTGTAAATAAAGATAGAAGGATTTGATGTATTTCTCTTTTCTTAGTGATGAAGTAAGAGAAAGAATGAAGTCTAAATATTTGAGTAATCCAGATTATAACTTTGAAAAAGTTAATCATGCTAGTAATGCCTGTGGTCCGTTAGTTAAATGGGCAACGGCACAAATACAATATGCTGATATGTTGAAAAAGGTCGAGCCTTTGCGAGAAGAATTAAATTCCTTAGAAAATCAAGCAGAAACTAATAAGAGACGAGGTGATGAAGTAAAGGCACTTATTAGTCAGCTAGAACAGAGTATTTCTTCATACAAGGAAGAATACGCCCAATTAATTGCCCAGGCTCAAGCGATTAAGAGTGACCTAGAAAATGTACAAGCTAAAGTTGACCGATCTATTGCTTTAATTAAATCTTTGGTTATTGAAAGGACGCGCTGGGAAGCAACTAGTGAAACATTCAGATCTCAAATGTCTACAATTATTGGCGATGTTCTTTTATCATCAGCTTTTATTGCATATGGAGGATACTTCGATCAACACGTATGTTTAAGATAACATTATTTTCTTTCCATTATTAATGTTTCACTTTTAGTATCGTCAAAATTTATTTATGACATGGAGTCAACATCTTTCTCAAGCTGCCATTCAATATCGTGCTGATATTGCACGAACTGAATATCTATCAAATCCTGATGAGCGATTGCGTTGGCAAGCTAATGCGTTGCCCTCAGATGATTTGTGTACCGAAAATGCAATAATGATTAAGGTTAGTGTTATAATAAAGAAAATTGTATTTGGAATTCATGAATGTATAATTCGAATATGTAAATATTTGATTATAATATATTTCATAAAATTTCGTTTGCTTAATATAAATTAATCTTAGTGTAAATGAACAATTAATCTAGGAAATGGAAATTTTTTTGTAGTAAAACATAAATTACTATAAAAGTAATTTTGTGGTAAACTAAAGCATCCAAACCATAAAAAACTATTTTTCGAAAGTATTATAAATATTGGGTCTGGGAAAAAGTTCGTGGCGTTTTTCCCGATAGATGGCATTGGTTGCCGATAACTAAAGAACAACAAGTCACAGCGACACCACCGACGGCTCGTTTTTTAGATGACCTTCCGAACGTTAGTTTGAGCGTAGAAACATTGTAATCGGTGCAGTGGTTGGAAAGTTATTCGCACTTGAAAATGGAGAAGAATAATGAGAAATTTCGCTATATTCTGCAATATTATTATGATAAGGGGAAGAACGCTGCGCAGGCTTGTGATAAAATTTGTGCTGTGTACGGTGAAGGTACTTTATCGAAATCTGTTGCGCGGAAATGGTTCGCTCGCTTTCGTTCTGGAAATTTCAATGTGAAAGATGAGTCACGCTCCGGTCGTCCAATCACTGAAAAATCTGATGAAATTCTTGAAAAAGTCCAACAAGATAAGCATATCAGCAGTGTCGATATTGGCATGGAGCTAGGCATTGACCACAAAACTGTTTTGAACCATTTACACAAAGCTGGTTACAAAAAAAAGCTTGACGTATGGGTTCCTCATGAGTTGAGCGTGAAAAACATGATTGACCGAATTAACATCTGCGATGCGCTGCTGAAACGGAATGAAATCGAGCCGTTTCTGAAACGTTTAATAACCGGAGATGAAAAATGGATTACGTACGATAATCGGAAGCGTAAAAGATCGTGGATAAAGGATGGTGAGCCGTCACAAGCGTTCGCTAAGCCAACATTGACGCCAAAAAAAGTGATGCTGTGTGTATGGTGGGACTGGAGGGGAATCGTCCACTACGAGCTACTTCCAACTGGTCAGACGATTGATTCTCAACTCTACTGTGCACAACTAGAGAGATTACGCCAGGCGATTGAAAGAAAACGGCCCGAATTGATTAATAGGAAAGGTGTTGTCTTCCATCATGACAACGCCCGACCACACACTTCTTTGATGACCCGTCAAAAATTGAGAGAGTTTGGTTGGGAAGTTTTGATGCACCCACCTTACAGTCCCTCTGACTATCATCTGTTTCGATCTCTGCAGAACTCTCTCAATGGAATTAAGTTGGTTTCAAAAGAAGCCTGTGAAAACTACTTGATTCAGTTTTTCGACCAGAAACCACAGAAGTTTTTCACCGATGGGATCATGGATCTACCAAAAAAATGACGAAACATTGTCGATAATAATGGAGCATATTCGGTTTAAATGAATTCGTCCACGCGCCATCCGGGGACCAGTTGAATTTTACTGAAAAAACGCCACGAACTTTTTCCCAGACCCAATATTTTATTTTTCTTTTTTTACGGAGATTCTCTTACACAAAACCAAAATGTTGGAATTTGTAGTAGTTTTCATAAAATATTTTTTTTAGTCTGTGCTTACAATATAAATATACTTTACATATTAGGAATATTGATTCTGTAATTATACATGTTGTTTACTAAACATACGCCAAAAATTTTGGGGGTTGTTCCTTGGGCTACTTTAAAATTTTTTTATCTTTCGATGATTATCGGAAAGACGCATTGTTTTGAAATTACAGTGCAATAAATGTTCTCGAAAATAAAATGCCTTTATTATTTACTATTACATATAAAAATTCTTAATCTACAAAAACTGCTGAAAATGACTACCACCAGCTAGGATACATGTATCTAGTCTTACCCCCACTGACTAATTTTAAAAACACCAAGGTCGTTTTTTTGTTTATTGCATTACATCCATTACTTATCTGATTTTTCATATTTTCTCTATTTAACACTGGAGCTATATACACTGTTTTCAAATAGGAAAAGACTCAAGAGATTTAAGTCTGGTAATAGAGTAGACCATAAGCGAGGTCCACCTCAACCAATCCAGCGATTTTTATGTATTGCGTTTAAGAACTCATGAGCAGTGTCACTAAAATGTACTGGCGAGCCATTTTGCATAAATAATATTACATTTCTCGTAGTCAGTGGTAATTTCTCTAGAGTAGTGATTCTTACTGGTAAGCCGTCCTGGTAGAAATACCGGTCTAATTAATCAATCATTCACAATTCCAACCCAAATGTTTAATGAAAATTTACGATGAAAACGATCTTTCTGGTACCGCTTGAAAAGAATTAGGGCCAGTAGTTGAGAGATTTGAACCAATTTATGCAGAAGCCATTGACTGAATGTGGTACGGATACAAGCACTGGTGCTTCAAAATTTTTCAAACAGTTGTATTACATTCAAAACATTTGCTATTTTTCTGCTAGAAGCACCTACATCTCTACTTTTCCCCTATTACGTGCAAATTTGCTTGTTACTTGAAAACGTTGATGAATATTTTTAAAGGTTTTCCTATCGGAAACATGACTGGGAAATTGTTCACTGTATAGACATCTAGCCTCTAAAGAAAATGACACAAGTCACAATGGGAACGTAGTCAACAACGTATAAAAATTTACGGCTAAATTGCCTTTTCAATATCTGCATGAACGTATTTTTTTTAATCGGAATGTTGCTATAATGAATTTCTGGATATTTCTTGGATTCGGTAGGCCTAGTGCAATACTTTATAGTTTTACTTAGGGTATATTAATAATTTTAAAAATGTCCAAACCTCTATCGCGCTGTATCTTTGAAACAAAGCGTTTTTCCGAAATCATCCGAGGACAAGAAAATCTTAAAATAGCCCAAGGTATAACCTGAAATTTTACCTTATGTTTAGCAAACATCGAATATTAAACATATTTTTCATGTTTCAGCGATTTAATCGTTATCCACTAATTATTGATCCATCTGGTCAAGCAACTGAGTTTATTTTAAATGAATTCAAAGATAAGAAAATAACGAAAACTAGTTTCTTGGACGACTCATTCCGCAAAAATTTAGAATCCGCTTTGCGTTTTGGTAATCCTCTGCTCGTTCAAGATGTTGAAAATTATGATCCCATATTAAATCCCGTTCTAAATCGTGAATTACGAAGGACAGGCGGTCGAGTTTTGATAACGCTGGGTGATCAGGATATTGATTTATCACCATCTTTTGTGATATTTTTATCTACAAGAGATCCTACTGTGGAATTCCCACCGGATATCTGTTCGAGAGTTACTTTTGTTAACTTCACAGTGACTAGAAGTTCTTTGCAAAGTCAATGTTTGAATCAAGTTTTGAAAGCCGAAAGACCCGATATCGACGAGAAACGATCCGATTTATTGAAATTACAAGGTAACGCTTTCATATTTGAATCTCATACATTGGTTTTGAATTAACAATTTTTTTAGGCGAATTTCATTTACGATTACGACAACTTGAGAAGTCTCTTCTGCAAGCTTTGAACGATGCTAAAGGAAAAATTTTGGATGACGATAGCGTCATTACTACATTGGAGACACTTAAACAGGAAGCTGCTGAAATTGGACAAAAGGTTGAAGAAACTGATAAGGTTATATCTGAAATTGAGACAGTTTCACAACAATATCTGCCTCTATCACAAGTAAATAAAATTTAAAAGTAAATTGTTGTATAAATTAACTATAATATTAATTTTAGGCTTGTAGTAACACTTACTTCACGATGGATAGTTTAAATCAAGTTCATTTCCTCTACCAATATTCTTTGAGGATGTTTTTGGATATGTTTAGCTCAGTTTTACTTAACAATTCTAGATTGGACTCAATAACAGATTACCAAGCACGACTGAATGTCATTACAACGGATTTGTTTTCTGTTGTTTATGAAAGAGTTGCTAGAGGAATGTTACATACTGACAGACTTACATTTGCACTTTTGTTGTGTAGAATTCATTTGAAAGGAGTTCCATCTGAACCTAATTTAGATCAAGAATTTAGTTTCTTTTTGCGTGGTAAAGAGGGCGTTTTCAATTCGTCGAATATTATTTATATTGAGGGTCTATCCAGCGAACAACAGGAGGCTTTAACGAGATTGTCAAATAGGTATGAATAATTACAAATTGTAGGTGTCTATTAATGAAGTTGACGTTACATCAAATATAGTAAATTTATTTGCGTACTATTTGCTACACTGAGAATTATAGTGTCAAATCAATTGGTTTCTAACCTCTTTTACCATAATCTCATGTCTGTCTCCCACTAGCTTTTATTATAAATTTTCCGCCTACACTGTTCTTGTATTCATTTTTCGTTACATTCACAATCGGTTATTAAAAAAAATATTGACAATAAACCTTTCTAAAAATAAGGGCGTCGTGTTTGATTTTAACATATAATTTTCATAATTACATCAAAGGTTATTACCGCATGGGATGCTAATGTTAGTTGTTGCAATTGAAATTAAGCGTGGTGGCACAAACTTAATACAAACAAATTTTAAATCATTAATAGACATTCGATAGATGAACTATGCAAATTTTAAAGTTATTTTAAAGAGAATTTGGCTAATTTGTTTAGCTCCTGTTGGAATATATTAATTATTCTTTTATATATCTTAGATTGCCTGCATTTAGAAAATTGTCAGAGAAAATCACAGAAATGCCGGAATTCAGTGCATGGTTACAGCAAAGTACCCCAGAACAAAATGTTCCAAGATTATGGATAGAAGAGAAACCCTTAAGTCCAATAGGATCAGCTATGTATCAACTGTTGCTCATACAAGCCTTTAGACCCGATCGTGTTATTGCGGCCGCTCAACTCTTTGTTTCAGCCGTTTTAGGTGAATCATTTATGCCAAGTGCTGAGAAGGAATTGGACTTTTCTACAGTTGTCGAAAAAGAACTTCAAGCTGGTATACCAGCATTACTTTGTTCTGTACCAGGATTCGACGCATCTAGCAGAGTGGACGATTTGGCTGCTGAATTAAATAAACAGTTATCAAGTATTGCTATTGGTTCAGCCGAAGGTTTTAACCAGGCAGATAGAGCTATTAATATGGCTTGCAAAACTGGAAAGTAAGTATTTTAAGTAATAAAATAAATACATGCTAAATAAATGAATGTAATCAGATGCTCTATAAAATTTATTGTTTATCGATTTTACAACTTTTTATATACAGTAGATGTATGTAACAGGTGTTTTTTTAAAAGCTTGAGAACTTTAAATGATAATACCAGCAGAAATATTGTTGGAATGAAATTTTTTTATTATAATCTGGTAGATAATTTCATGGCATTTATTTTTTAAATATGATTTCCGGCATATGTCCGCTGCGGCTACGAGTTACATGGTCCATTCGATCAGTTCAATTTTTGGCTACTTTTTCCAATAAATCTGGCCGTATGGCGTCAATAGTGGCTTAAATATTGGCTTCCAATGCTTCAAGAGTTGCTGGTTTGCCGGCATAAACCAATGACTTAACATAGCCCCATAAGAAGTAATCCAAAGGCCTTAAATCGCACGAACGAGGGGGCCAGTGAACAGAACCACTTCTGGAAAAAAGTTGTCACCAAATCGATTTTGCAATAAATCAATTGTTAAGCGCGCTGTATGGCAAGTTGCGCCGTCTTGTTGGAAACAAATATCGTTGATGTTTAGCTGATTAATTTTTGGAAACAAAAATCCAGTCAGCATAGCTCCGTAGCGCTTGCCATTCACCGTAACGGCTGCTCCTTCCTCATTTCGAAAGAAATAAGGACTGATGATGCCGCCAGCGTGTAAATCGCACCAAACAGTCAATTTTAATGGATGTAATGGTGATTCGTTAACGGCTTGAGGATTGTCTTCTCTCCAAATACGTCAATTTTGCTTATTGACGTAGCCATTTAACCAGAAATGAGCTTCATCACTAAACACAATTCTTTGATAAAAATGCTTGTCTTCAGCCGGTTTCAAATGAGCCCAATCAGCAAAAATGCGACGCAAACGATGTCGTTTTGCTTCAATTCTTGCACGAGCTGTATTTTATAGGCACGTTAGCTAAGATCCTTACGTAAAATTTTCCACGCAGTTGAAGGACAAAGGCCAACAAGTTGAGAACGACGACGAATCGACAGTTCGACGTCTTCTTCAATACTTCGCGCTACAGCAGCAATATTCTCTTCGGTACGCACATTTCTTTGTCTTGTTGATGGTTTTGAATCGAGAAGAGTAAAATTAGTGCGAAAACGATCAATAACTGCACGAATTGCTTGTTCACTAGGCCGATTATGTTGGCAGTAAAATGGACGAAGTGCTCTATGAACTTCGCGAACAAATTTATTTTTTTCAAAGTAAATTTCCACAATTTGGAAGCGTTGTTCTGGTGTTAAACGATTCATGATGACTTGAAAAATCTTACTGAACAGAAATGTCAACAGTTTGACATTAACAGCTGTCAAACCATAGTTATCGATATCGATAGTTCTCGTGCAGCTTAAAAAACACCCATTATATCAATAATTTAGATGTAACAAGGTTTCAAAATAAAATGAAATACATTGTAGTTAAATATTATAGAATATAAAATAAATAGCATGTGTTAAACCTAAAAATCACTTTCCGGAATATGTATTTGATAAATTTCAGAACGGACAATGACAAAAAGTAGCTCGACTTATTTGAATACCTGTGTATACCGAAAGTGGAGATTAATTTTCGTTTTACATATATTATTCTAAATTTCTTAATTTAATTTTTGCAGATGGGTATTATTGAAGAATGTACATCTCGCACCTCAGTGGCTAGTACAATTAGAAAAGAAACTTCATTCTCTACAACCGCATCCGAATTTCCGACTTTTCCTTACCATGGAGATAAATCCAAAATTACCATTTAACCTGCTCAGGGCGGGTAGAATATTCGTATTCGAGCCACCACCAGGAATTAAAGCTAATTTGTTAAGAACATTTAGCACTGTATATAATTTTGAGTATATCATATTTCTTGTTTATTAACTTGATAATTTTAGGTGCCAGCAAGTAGAATGATGAAAGCTCCGAATGAAAGAGCAAGATTGTATTTCTTATTAGCATGGTTCCACGCTATTGTACAAGAACGTCTTCGATATTCACCTTTGGGTTGGGCAAAATATTATGAATTTAACGAATCCGATCTACGAGTTGCTTGTGATACACTTGATACGTGGATTGAAGCTACTGCTATGGTTCGTTGTTTTGATATGGAGTAACAAAGAAATTTACATGTATCTGCAATGTATTTTTTAGGGAAGAACGAATTTGCCTCCAGAAAAAGTTCCATGGGATGCACTGGTTACACTTTTATCTCAATCTATATATGGCGGAAAAATTGATAATGATTTCGATCAGAGATTATTACAATCGTTCTTAACAAAACTATTTACACCAAAAAGTTTCGAAAGAGACTTTTCATTAGTCGGAAACATCGAAGGAGCAATCGGGCATATAATTATGCCAGACGGTACTAGAAGAGATCACTTCTTAAAGTGGATAGAAAGCTTATCAGATAGGCAAACACCGTCGTGGCTAGGACTTCCTAATAATGCAGAAAAAGTATATTTAACGGTAGTATTGATCAGGATATGTATAACTTTATATTTCTTTAAAGGTATTATTGACAACTCAAGGAACAGATTTAGTAAGCAAATTGTTGAAAATGCAACAGCTGGAGGATGATGATGAGTTAGCTTATACTGGTGATGATGCATCTCCTACTGATCCTGCTCAAATTGATGGTAGGCCATCTTGGATGAAGACATTACATAATTCTGCGTTAACATGGTTCCAATTACTGCCGAAGTCATTGCAAGTAAGTATTTAATGATTTAAATTATAATTATTTGCAGAGAAAATTTTTACAAAGTACAAAAAACTAATTTAAAACTAGGAAATTTATGAGAATCCTTCGTATTTAATTTATTCATATTCGTTTAGTTTTTGTCTACCGAATATTAGCAACTGTTCTGAGATCAATTCTGCTTTTATTACATCCGATCTAGTTCTGTTTTTTGAATGCAATTTTTGCGCATGCAATTGATGTTATACATTATCTTATAAGTAATATGAATAAAATATATATAAAATTTTAGATTTTGCAATAAATAATTTTTTATTTTTTAGTTATCTGCTTTGTTGTTAAATATGTGCTATTTTTTGTTAATTACTTTTTTTGTGAATTTATAGACATTGAAACGTACTGTGGAAAACATTAAAGACCCATTATACAGATATTTCGAAAGAGAAGTCAACTGTGGTTCTAAATTACTTTTGGATGTTAACCATGATCTTAACGACGTTATACTAATTTGTCAGGTAAGCATTTTAAAATGTCTGTCGCAAATCGCAATATTTTGTATTGCTTCTTTAGGGCGAAAAGAAACAGACTAACTACCATAGAACTATGCTTGGAGAACTGGTTAGAGGAATTATTCCGGCAAATTGGCGGCGATATACGGTTCCTAGGGGATGCACCGTTATACAATGGATAACAGATTTTAGTAATAGAGTTAAACAATTACAACAAGTATCTCAATTGGTATCTACTTGCGGTGCTAAAGAATTACAGGTACATTAATTCAGTAACAAGCATCTTCCCATAATAGCCAATAATTATTCTCCTACTAATGGTATATTAATAATATATTCTTTTAGAGTTTTCATGTTTGGTTGGGTGGTTTATTTAATCCTGAAGCATATATAACAGCAACAAGACAGTGTATTGCTCAAGCTAACAGTTGGCCTCTGGAAGAATTGCAACTGGATGTCACACTTGCCGATTCCAACGATTCTATTCCTAACGATAGCTTTGGTTTAACCGGTAATAAAGTGACTTAAAAATTATATATTACGTTCTTAAAAATATTTTAATGTTTGTAGGAATAAAACTTCAAGGAGCTCAAAGTCGTAGCAATCAACTGCTATTAACATCTAGTATAATGGTAGACCTGCAAATTGTTTTACTTAGATGGCTTCGAGTTATTGGAGAAAATAAAATTATTAATGGAAGATTGTCATTGCCTGTCTATTTGAATTCCACTAGAACCGAATTATTGTTCACTATTGATTTAAATATTGCACCTGGGCAGGACGCTCATAGTTTTTACGAACGCGGTGTGGCTTTACTTACTTCTACAGCACTTAATTAAGTAATCATATAATAATACTTATTGCTTAGTGAATGTTACTCTAATATTTATCTTGTGGGTGTAATAGTATAATTTATATTTTATCATTATCTTAATAAATGGTAGTTGCTTACATTGTATTTTATTTCAACTCAAATTAAATTCCACATTATGTACAGAGTGAAAAGTTTTAGTAAGCAGTAGACAAATTCAAAGTAACTGGTCAATTGTATTAAGGCGGGGGGTATGTTCATGCTACATCTCGAGTTCTCGTGACCATATAGAAGTTTCTATAATAAGTATGTCTTAATTAAAGAATTATGTAGTTTATGATGTTTATAGAAATAATAACATTAATTAATTAGGTCATAAAATATATATTTGAAGGAACTAGATATAAAATAGTGTTGGAAAACAACAAAAAGCAAAATTTGGCGCAAAATTAGTATTAGAAATTTTTATTCTCTACATAATTATTGTTAACTTTGAAGCATAAGAATTTCTCTGATAAATGTTCAACTGGTACATTTCTTCATAGCTTCATAACAATAAATAAATAAAAAAAGAAATTTCTAAAATTGTAAATCTTAACAGTAATAAATTCTTATTGAAACAAAAATAAAAAAGATTCTATAATGGTATAAAATTAAATAATTTGAAATTCTGAAACTTAACAAAAATTTTCTACGTACTTATAACATTCAAGATTTAAAAGAAATAAATGTAATTGTCAGAAAAAAATATTATTTTTTAAAAATAATTGAATTGAATTGAAAATGACAAAGTTCTAAAAATAATTTTTGTTCTGGCATAATGCATTTTTCGTACAAAAAAGAACACGCCTAGCTTGATACACAATTGCCGACGATTGATATTACTTATTTTTGACCACCGTTTAAAAACTGATCGAACTGAGAACCAAAAAAAATGAATTGTGCAGATGCCAGCGGCCGATTGCTTAGGTAGACCGTCGAATTGACACAACTTTCCGTATGTTAGAAAGAGGACTTATTCTGGCTATACCTAGTGTATTAGACAAAGATATAGTACGCAGCACAATTGCACAGAAAACCAGTATGAATATACTTTAGCTATTTTTACAACTATGAAATCGATATATGTATGTATAGGGTTTTTCAATAAAGACGTAATTTTGAATTTAAATAAAACAGAATAATTGAGATATATGAAAATTATTCCAGGTGTAGTACACATGTTACATTTAACTATGGAACTCGATCTCGTTCATGTGACCACGTTTGTAGTGATCGATTCTTTGGAGCCAATTTTCCACCACTCTTAAACACATATCGGCCAGAGCGGTGGCAATTTCGTGTTCAACATTGTCCCTGAGCTCTTCTAACATTGTTGGCGTAAACCAACAACTTAACGTAACTCCATAAAAAAATCCAACGGCGTTAAATCGCATGAGCGAGGTGGCTACTCGCTCGGACCATTTCACGAGATTATGCGGTTATTTCACTTGCCCTTCAATAGATCAGTTGTTTAACTAGCTGTGTGGCATGTGACACCATTTTGTTGGAACTACATATCACTGACGTTGAGTCCATCCAATTCTGGTCAAAAATAGTCTTCCAACATGGCAGGATAGCGAACTCCATTGACTATCATTTTCATCGATGAAAAAATATGATGCAATCACACCTCCGTCATGAAATCCACACCACAAGGTTACTTTTTGTGGTTGTAATGGAGTCTCTTGACGTACATGTCGGTTTGTTACTGTCCAATAACGTATATTTTGTTTAATGACTAACCCGTTAAGTCGAAAACGATCTTAATCGCTGAAGATGATTTTTCGATGAAATTCAGGATTTTCTTCAGCAGAGTCCAATCGGAGAAGTTTCGACGCTTGAAATGATCAAGAAGCTTCTGTGAATTTGATCCTGTAATTCCTGCAATTCCCGTGAACGGCGTGGAATCGATTGATTTGGCTCATTTTGAATCGAAGCACATACGGTTGCGATATTTTCGGTATTTCGACCGGTCTGTTGTCTTACTGGCGCAGGAACATCCAATAGGGAATATATTGACTCGAATTTATACACTATAGCACGCACAGCCTGTCTGGTGGGACGATTATTTCGACCGAAAATTGGAGTAAGCGCTTTTAAAGTTGCGACCACCGACTCAGAATTGCGGTAGTAATTTTTAATAATTTCCAAACGTTGCTCGTTCGCGAACTTCATGATAAAAATGTTTACTTTGACTGACGCTTTGACGTTGACAAATTGTGAAAAACGTTCATATTAAAAGAAAATTGTTATGTTCCTATTGGAAAGCCTGTTATAATTTAGAACTGCAGACCCATCATTACTAAAGTCCTCATTAAAATGTACAAATTTAATATTCGTTTCAAGTTTCTGATAAAAGTAATTTTAATTAATAATAATTTTCATTGGCAATATCTAAAGTGTTGTAGATCTTCCTATTTCAAACAGTTTGCCTGAGAATGAAATATTTACTTCATGGACGTAAAAAATCTACGTTACTTAAATATATTTAATTTGTAGGTTAGATATTGTACATGCCCTGGAGTTTATAACGCTGTTTTAGATATCAAGTGGAGGCATTTGCAGTAACACATACAACAATAATTTTAAATAATTTATTCGTATTAGTAAAACATTAAAACCATAATAATAATCTAAACTAGTAAGTTACTTAGTATTGCAAAAAATTGAATGAAATCATTAGATTTATCAGTAGTTTAAAAATATAAGTGTTCATACATATTTTTAATAGAGTTATAGTTCATAAAAGATTCCTTACAAAATTTGATATGATTGTAAATGGCAAAATTTAATATATGCATTAATTCACGAAAAATATATAAAGGCAGCTCTCATCACATGATTCAAATATTGTGACAATCATTATTGAAGCATAGCCTTGGTGAGGTTTTAAATGTGATAAGTACAAAAGTTTTACAATATAATGAAACCGATTGTTGTGCAACAACTGAAAAGTTCAGTGTAGCTTGAGATCTGCTCAAATATACTTTGTATTCAACGGCTCGGTCTAAAATGGGACACCCGATAATTTTACGTTACAAATATAAGCGATAGGGTCATTGCCAAAAAAATGTTGAGTTGAAAACTGGGATCAACAGCCAGCTGGTTTTCGGTCCATTGAATAAACGTACGACGCAAACAATGGTTGTTCGGCTTCAATTCTTGTATCAGTTGAATCTTGTAAGGATGAAGGCCAAAACCTTTCCGCAAAATTTTTCACAAAGTGGACGGATACAAGTCCAAATGCGGTGTAATGGTGTTGAATCGACTGATTCTTCTTCAATAATACGCTCAGTAACGACTACATTCTCTTCCGTGTTCACTGTCCATCGTCTGTGCAAATGGGTGTTATCTACTAGCGTGTACGAGGACCAAAATGTATACATGGTTCGCTTAGTAATCCGCTGAGATGGACTATTATATCAATTATTGATTTTTGAGTTTGGGCGATGGAATCCAATAAAATTTCATAATTTGAAAGCAATGTTGGGATATCGAACTTTTCATAATGAATATGAATGACACTTAGGATGCCAGACTTGATAGATTTTTTTTGGCGTTTAATCTCTAATGGAAGGTACGACACTAAAAACACCTGATACAATATTTGGACTGGTATATGTTATAATCTATTGCTATGCAATACTATAATTTTTGTTGCTATAGACTCGTTAGTAGATATATTTGAATGATATTTACTAATAATTCATCTGTCAAAATATTAAATAAGTTGTATCTATCAGAATGATTTACGATTATGATGGTGATGATACCATATCTGCTCCAGACTGCGATAATGAATTTGTTAGAGCCAAGACATTTTTACAAAAATCCAGTAGTTTGTCTGGCGATAATTTGTAAGTACATTATTTTTTTATTATATGTATATTAAAGTTTGTATACATTAAAAAATTCGTTTACTAATTTTGAAAGTCACATCAATATATTCCTACACTAAAGGGTCATATTTATTTGCCCACCCTTAATTTTAGCCAAAATTATTAAACTATCAAATGTGTACTGAAAATTTATCTGTTGTACCAATACAATAGTGTAAAATAAACGTAAAATAGTTACATTTTTCTTATATAAAAACTTAATCATTAATTATTATTAAATTTTGCTCTCATCAATGTGCCCACCTTTATTTTTGATAATTGCGACACATAACCGCGGCATCCTCTCAATTAATTTTTGCAGCGTATCTTCTGTAATTTGTGCCCAGGCTTCTTGAAGTTGTTCCCACAGTACAGTGGTGGATGATAGAACACGTTCTCGAACCTTCCGGTCCAATACTTCCCAAAGAAGCTCTATTGGGTTCAAATCAGGACTTTGAGCTGGCCATACCATTATAGAGATTTGCCCTTGCTCTTCTTGTTGACGCAAGTAATCACCACACAATCTAGAAGTGTGTTTCGGATCGTTGTCCTGTTGAAATACAAAGTTTTCGCCAAGAATCCTTAGTCCTGAAGGAACAGCGTTATTTTCTAAAATTTCCTTATAGCCTTCTTTTCTTAGGGTTCCCTCAATTTTGACGAGATCGCCTACAGATCTTCCACCAAAACACCCCCAAATCATTACTGAACCTCCTCCATGTTTTACGGTAGGCGCAATACATTCTGGTAGTACTCTTTCTCCTGCGGATCTTCTTACGAATATTCGCCTTTTACTACCGAAAAGTTCAAACTTCGATTCGTCTGTTCACAACACATTATTCCACTGATCAATCGTCCAATTCTTATGTTCTTTAGCCCAATTTAGTCGTTTTATCTTGTTTTGCTTTCGTAGTAGTGGTTTTCGCAGAGCAATTCTTCCGTATAAACCCGCTTGCTTTAAACTTCTCTGTACCGTGGACACACTAATTGGTTTAGTACGCGCTCTATTCATTTCAGCAGCAATTTCTGGTGCTGTTTTTCGTCTATCGCGTCTACTGTCTACTTATCCGTATTAGATGCCGGTCATCTGCAGATGTCGTCGCTTTGCGTCGTCCAGATCTTCTTTTGTTGGAAAATGTACCACTTTCTTTAAATTTTTTAACTTTATAATCAACGGTTCTGCGATTTAATCGTAATTCTTTTGCAGTTTCGCGATTACTTTTACCCGTGCAATTATCATAGCACGCACTTCAACAGATAATTCCTTCGTCTTTGGCATTGCATAAAATATTCACAATTACTCTCTATTTCACTGTTTTCGCAACAAAAGATGAACGATGACTGACATAAAATTTATTTTCCTTTTTGAATAACGCATCCTATTATTGTAATTAGTTAGTACAATAACACAATATTGGTAATACCTTTCGGAAATGCTGGTAAAACTGTTAATACTGTAGGTATTAGCCTATATAATATTTATGGTATTTTTCCAATTTATGACACCTTTACGATATATCATAAACGATTTTAGATTTTCGTAGAAATTCATATGGAATTACTTCCACTAAAAATATTGTTGAATAATTATAATACAGATTTTTCGAAAGATAATCCGTATTTCAGGAAACACATAAAATTGGGGTGGACAAATAAATATGACCGGTAGTGTACATTGCAAGTGTAAAGTGAAGAATGTATGCATATAAGCTTTTTCTTGAATTAATATTCAGTCGGGAAGAGAAATAGTAGGAAAGTAAATAAATATTGATTTAGGATTTTAAAATGTAATATTTTTCTAAATTTCATATTGCTTATATGTTTAGAAAACTTTAGAGGAGGACTATTTTTTAAAATGAATCCATTTTGCAATAATTACAATCTCTAAGATTATTTGATCTTTTCTTGATCTTTATTAAATTATAATTTAACAGTTTCAGTGCAGTAGTTCAGCCCTTGTCCCATACAAATGGGTACCGTTATACTAGTGACGCGGTTCCAGCCCGGAAACCCAGAAGCAGATATAATTTAACCGTTTTAATATTTAGTATTCCGATCTTAAAAATATCGACCTGGTTTCTTCGAGTATTATTTTAATTGTTATATTATAAATTTACCTATATTTCCTTAATAGAACATTTTCTAATGACAATTGAGGATCATTATATCGTCCGTAATTTTCTTAAAATTCGATTTTATAGATATGACCACCTAACCGAGGTTTTGAATCAAATATTAGCAGAAAGGCCGGAAAATGTGATAGACTTTTTTGAAGAGTATAGTAGAAAGGTTAAAGAAAAGCGGTTTACTCCACAAACAGATCATTTAGAAGACATTTACGTATCACCACTTAGGTATCAATATGCGAACAAAATTATGCCATTTCTAAAGGTACATGAGAATATAAATTGAGAAAACTTATTTGAATCACTTCTCGTCCGCATAGCCTCCCCCGCCGGATGAAGCAAGTACAGTGGATCCAGAAGATATCGAGATTGCTGATATGTCGACAAATGATATGCTACAGTTGTTATATTACTTCGAGCAAGTGGGCATAGGTTTACCTAGACAAGAGGTTTTCGCTATACTCTTATCTATGAGGAAATTTATTAAAGAGGAACCTGTAGCTTCAATTCGGTGAATTATTACTTGTTTTATTATACTTTCGCGTACTTATTTGTTTTACTTTTTTATTTTTAAGCTTTTGGGGAAAAATTTATGGAACATACAAAAATTATATTGTCATAGAAACTGAATTGAGGGAAGAGGAATATCTAAAGAAAATTGAGGTAAGGATAATAATGAATACTTGTTAGGAAGAATAATGATTTTGTATCTTTTTTTTTGTCTTCTTATTTTTATTATTACTTTCTTCTGATTATGAATTTCCATTTTCCCTTTTGTTCTAATATTTTTCGAATTTATTTTTTACTTTTATAAATTTCCACCTCAAAAAATGATTCGTTTACATTTTTAGGTTCTTCAGGAATATGTTTTCTGGGTGTGAAAACACTGCGACTATATTGTTCTCCATGCCAGGCACCACGTTAGACACGTTGGAAGCGAATGTGTCATTTTACCCACATGCGTGTATGTGACACATGAGGTGTGCTATTTTGTCTTACATAAATGCAGATTGTGTTGTTTTGCTTTACGGTAATTTTATAACTTTCTTTTTGATTCAGATGGTTTCTAATTATAAAAAAAAATCGAATCGATAATTCTGGTCGAGTGAAGACATGAAGAAAGCTATAGAAGCGGTAAATGATAAAAGGATGGAAAAAAGCATCTATTACGTTAAATGTTCTCCAGGCGACATTGCGGAAGCGCGCCCAGGGAAAAATATTTATTTCCGTGGTATAACAAAATGTCTTGGTCGCTTCATGAAATCGCTCAGTGGTGACCTGAAAGAAAAATTAATTACACATATACATATACATAGACTTAGAATCACGTCTGTTCGGTCTGACTACCTATGATTTGAGAGAAATAGCATATAAACCTGCCGAGCGGAGTGGATGTGAGCACAAATTTAATAAAACTAAAAAACCTATAACATACAGGCAACAATGACTTAACACGGATGAGATTAAAATAACAACTTTTCAAAAAATTCAAAAACTTCTGCTGAAAGGGATATTTTTACGGCAGGTGTGGTGCGTATGAGCAGGAATTTTTATTATGCCAGCATTGATTTTCCCGAGGAAGAAATTTAATCCGGGTTTGTATGATGGAGCTCCGTCAGGTACCCTTTCATTGTATAATGAATCGGCGCATATGACCGGAGATTTCTTCAAATTGATTAAACACTAGATCTTACAAACGCACAAGTTTGTAAGATCTGCGGTTGAAAATAAAGCGTTTTCAATTTTAGATGGTCACGTCAGTCACAGAAATCATGTCATACTGTTATGTCTCTCAGCTCATTGCACACCGACTTCAACTCCTAGATGTCGTGTCTTTTGGACCTTTAGCAACCTATTATGACCAAGAAGTCCCGACATGGCTAAAGAAGGACACATCCAGGAAGAATTGTATCAATATATTAAACAACTTCATTATTTACAAGAGCCTACAATAAAGTTGTCAACGTCGGAATAGCTCTTAGTGGATTTAAAACGACCAGCAATTTTCCATTAAATTCTAATATATTTCCTGATCATTTATGTCTAACCAGCGGCGCTGCCATTGAAAGAAGAAAGAAGGATGAAGAAAGAATGAGAGAAGAAAAAGCGAGAGGGCTATAGTTACACGACGTATTCATATATTCTCTTCTGATGATGAAACAACATTTGAAAATGACAATATTGATTTTGATGTTGATTGTTTGTATTGCAACGGACTGTTCAGTCAATCTAGATACAGAGATCAATGGATTCAGTGCCAACAATGTCGTCAATGGGCTCATGTTGAGTGTGCTGAAGTACCTAAAAAGTCAAATGGTTCATTTGTGATGGGCGCCGGGACTAGTGTTTCAACAAGTGAAGCTGTGTAAAAGAAAATGTATTAATAACTTGAGTGTCATTTTGCACTACGTTAGGCAAAACGACACACTTGGTGCTTTTTTGTAAAATTTGCGTTACTTAAATATAGTATTCTTTTGTAGGCTGAACTTTGTTTATCAAGTATATGAAGCATTAGAAGAATTCAAAGCCAAACTTCTTATGTAATTCGTAATAAATATTTACCGGCGATTTTTAGAACGTATGTTGTTTTGATTTACTTCTATTGAGGTAATAATTTTGCCAACAGAATGATAGGATATGAGGTCGAGATTTCTATAAGCACGGAAGATTAGCCTAGTTATCATCTCCCTTTAGTAATAGTTTGGTGAGGCCTCTTCTGTGAAAGCGTTTCTCCTATTAATTTTTGCGAGATTAGGGCGAAAACAGATCAAGTATCCCAAAAAAATGTCGTGAAGCCTCTGATAGACTCCTTGTTTAGGGGAAGTTGTGGGTGTTTCAATAGGACTTGTTATGCGCTCGCAAAATGAAAACGGCCTAAACATGTCTGAAAAACTGTTTCTAAATTTACTAAGGTGGCCAATTAGCCGTCTGGTCGCAAAATAAGGTATTTATAGCTGTACTCTGTATATATGTATGTCCAGAAAATTCTAGACTAGTATTTAGAACATTTTCGGATTACGTGTTAAATAAATTCGTGGGAAATATGGTTGCGGGTCGTAAATCCACGGCGACAAGAATTTAAGTTTAAAGAACTAAACTCGTTTTTCTCCAATAACAGACTGTTAATCTATGAGAACTGGATATGACATTAATTAAAACTCACTACAATAACTTATTTTTCAAAACATCAATGTTTCTATATAATAATTAAATGCCATTATTCGAGCATTACTATTAAATTAAATTGAAGGAGGAGAAACGTTCCACATATTACATATTATTGTAGTAAGTCGAAAGTTTCTAAATGTATATGACTCAGAAAGGGCATGCATATAAGGCCAATTGGAAATTAAATTATTTAAAGTAAACAAATTAAACAAATCACCCAGTAAAAGTATACATATATGTTTAAACTAAATTTTGTACAAATGTTACTATGTTGAGAATATTATTATTAAATAATAATAAACTCGTACTGCTTACGGAGACTTGTCTCTCCACGTAAAAGAATACATTGCGCTAATCGTCCGGGAATGGTTATAAAAGCAGATATAGTCTATAGTTTTGAATTAGAGTGTTAAAATGCCAAATTATCATCAGCTAAGTGATTTTGAAAAGATTCGTATTGTTGGACTACATGAAGCGGATATTGTATTTCGTGAAATCGCTAGGAGGATGCAAAGAAATATTGTTACAGTTAATCGTTCATGGAGATGTCAAGAAGGTAGGCAACGTCGTAGGAGACGCTCTTTACGACTTAGAAGAATCAAATCAGATACTTTTTACAAGAAACAGTTGGAAAGTATGAATTCACTATGGTCATTATACTATTTCAAATACGAAAATATGATCTAAGTCTGAATGTGTGGATAATAGTGGTCCACGCCTTCATATCTCTTAACAGTGTAACGCAAGTTACAGGGGACATTGGGAGGACATGAGATATTATTACATCCGCGCTCATGGTGCGACTTAAGATCTTTGGCTGTTAATATTTATATAAACAAGAAAGGAACAACAAAAAAACCCTTCTTGGATAGCAGACTATCGTATTCACTTCCGAGACAATCCGGTGTGATAAGCCCATAATTTATCACTTAAAGGGAGTTAAATAGGCTACAGGTTTTTTACAAATTACTTTCAAGTAAAGTGCACAATTTAACTGGTATTGCGCCTCCGAAATATTATTGTGAAATTTCAGTTGGATGAATGGACGGATAAAGGTAACTGCGAAAGAAGTTTATATTTTAGTTATGAAATTACTCTAAAGCTAAAATGAAGAACAAGTATAGATGCCTTTTACCAATTGTGGAAGTAGTCGTCGCTAAGTGGAATCTAATAGGCAAACGCCATTAAATTGCCTTCGTTTGGTAACAATTCAATATATGAAGATAAATAATCTGTTAGGAAGCCTTTTAAATTGTACCTATTGTTATTTATTAATTTACTATTCTAACTTTTCAGTTCTAGGACTGCTCGAAAACGCACATACTTTTTGGTTTCCATGCTTTCAGTTATTAGTAGTCCTTACTTTTTGATCGATATAAGAACATTATATATTATTTCATAACGTCTTCTCTTCATCACAAATGTACCAATATTTGGTTTCCATTTGCTTGTGTTTGACATCATAGTTCGGATTTTTTGTATTTTTCTGCAGCATCGTTCACCTTTCATAATTACATCTGAACAATTTGCTGATTAGTGCAATAGAGATTTTTGCTGAAGAGGAACTGTTTTTCTATATTACACACGTATATTTGAATTTATTATATTGAAAAAATATAATGAGATCTTTAGACTCTTTTTAATCAAACTTTTTTCATGGTTTAAACTTCACTTCTTTAAAAGTTAAAAAAATTTTCGGCATGTGACAAGTATTTATGGCCATGTTTGCTTTTCCTAATTATTAAGCATGCTTTTGTTCAAAACAAAATGATTACCCTTATAATATTTACTAGTTTATTTATTATTTACATCTTTTTACATTGTTTTTTTAAGGATTTAGAAAGAGAGAAACAAGAGCTAAATATGAATATCGCTGGTGAAATGCCAACAGATATGGTTGATTTGGAAAATGTAGTTGAACCTGATATTGAAGCTGAAGATGTAGTGAAACCTGTTTCTAAAATTCCGCGGAAGCTACCTCCAGCACCAATGATTCAGTATGAAGAGCCTCCGGAACCACCATCGGAATTTCCAGGAGTAGGCGTGAACAAAAAGGTATTTTACAGCGTTACAGCGTTAAATTCCTTCACTTCTGCTCATGCTTAAATTTTTGAAATATATGTATATACGTATATTAATATTAATTCTGATGCGACTTGAGAGCAGAATTAGCAAAGACATGTTCGCAAGGGGTGGGCAAATATATACTTAAGGCTTAACTTGCATGCGAATAATGAAATGAAGTTCTGGAATGTCCTTGTTCTCATAGTAAAAGGGGTGTTATTGTATTTGTAAATGTATTTGCTTCGCATAATAAATTGCAGAACAAATTTATCTGTCTCGCTCTAATACATTACATAAATTCCTATACTTACTCAACAATTAGCTAGTAATGCACATACTAACAAAAAGTTTATTCAGAGCAATAATTAGCACATAGTATCATATCATTTCTATCTACATCTTTGTTATCACCATTTACTAATTGATGATTTAATAATATAAGTACGTGTAATTCAAAATTTTTCTTTGATTAGGTTTACTATGTATGTAACGAACCTGGAGATCCTTGGATAATATTACCGGATGTTACACCAAAACAAATAGTTGTAGCACGACAAATTTATAAATCGTTCACAGGAAATCTAGATCAAGAAATTATAGCATATCCAGAATTTCCAGGAACTGAAAAGGACTATTTACGAGCCCAAATAGCTAGGATTTCTGCAGGTTTTATTTTTGCATTTATACTGTAAAATTGGATTTTAACGATTTCACTTTAGGTACGCAAATATCACCTCTAGGTTTTTATACTTTTGGTGGAGGTGAAGGCGAGGAAGAAGAGGAGGAAGAAGAAGAAGAGGAAGAAGAAGAAGGAGGTGGAAAAATGAAAACTAATTATAAGGAAAACAAGAGATATGAACCTGTCCCAATGAGAGATTTAACTGATGGTTCTATGGCTTTCTGGGTTCATCATACTTTATACATATTAAAACAAGGTACTTAATACAAATTAATCTTAACTGTATGTGCGTAATACAGTAATGCTCCATAAGAAACTAATAGTGAAACAAGTGTTTTTCAAAAGTAAATTAGATTAGATTCTTCCGATATTAGTTAGTCATAAAAATATTCGACGTACGAAGATGATTTGATGAAAGATGAGACTTGCCTATCAGTATTTGTTTCTCAAAAAAGTCGTATTATTTTCGAGAAAGCTATGCGTTTACAAGAGTCTGTTTAAATTTTCAATATCGTTTGACGTTTAGTTTGGTAGATACAGTTGTTCAAAGAAGGCGATCTGGTTAGTGAAAGCTGTAAAATTTATCAAATCCCTATTCGTGGTGCAGTTCAATACTTTTTCTAAAAGAAAATTAACATAAATGAGATATTGATGGATATGCGGCAAATATTGGTCAATTATGCTCCGTCGAAGGCCACGATTTGTCCATGAATTATTCGTTTTGAACATGGTGACATGAGCTTCGAAGATGAAGAACTTCCTGCCTATCAAACAGTGTTACCATTCTAGAAATGGTTGACAAAGTTTGATGTTGTGTTACGTGAACGAAGAGTGGTAGTGGAGGTGATTGCCAAGGCTGTAAGCTTGTACGTGTATACATGTATACCATATTTTGTATGGCGAATTAGATATGTCTAAGCTGTCTGTCGGATAGGTTATTAAAAGCAGATCAAAAACGTATAAGAGCGCAAATTGTCAACTATAATTTGAAGCTTTTTAATATCAACCTAGTAGATTTTTTTCATCGACTTGTTACGGTCAATGAAACTTGACTTCATTATTATGTACTAGCATCCAAATGGCAATCTTAGCAGTGGAGGAGCCGTGGCAGTCCTCCGACAAAGAATAAAAATATAAAAAAAAATTCAAAATAAAAAAATCATTGCCACAATTCAAGTGATTCATTTTAAGTCTCATCTTCCGTCAAATTATTCTCCATGTCAATACTTTAAAATATATTGAATTTAATTGAAGTAGATATTAGAATTAAAGCACTCATATATGAGCCTTAAAATTATTACATTTCTTCTCGGGCCTCCCAAGTACAGTAGAGTAATACTTAAACATTATAACTGTAGGTAGAACTGTTTGGTGGAATCCTTATCCAGTACTTGGCGGAGAAGAAGAGGAACTTGGGGAAGAAGAAGAAGAAGAAAAACCAAAAGGGCCAAGAGCGGAGCCAGAAGCGGGTCCACCACTTTTGACTCCTTTGTCTGAGGATGCCACTTTAGAAGCTGTTCCTCCATGGACTGTCCGAATGTCTTCAAATTTATTGCAGGATTATGCAGTAGCAACCGTAAAATCGAATTTATGGCCGGGTGCTTACTGCTTCTCGACTCAAGGGAAGCTTTTTCAAAATATATATCTAGGTAATACAATACATGGTTTCGCTTTTCAAAATTCAGGCAAAAATTGCTAATACATATAATACCAAAAGGTAAATCAAGGAAATTAGATTAAAGTTTGATTAATCTTAAAAATAATATACAACTTCCTTTCTTCATTAGCTTCACCAAATTTCGTCTTCGTAAGATTACTTTAATTTGCAGGAAATGGTCTTAAATATATAGCATATAATTTTACTCCACTACCACTTCCTCCGATTCAAGCTGAATATGCACTTGGACCAGAAATAATGGAAATCACTGATCCTACTGGCGCTCAAGAGGAGGAATGGCGTATTGCTCATCTACCAAAAGAAAAGCCAATAAAGGTAACTGGTGAAGAAGAAGAAGTGGAAGAAGAAGAAGAAGAGGATGAAGAAGAAGATGATTAAGTATAAGAAATGCTGTATAATCTATAGGTGTTATATTAATAATTAGTTAGTTCTGTTGAAATGAAAATATGTATTAGAATTTGAAGGTTGAACAAAGATTGAAAAATAAAGACTTTCTTTAATATGTGCAATAACTAGACATGGTCAAGATGGTTAAGATATTAAAAATGGTGATTTTTATGTTTGGTAACATATTTAAGATGTTAATTTGTTTTCATTCTATTATAGAATTGGTAGGAATCTCTAGACTGATAGTTTTGTATAACGAATATTTCTCGGAATATGGCAGTCTTTTGTCATTTTTGTAATTTTGTTCGAAACAGATTTTACCTTCTAAAAAAAATTAATCTATCTGAAAATTATTATAAAGGTTAATTGTGATAATGATCGGGCAAAGAAATCTAGAAGAAACTCGTGTAATTAAATCAAATCTGATCTTAAATTGTAGAATATTAGAAAATTCACCGAAGGTGTTCAAAAACAGAGTACATATGTGAACAAAATCACATTTTTTCCAAGATTTTTTGTAAAACCTTCGCGACATTTTCTAATATATTAGTGAAATGGTTTTCATACATTTATCGTCGTAATAATTTCTTTTTGTAGTTATTTTTGCTCGTTAATAGAATACGTTGTGTGCCAAATTATATTTGTATTGATGTATGTATACAAACACACACACACACACACACACATACACACAATAAATAATGCCTAATTGTAGTCAATTGAAGCATGGAACTGATAATCGTGAAGACGAATTATTAGGTTTTAGAGTGCTATTCAGTGTTATTAATGAAGGGTATGTAGGAGAAGGATGTTGGAATTACAACGACAATAGCACAAATTGGTTTTATTTGCTGTTGTTTGAACGGAAATAAATGATTACAATTTACGATAATGTGGCACTGTTGATTTAATTTTCAGTATTACATGATTTAAATGTACAGGTAGTTTTTAGTATACATACACATGTATCATACATATATAATATATAATCTATAATACGTATATACACACACGCATATACGAGTATATATACCTTGAAAATTTTTATTTATTTTTCTAAAAATGTTAGGGCAAGCATAAAGGTTCCTGTTCTATTTAAAGATAATATTTTTGTGATGGCTTTTGATGAGCTCCTTAAGTTTGATCTATATTTAAATTTAATAATTTTGGAAAATTAAATTTTTAAAAAAAATATTTGGCTTTAAGTTATTTTATTATTATTTGTTGTAGCTAATGTGTTGTGGCATCGAAAATGGTGGTACTTGCAGCATAAGCAGAAGCTTTTGCTTCTAATCCTTTTGTTTTTGAAAAATCTTACTCAAGTCGTTCATAAAGTAGTTTCGAGTAACTTTAAGCTATCAAAACTATTTTTTCAAATACAATGCCTCATATTTTTTTTTTTAATCGAATATAGAATTTATTAATACAGCGACACGTAATAGCTTCTCTTCTACTTATCTTTGATGATGAATTTCATGTTTATTTTTAATTTTGGTAAAATGAGCCACGAATTGTAATGATTATTAACAGATATCTTTAGTATGAAAGATGTTAAGGACTTTAAATATTTCTTCATAATTTATACATTTATAATTTTCACATACGCATATTTTCTTATATTTATTTTATGGATTTATTGCAATATACATATCTAAAATAACGATATATTTAACCGTAGGGTTCAATATATATGGCATTTTCAGCTTAGAGTCTTAGTAGAAGGCGAATCGATCTGACATTTTTAAAAAGACCGGTTTGGGGGATCGTGAGTCGAGTGAGTATTTTGCATGACGAAGACGAAGACCGATCTTTAGTTGTTGTTTTCACCTTACCCAAACGTTTATGCTTTAAGCGCCTGTTGAATTGAGTTATTCGAAGAGAATCTATATTTCGAGACTAATTAGAAAAAGGTACTCCCTCATGGTATGTGAGTTATGGCAATTAAACGACGAGAAAGCGCTTTTTCCATCACGCCACATCGGGCGAGGCTGTACTTGAAATGTCATTGACCTTGATACTTCCCAAGCAACAGCCTGTGGTTGTGTCTGTCTGTCTGCAATAGTTTACTTTCAAGTTTTAATTATAGAGGACGCTATTACTTAGTAGTGCCGTGATAATAGTTGACATAAAATGTTGAACGTCCTGGTCGACCTTTGAACACAATAACTGAAGGGAACGTTCAGAAAATTAATGAAACTGTGCGGAAAAACCGACGTCTAAGCATTCGGATAATTGGCGATACAGTAAATATTAACAAAGAAACAGTAAGACACATTTCGCATGATGAATTAAATATGACAAAAGTTTGCGCAAAAATGGTACCGAAAAACCTCACTCAGGAACAAAAAGACAATCGGATGAGAGGGTCAAACCGTTAATCAGAAATACTACAAAGATCTTCCTAATCAAGCTGAGGGAAACTCATCAGCTCACAATGCCATTATCTATGAAGCAGTTCTTAGCGAATAAGCGCATCCCTGTGCTTGATCATTCTCCACATTCACCAGATCTTGCACCATGTGACTTCTACTAACACATTTTCAGTCCGTTGAACATGTAAAAGCAAAAATGGCAGATATATTGAAGAGACTAACAACTGATGAACTACAGCATTGTTTTGAACAATGGAAGATATATACAGCGGTGTGTAAACACGGGAGGAGAGCATGTTGATGGGGATAAAAATCAAATATAGTTTATTTGCTATAAATAACATTTCTCACACCAGTCTCGTGATTTAATTGCCGTAGGTACACATACATATGTACACATTACGTATATTGTTGTAGTCTTGTCAGATCGATTGTTAATCATATCTTTCTACAACATTGAATCTATTAGGCCATGACTGCAGCTTATCGTAGATGAAGAAGAGAATAAAATTAATTTCCTGGCATATTTCACTTCCTATATTATTCATTTATAATTGTACAAGAACTTAATGAAGAAAAGAATTCATATGAGAATTTTAAGGTGTTAGCAAACCGAATGCCATATCAATCATTTGTGAATTGTAATTTTTTGATTTGTTTAGCTTTCTAGATTTTTTCGCAAATGACCGTCTTTTGAAAACGTTTTATACATCTCTAAAGAACGCGCAACATACATTTCGAATGAAGAGTTCGTTGTGAAGAAGCCGCTCGCGGGGTGGGTACTATAACCCCACAGTGTTGGTTAAAAATTGGTACAAATATAAATTTCTTGTAAGTGATAGAAAGTTTTCAAAACAACAAGGTTTTTTATGTGCCAATTCGTTATCACATATGATTTAGGTTCATTATTACACATTTGAAACAAAATAATCTAATGGCGGCGCAGAGGTTCTCCCCCTCCCCTCCCCCCAAAGAAGGCGTTGGCTGTTTGGAATACAAATATTATTTTGGTATTATCTTTCAAAAGGCGTAACCATTACAGGTACACATATTATGCGAGTCATTTAAAGAAATTAAAACAAAAAAAAATATTGAAAAGCCTTTTTTTTCGCCAATATAATGCACGGCATCAAAAGCTATTGGTATGCCAAAAATTTATAAATTAAGCTTCAATTCCCTGTTGAATTCGTTTTATTCCACCTTTTTACAAGTCCAAATGTATCAAGGTGGAGGAGGATTATGTTGAGGAATGAACTCAATTCCAAACTAAGTTCTTTTCTATGAAGTTTAATGCTTCGTGTTTGTATTTTTCGATCAGTAAGAGTAATAAATCACTTAAATTTATATTAACTACGTTTCAGGGTTTACCCCCCTTTTTCAAGTTATTTCTCTTATCCTGCAATCCATCGATTTTATACATTATCTTAATTTACGTAATACACACTTTGCTTGAACGATATGGAATGAACTACATATATTCTTCGTAATTGATACTATCTAAAATATTGCTTTTTTTAAGAATTCGATTCACTTATATCTTCCAATAATTAACTGCACAAAAATGTTTGATCTACTTACTTTGATCTAGTCTACGCTGATTTCTATTTCTGTGCCGCGTTTTTTCCTATTTAAGTATAACTGCTTGAATCCATGCCGCGATGATGGACGTGATTGTAACAGGTACTTTAAAAAAAAACTTTCTTGCAAATATTTATTGAGTAAAAACTGGTATCAAATGCGAAAATGGTTATAAAAATTTTGCAGATGACACAGAAAAACTTAATTATTGTAACGAATTTTTTTTTTATCGTTTTTCAAAATATTTGCCTTTATGATCTATGCATATTCGGTGAAGGCAGTTCTCAAAATATTGATACGAATTTTATTAAATTTAAATCCACACATTTTGTTTTTATGTATGGACATAAGTATGGACAAAGTACTTGGTGGGGACTATAAGGCGGATGAGTCATCAATTCCCTTCGCGAAACGGTTAAAAAATCTGTTGTTTAAGATACGTTGTGTGATTGTGCAGTCTTGATGCAGAATGATTCGTCCTTTTGATCGTTTCTCGCTCACTTTTTCGAACATAGTTGGGAAACAAATGGCTGTATATCATTCAGCATTGACTGTGCGATGATCTAGCAGAATAGTAGTAAGATGACTGGTGCGTCCGAAGAAAGAAAGTACCATTTTCTTGCCAGAGCTTTGTCCACATTTCACTTTCGTTTTCTCCTCGTCTTTGAAGACTCGTTGAACCGATTGCCGCTTGTTTTCTGGCTCGTAACAACAAATCCAGCTTTCGTCACCTATAACGATGTGGAATACTGATTTTACTCGAACCCGGTTGAATTTTTTAAGCATATTTTTGGATCAATCCATACGTGCTTCTTTGAGCTTCCGTTAAATTGTGTGGTATTCATCGGGCGCAAAGCTTTCTGGCGACAAGATGATGATGCAGGATTGTCCTGATTTGGATTATACCTATGCTCAATGATGCCCGAATATCTCTGTATGTGCAGTGGTTGTCTGTCTTTATCATGTAGTACGTTTTCTGTAGTGACTGCGGTGGCAAACTATTTCTCACGATACTCGTCTATGAGTGAAACACGTTCACCCTGGAACTTGTACCACTGCTCAACAGTTGCCAGGGACGGTGATTCATTACCAAACAATCGCTTGATTTTTTTGCGAACACTCTTGTCGAGTGAGGCCATCTTTAAAATCGTAGAAAACCATGGCTCGAAAATTTTCGCGCATTAATTCCATTTTTCACAAAACTCATTTTATTAAAAAAATTATAAGGAAGAGACAATAGCACATGCTAGCAATCTCAAAGAATACGATAAAAAAATTTTTCCCACAGCGCCATCTTACGGGAAGTAGTTGAACCGCAAAACTATTAAAGCAACTCACGTATATTTACTAATGTAGTAATTCCTCAACTTCAAATTTTAATAATATTTGGTAGTAAACAAATTTTAAGTTTATAATAAGATTTTGTACGTGCACGATATGTACATACAGAAACCAGTATAAATAAAATTTACGTAAGAGTCTGGAAATGTTTCATTGCCATTTGAAAGTAAATTAAATCCTTTTTAACTTCTTTTTATTATTTAAATTACTTTAATTTTATTTATATACTTTTTTTACCATAGTTTCTGATTTGATTTAATTTAAACTATTTTTTATTTGATATTCTATTGACAGCGACACAATAAATAAAATCCTATGTGTTAACCCATCTGTATGCAGTAGAATATATAAAATTAGCTCCTTGAGGTATGGTATAAGGAATGATAATGGAGAGGATAAACGTTATCGAACGATTAGAGATCTAAATATAATTTTAAAGTAATTATTGGGAACGATGAAAAAATTGTTAGTGAAATGCATTCAATCTCAATAATGTAATGGAAAAGTTTTGAGTATGGTTTAATAAAGTTGGTGAAAAGCTTTTAATGTCTCATCAAGTTATTAACTATATATATGTATGTAGCCATTTAAAAGTGGCACGATAATCATGCTTTCCGAACGAGGTAATAGATGTCATTGAATAAACATTTTATTAAAATAGGCTTTTATATTATTAGATTTCTATGGTACGATATGTGTGGTTGGCAAAATACAGGATGTTTTAAAAAGAATATACGTATTTCGAATGCATATATTTATTAAACTTTAAGACATACGGATATGAAACTTTACACATATACTTACGAATCTCTCAAGTTCAGATTACAGATGTTCAATATGTCCTCCATCAGCAACACGAACAATATCACATCGATACTCAAATTCCTCCCATACTCGGGCAAGCATGTCCTTCGTCATTGATGTTATGGCAGTACGGATCCAGTTTTTCAACTCTTCCAGGTTCTGTGGGAGTGGTGGTACATAAACGTTGTCTTTAACGAAATCCTTCAGGAAGAAGTCACAGGATGTCAAATTCGGTGACCGTGGAGCCCAACTGAGACATGCTAAGTAGTCAGCTGCCTGACGACCAATCCAACGGTTCGGTAGAGTTTCATTCAAATATTCACGCATTTGGCGACTTCAGTGAGGGAGTGCCCCGTCTTGTTGAAAAATGAAGTTGTCTTCGTGTAGCCTCGGAAACAACCAGTTTTGTAACATAGCGAGATACTGCTGACCGTTAACCGTGTTTCTATCAAAGAAGAATGGGTCGTAAGCAGACGATCGGGATATCCTACAAAACACATTGATTTTAGGCGAATCTCGTACATGTTCAATGGCTGCATGTGGGTTCTGTAGACTCCAAATTCGAACATTGTGTTTGTTTACCAGACTACTAACATGGAAAATCGCTTCGTCACTAAATACGATGCCTTGCGCGAAAGTGTTATTATTGTCAATAGCATCATGAATTTCGTTACAAAATGCCATACGTTTCCGTTTGTCATCAAGCTCGTAACAACTGTAACTTGTACGGCTTCATAACCAAGTGACGTCTCAAAACACGCCATGTTGTTGATGTAGGCAGTCGTAACTCACGACTGGCACAACCAGTTGATTTTGAAGGATTACGTTGGAAAGCAGTTTAAATTCATGCAACATTTTTTTCAGAAACACGAGAACGGTCAGGACTCTTTCCTTTTTATACACATCCTGTATCTATAAACTGTCGATACCATCTGCGCATGTTCCATCCATTCGGAGGATCAATTTGGTAGCTCAACCTGAAACGTCTTTGCACTGTAATCACGGAATTGCACTTCGCAAACTCGAGAACACAAAATAATGAACAAAAGACAACTGACGTATCTAGGGGCTATTAAATAAACTAGACTATGTATTCGTTTCTCCAATAGACGAGTCGAGGCGCAGCGATCGATAGTTTGGACAAAATAATACTTTGTAATACGTACATATATTCTTTTTGAAACACGCTGTATTTCAAGTACGAGGAACTGATTATTATTAACTTACTAATATAGCATTAATACACCAACAGATCAAAATCTTTTATACTTTACAGAATTAAGTGACACTGTTGATACATCAACTTAAAAATAAGAAGTACAATAAAGGTTTCGTGTATACATACTTTGACTTCAGAGTCTATTTCTAGAAAATGTAATATACTTATTCTAGTTACATTATTATCCTTGGCGTAATTGCTTAAATAAAATTGATTTGAAAAGCGAACACCAACATCGTCTTTGTTGAGAACAATATTCTATTTATGCATTTAACACTACTCTGTCTTTACGATTCGTGCTGTCATAAATGAATAGTCGTAGTTAAAATGTAAGAGACTATAAAGTTATAGTCCCACACCCATTCCAAAACTGAAGTGGTCATAAACGAGACATCTACCTCAAGTTAAACTATGGTAAATTTATTAAACAATAAGAAATACATATAATGTATTTTCTTTAACAATGTTTTTATCGTACATAATAATTATTTTAAAATTATTTTTAGATCTCCATTCCTTTGATAACTTTTATCCCCTGCATTATCATTCTTTATGCAATGTCTTAAGGAGTTAATTTTAAATTATCATATTGAACTAGGAACCATTCTGCACACGGGTTAATGCATAGGATTTTATTTATTATGTCTGCTGTCAATAATGTTAACATTGAATATATAATTTGTTTATTACCAAATATTACTAATGGTGCTCTATTTATTCTTAGCCTTTTAATTAAAAAAAATGTTCGTTATTTCGCAAAGGAACTTATTAGAATTTGACATAGAATATCTTATTAAAACATGGATTCAGAATCTAGCCTGAGAATAGAAAAAGTTGGGCAACTGCTACATTAGTAAATGTATTTAATGCAAATTTATTATTTAGTAAATATTTGGTTTTTTTGAAAATATTTTTTTATATCCATCTTTACTGCTTCGCCCGAAGTAATTATACTTTCTTAAAAGCTTATAATTTCTAAAGACACAATATAATATTGAGTGTATATATAGAATTCTAATTGTTTGCATTTAATTAGCCAATATTTCATTACAAAAAACATTTTGCACTTATAAAATTAATAATTCTATGAAATATTGATTGAGATGTAATTCAGTATAAATATGGGATATACAATCTCTCTTTCTTACTTTTTTGAAATTCTTATTCTTGGAATACAGACAGACTTACCTCGTACTTGTAATTTATTTATTTCGCATTTATAATTATATAATATATATAGTATGCGGGCAAGGTGAAAAGTTCTCAGCCTGACAATGAAAGACTGCGATTTAAATTTTAAAAATGATTTTATTTTTCTACATAATCTCCCTTGAGTTCAACACACTTGGTCCAGCGTTTTTCTAACATCAATATTTCTTCCCGGAATTGAGAGTCTGGAAGGCTGTCAAAATATTCTTCTACGGTCCTTTCAACTTCTTCCTTGGATGTGAATCGCTTTCCAGTAACAAATTTTTTCAAATTTGGGAATAGATGGAAGTCTGGGGGTGCCAAATCAGGAGAATAGAATAGGATGGTCGAGCAAATCGTACCCCAAATACTGCAATTTTCCCATCGCCAACGCACTCTTGTGTACGGGTGCGTTGTCCTGATGAAAAATGATTTTTTTCTTCTTCAAACCAGGCCTCTTCTCGCGAATTTTGGCATCCAGCTAGTCAAGAAGGTTAGAGTAATATGCGCCTGTAATTATTCCGCCTTTTTCAAGGTAATCAATTAACAAGATTCCTTTTACATCCCAAAACACGCTGGCCATGACTTTTCCGGCAGATGCGATCGACTTCGCTTTCTTTGGCGCTGAACCACCGGCTTCCACCTACTGCTTCGACTGCTGTTTCGTTTCTGGCGTGTAGTGATGGACCCATGTCTCATCCATGGTGACAAATCGCCGCACAAAATCGGTCGGATTCTTGTTAAATCGGTCCAAAGAATGCTCTGAAAATAGTTTGCGCATTTGCTTTTGGTCGACATTCAGCAAATGCGGCACCCATCTTGCGCAGAGCTTTCTCATCTCTCATTCTTTGTGCAAAATGTTTCGCACTCTTTCTTCCGATATCCCCACAGCCTCAGCTATCTCACTCACTTTCACTCGCCTATCGTCCAACACAATATCATGTACTTTTTCGGTGATTTCTGGTGAGGTTGCGGTTTTTGCCCTCCTTTACGTGGGTCATCTTCGAGGGACGTACGACCACGTTTAAATTCAGCTGCCCACTTTTTAACGGTTGGCATCGAAGGAGCAGAGTCCCCGTACACTTTTGTCAACTTCAGATGAATTTCCATAGGGGTTAAACCATCCAAAACAAGGAATTTTATAACAGTACGATATTCAAGTTTATCCATTTAAAAAAATAACACAAACAAACTACTTGAGAGAACAAGTTGAAAGTTTCCATATGAACTAAAGACACATGCAGCCACGCAGGAAACATAAATTTCTGTTAATTGTAACGCCATCTCTGTGTCAGGCCGAGAACTTTTCGCCTTGCCCACGTAAACATATAATTAATTAAAATTAACATTTCCTACTATTCCATCGTTATTAATTACAGAAAATTAATTAAAAATTTTCTGCATTAGACCAGCACTCGAATCTGCGATAGGGCGAATACAGATTCAAGGCTGGTTCAACATTTTTAATTCATTTTCTGTAATTTATAATATGAATGGAATAGTAGGAAATGTTAATTTTCATATATTTCCTTAGAAATTAAATATTATATTTTGTATTTAAATAAGCAGATTTTAAGAAAATTTCGAATCTTAGTTATGAACTAATAATAATTGAAATATTACCTATCTTGGAAAGAGCACAGGTACTGTTGTCTATTAAAATTGAAAGTTCGCCCTCCTTGCTGATTTTTTTTTGTGTTTTGATTTTTAGAACCATTAATAGAGATTTCTACTATAATTATTAATAGTAAACCAGCTAAAACCGGGAGTAGAAATTAATTTGTAGTCAAAGTTAAAATGAAATGACTTGTTTCAGTTTTATGAATACCAAAAATTGAAAAAACTAAATAGGCATATATTAATAAAATATACGAGGTATGATTTTACGTCAGGTAGTGTTAACTTTTAGTATTTTGACCAGAAGCTTGGATAATGAAAAACATGCGATATAAAATTTGATCACTCAATTTGATCCAAAAATTATCCAAGAAATGGCAATGCTATATACGACGAGAATACTCTATCACATTATAAGTAAAATTCTTGTCCAAACAATTTGATGATTCGAAATCTGGTAGATCTTCCGAAACAAGAATATGGGAAACAATAAAGAAAACGTAAAATTTTGGCCAACAGATTGTAAAATTACAGTTTCTTTTATTGCGAGAGATAACAGTTCTGAAAATTCGTAGCGTCTCATTCTACGCTTAGGAGGACAATAAATAATCGCCCGTATTTTCATCTTAAACGATCTCTTTACTCCAGAATGGTAAAACTAGCAAACTAGCTCAAGAAATGAACATGGTGAAGGAGGGAGGGGGAGTTGTTAATGAGATCTAATAGGATGCCAGTATTGTTACCCTGAAAGCCCTAAGCTAATACTGAAGCAAAAGGAAGATCAATAAAATACATTCTATATTTAGATAACAAAGAAAAAAGAAAGGAGGGGATCCCGTTTATAGCCAAAAAAGAAAAGTGAAGCCTTATTACAAGTTTATTGTGCTTGTTCTAATATCTTGCAAGACACTGTATTTAAAAATATAGACTAGATAGATATTATTAAAAAAAGAAAACGTCTAAGTGACAGTTTGGAACTCCAGTTAATCATCCTCACCTATTCGTATAGTTTCAAAAAGAAACAGTAATAATAATTCACATAAGAAAATTATGTTCAGTTCACTGCTAAGTTATTAATTACATTAAATAATTGATTATATAGCGCAGAGTTGACTGTGGTCTATAAAGAGCAAAAGGAAAAACTATGTAATTGGCTGATGGTTTACTAATTAATAGCTAGTTAGCAAAATGATCCATTATGGCTAACCATCTAACAAGCCCTTAATTAAGTTAGTGTTATCAAATATATTTATAAAGATAATATTTGAATAATGAATCATAAACTAATCAATTAAATTACTATCGAATTTATGAAGGTAAAATTTAAACAATGAACAATTACTAGCAAGTAAATTAGAGTTATCCACTAAATTAGAATTATCAAATTTTGTGAGTAGTACTTAAATAAGAAACAGTTCATTAACAAGACCTTGATTAATTAAGTCAGAGCGGTAAACTAAGAGCGCAACTTTAATAAAGAACGCTGTCTAACGCGTCAATACTTCAAGTCAAAACTAATTAAAGTGATTAAATCTTCCTAATGTTTGAATAAATGATTGTATAATTACCTTCTATTTAACTAGCTCGCCATCAAATTTAAACTATAGTATAAATGTAACCAACCAGGATCTAACTGCTTTTAAATAATCCCGTAATTAAGCCGAGCGTTTGCATATAAGCTAAATAATTAAATCCACAGCCTTATGAATCAAATGCAAATAACGACAAACTATTTAAATGATAGATAATAATTACTAACGTCCTAGATTTCTGGCTTAATTATAATTCCCTATATTTTTAAATCGAAGAACAGGTGTTAAAAAGCTTCGTTCAAATCCTTAAGACAGGGAAAGTTCCCTCTTCTTTGTCAAATGGAAGTAGGATCTTCATAAAGATTCGAATCTAGTCCATGAAGGCATTAAAGTGCAACCAAAAATTGGGAAGGAAAGAAAGGACCCTAAAGTCAACGTAGAAAAAAAAAACAAAGAGAAAAATTAGACCACTATGTAATACAAAGTTTACAAACTACATACCGCACACATGGTTTCGAGGGCTAATTAATTAGAATCAATGGACCTTCTAGTAAAACGCTTAAGTGAATATGGAACTTCGACCACATACTCGCCGTTTATCGACTTATCTGACACGATCCAATTATAAGTCGATAAATTAATAGATTGATATAGTATTTTTTAACACAATCGGTGCTAAGTAATATTTTTACTTAAATAATTAAGTATAATCTACGTCCAAATTGAACGTTCAATGACGTTATCGATGGTAGACTTCTTAACTGTATAAAGTTAGTATTCGGTAGAGAGGACGAAACACCAAGGCAATGAACTTTTAGGCTGCTAATATGACGTCACAGAGATGAGAAAAAAGACGCGGGAAAAAAGCAAGATACTGATTCATTATTATGGCAAATAATTACAAAATACTGGGATTAACTACAAATAAATTTTATAAATATGACAACTAAAATAAAAATGAAACATAGAAGAGATTTATAATCTTTCAATAGTTTTGATTATAAACTTAGGCTGGCAAATACGAGTGGGCTATAAAAGTAACAAAGAATAATAAATCGACAGTTGATCGAATACTTATTTCCAATACATTGCAATTGTGCATGTAACAAATCTCACATGAACATTTAAGGATAAACAAAGCGTCAGCGAAATGGACTCAGTCTCTCGTCACATCAGAACAGAAATTTGTTAATTTAGACACCTTAATAAAAAACTGCGATATTTTTCGAAAATTCCACTAGTTATAAAATTTGGATATAATCCAAGGACCTTCTTAATACCCAGTTAATACAGTGTATGCATAAAGAGTTGCAATAGAAAAATGTATTGTAATGGTTTTCCGGTTATTCTTTCTCTATACTACTTACATTCGACAACACTTCACTATTTTTCTAATGGACTTTTCCGAAGAGAAAACCTTTTTAATTACATATCTGCAATTAGTTATTTTTAAACTGTTATTAAATTAACAGTATCTGGGTAAAATGGATCCAAGCGCGCATCCTTGCGTTGCATTTTAAAGCTGGGTATATGTGGGGGTGGTAGTCGAAAAATGGACCAACCATCACTAACAAAACAGTAAAGTTTGAAAGATATCGGTCGCTTTCTCAAAAATAGTTGGAAAAATATGTGCCGGATTTTAGGAAGAAAAAAACGAAATTTCATAGCATTCAGATGAGTCAGAGATTGATGATCTTTTTATAAGACCCCATGATACGGAAATACAAGCATTTGCTGATTAAGACGGCACAGCCGACTCGGATGAAGATATTCGGCTTGTTCGTTATTTAATTGGAGAGGGTAACAGGAAATAGAAAAAAAAACTGCTCTATCGTCTACGCCAGATTTTCAAATTTTTTTGTACGGATTTTTCTTTTTCTACAATTTTCTGCCTACAGAATATTGAATATTTCTAAACGTATTAATGTCATTTTTTGAAGAGTGGACAAAAAGAAGTGTACTATTTTTATTCAGGTCTTCATTGATAAGATACAAAATGCAAGTGAATATTTGGATTTTTTACGAAACAAATCAGAACTTAAAATTCTACAAACAAGTTCAATATATATATATATAATAAGCTAATAATACTATTAATGAGAGGGATGAACCAATGCTTGGATAGTAATTGTTCAATATAAACTACAATTTAGTGAAGTAACATATCTCATTAGTGACGTAGATCTCAAAAGAAAACTGAACAATCGTTTACACGAAAAAGACATTACAATATTTTTAAGTATAAAGCATGATACTAAAAGAACGTAGTATTAGTAGCTAATACCCATACATTTTTTGTGTTCAATTTAGCAGATTCAAAAATTCCACTACAATATAATAAGAGGTTTTATTTCGCTATTATTTTCGTGCGCATTCTCTATTAGATGTTTGTCACTAAATGAGGTTTATTCTGCTCGTTTGAAGTTATAAATATTTTTGCTCCGAGAGGACGTCGAATAGATAATTTAAGAAGTTGAAACACGAATGTCGGGTAAGCGAAAGCAATGAAATTAAGACCGGTCTGAGTCCGAAAAATATTGCATTGCCTCATGGTCCCCTGAATGGTCAAAATCTCTGTATTCTACGTTGTTGTCTTGTATTAATTACTCTAGCTGCAGACCTCTTATTCACGATAAATTATCCGCTATAGCACTTTGTGTAGGTATAGTCTGAAGTCGGCGTTATGCATACGCTATGCACTGTTTGGTGATATATACGATATGTGCTGTTCTAGATATGCACAAATAATTTAAATACATATGAATGTAATATGCTATTAATTTATACAATCAATAATTTAAATGAACATAAGAAAATATACAATGAGTGAAAAATAAATATTTAAAGTTCTTGACAAATAGTGCATTTTCAATAAAAGGTTTTGTACAGAATATGTTAATAATAATAATAAATACAACACTAAAATTTATTTCGAAATATAAGATAACAAAAAAATTTAAAAAAATTGGAAACTACATACATTAACTGTGTTAGATAAAGGAAAAGAAACTGATGAAAAAAATTGGAAACTACAGGATGTACATTAACTGTGCTAGACAAAGTTGTCCTTAGTATACACACAGATTACTATCCAATTATAAGAAGACTATATCTAATAACTTAAAATATATTGTCTAAGAAATTTCTGTGGACAATGTATATATCTATTGTATTTTTTATTTACTGTTATTATAAAGTGCAGTAACTTATAATCACTATACGTGTTTTATCTTACTTACTTGATTATAAACGTTCATAACTTTTTTTTTATTATTTCTCACGCGTCTTTCCCTTTCTTGCTAAAAATAACTTGTTTTATAAAATGATAAATTATTTAAAACACGTACATACATACATATTTACTTAATTTAAAAATAAAATGTGATAATGTGGTACAATAGTACATCATATTTAGATTTCAGCTAGAAATTTTTTTAGTTCATAAATTACTACGGAATTTATTTTAATTCGTGGGTTTCTTTTGTAACATATTTGTATACATATGAAATCCTTTCTGTAAAATAAAATTTTCCATTTAAACTAGTAACCATGCTGTTAATACAATAATTTTTAATCACAGTTATCACGTGTGGCAAGTAATTGTATAGAAACAAATTATATCATACTTGCGTTTTAATCAATTTATCATTTATTACTTTGCGCACGCATTGTCTATGTACGGTACGTTTAATCAGACACACATAGTACCTAAAATACTGAACCATATGTAAGCTCGGGGACATGGTCGACAGTGAGATCTTAAAACCTGGTCAAAATATTCGACCTAAGGTAACTTTAAATGAGGCCACGGAGTTAATTAAAAAACTTTATGGTTTCCGCTGTGAGTCGATATGTGAACTTGATGGTTACGATGACAAAAATTTTAAAGTTACTATCCAAAGAAATAAAGAAAAAGAGGATACCGAATATGTATTGAAGGTTTTAAATTCCTTCGATTCTAAGAAGACCGATTTTATTCAAGCGCAAAACGAGTTGCTTTTGTACTTATGTAAGTTTGAGTAATTTTTTTAAATTTTTGGTTTATGTTGACAAGGTTTTGATTCCTTCTTTATTTAATTTTAAATTCATAGTTCCTTCTATGTCTAGATAATTTTCTTTGCAATATTTGTTGTATTACTGCTTCTTTGAGAGTTTCGACGTTCTGCTAGTAAATTTGTCAATACGTAATTATTTCAAAATTCCGTATAATTCATTTCAGAAAAGATCATACAGGAAAGGATTCTGCTTAGGAAAGAGGATACTGACAAAATTTTGTAAGACATGTAAAAAAGAATTTCTCGCGTAAATGACTAAAGACTAAATAAATCATTTTTAAATGTTTTTTAATATTGTCATTGGCATAGATGTTTTTAGTCACAAGTATAGCGATACTTTATTTTTTTCGAGTATACACATATTCAATTACAAAAATAATACCGAATTAATGTTGAAATATCGACTTATAACAGTACTAATTAAATTGAGATTTTTAAATTGGTAATAAAAACAATTAATGTTTTATTCAAAAACCAACGAAATATATCAGGTTGATGCATAATTTTGTAGCGTTTTTATTGAACTTAAAATTTATCAGTTTTTTAACAAAGTGCATGAACAATTCAAGAATATATTTTTTCCTGTGTTACTTACGATTGCCTTCCAACGATTTGTCAATTTTTCGTTAATACAACTTTGAGGCGCGATATCGTTATTAAAGAAATTTTTCGAAATCGAGAAAATCATTTCCATGTTGTACTTTTTTCAATTACGTTGTCTCTGTAAAGGGCAAAAATGATTATGGCGGCTTCCGATACATTAATTCCTCTGTGACACTTAAAAAAAAGGATATGCAGAAAATACTTATTTTTCTAATTGACATTCTATTTTCTTTTGTTAATAAATAAGATAATCTTTGCACAAAATCAAAAACTATTCAACTAAATAATATGATAATAAATTAATTTGACATATTCTTAAGAATTTTATTTCAATAACTATCTGGAACATATTCCCTTTCAATTTCAGTGCATTTGGATCAACACTACGAAAGATCACTATACCACTTTCGTCATGATTTTTTCTAATATTTTGCCTTGCTGCAACAATTTTTTCGATCGACTAAAATTTTTTTCACACAAGTTGTTTGAATTTGGGACATAAGTGGAAGTCATTTGGTGGGTTTATGGTGGGTTTAGTACAATCTGAACTCTCAATTGATACAATCTTTAGCAAGAAACCTTGTAATGTGAGAGTATTATTGTCATGAAAGAAAACTTTTTATTGAATTTTCCGATTTGTCTAATAGAACGGCATTATACGGTTTTGCCCTTAACTGCAAGATAGTCTATAAAAATTATTGTTTTCGAATGCAGGAAATCATAACCTCTTAATCATCATTTACTCGCCCATGGAATCGATTTGGTTTTTCTTTGATGGAGAGCTATCATCATCTGTCTCATATTGAACTTGTTCTTTGGATCCAGAAACAGGTGAAACCAGGTTTCATCAACCAACTAAATCTTAGAAAGAAATTAGCTTCGTTTTTGTTAATTAGCTTGGTCTTCATAATCTTTCGCGTTCTTGATCGCGATCCAAGGTCCACGGAACTGATCTTGCTGACAGTTTAGATATGCCTAATTTTACGTGTAAAATGTGATACATACATAGCTAGTTAATAGATGATAATTTTTTGACCTTTTGAAGCAATACTATTCGTTTTATTAATCATTTTTAGAGTCGCAGTTTTTGATGATTATAGCTGCGAATTGTCTTCGATTCTTGTGAAAAGTTGTAACATTCAAAGGTACATTGTTACCTACAATTTTTTACATATCAACCAAAATTTCAGACATATTTATTCCTTTAAAAGTAAATATTCCGTTTCACCACGAATTGCGAGTTTATGGATTGTAGGATTTTTCATTTAGATATTCATACTTTTTAATTCTCAAATCAAATGTCAAAAATTAACCAAATTTAATCCGCCACTAGAAAGAAAATATGACGGAAAGAGAACATAGTTCTGACTTTTCCTAAGTGTAGTACTAGTGATCCAATTTCACCTTCCTCCAAGTTATCATGTGTATATTCCTGAATTCTTCCGCTAAAAAGTGGGAATGAATTAAAGTAAGGGCATTAAAATAAATGAAGGATATATAAATTTTAAATATGTTTTCAATTAAGTAATGTAACAAGATCTTGTAAACTAAATAATGCCAAGGGCTTAAAATCGCAATAGACCTGTCATCTTTCAGGTCTAAGGTTCTCTTATAGTAAACTATTATTTACATTTCTCTGATTAATTAGAATACGAGGATGAATCAAATAAAAACTGGAATTTTGATTTTATGCATTTTGTAGTCAACAGATCGGGGCGTGGCATTTAAGTGTAATAGGCATGGATGTGTGGTGGCTCTAAGCCCACTGTGCTGTCAGTCTGTATCACGATGTCAGAGAAAGAGGTGTTCATTGTTCTGAGATTACTCAAAACACTCTTGGAGATCACACCTTTAAAAACACGACAGTGTATGACTGGCATATACATTTTTTAGGAGAACGGGAAGACGTAGAAGGGCCATTCGCATGCCCGATGAAAATATTCTGAGTGATCGTCACCTTTTCAAGCACAACCGTCAATAAATTGTTATCGAAATTGCTTCTAAGGTCTAAATAAGTTATGGCAGTGTTCAAACAACATTGCTGACGATTTCAGGTATCAAAAAGTGTCTGCAAGATGAGTGCTTCCGCTTCTTGCCGAAAATCAGAAAACTGTAACGGGGCAAACTCTCCCCACAGTTCCGCCTTATCGACATGTAATTATCATTTGTTAGAGCCACTAAAAGAAGAGTGTGGACGGCGGCAGAGATTCGAGAGCAATGTTGTCGAAGCGTTTATACGTAATTGGTTGCAGTCACAGCAATTTTATTTATATGACAGTGGTATTAGAAACTTCCTATTTTTAGAAATGAATTTTTAAATCAGGAGAATACATAGAAAAAAGTGTCCGTTAATTTATATTTGTGAATGCATTAATAAATAGTAAAATAAAAATTCTGGTATATAATTGATTTACCCTCGTATTTCGAGTTAATAGATGTAGACAAAATGATAACGAATACTTGTATAAGTTATAAAGAACAGATTAGGTATAATTTATAATATGCTGATAATCTATCAGAATGTTTTCGATGTACATGAATAATAAATATGTAATATTCTTATAGCACGTAAAAACATTCAATGTCCAATTCCAATAGAAACCATAAATGGAGTGTATTATTCTGTTGAGAAATTGGAGAGTGGTCTACATATTATAAGACTTATGAAATTTATTCCCGGATTGACACTAATGAAAGTACCAGAAGTATCAACGTCACTAGTCGTTGAAATTGGAAAATTCGTTGCAAACTTAGATAAAGTTTTAGAAAAATTCGAACATCCAGCTTATCTAAAAATAAGGAGTTTATGGATGTTAGAGTCTGTTCCTCAGCTTAGAGAGTTTTTATTTGCTATTGAAGATAATGTAAGGCGAAATATGCTTGAGGAGATTATAACTGAATTTGAGGATCGAGTTTTAACGAAAATGGATGTATTAACAAAAGGATTAATTCACGGTGACGTTAATGAACACAACATACTTGTTGAAAAAGTCAAAGATGAATGGCAAATGAAATCCCTATTGGATTTTGGTGATAGTCAATACTCTTGTTACTTATTTGAATTGGCTATTACTATGACTTATGTTATGATTCTTAAAAAAACAGTCGATATTGGAGGATATGTCTTGAAGGGATATTCGAGAATTCGTGAAGTACCTGACAGAGAATTAAACTTACTAAAGGTATGTTGACATTATAATTTTGATTATAGGTTATGGTGTCCTACCTACTGTTTAAAATTATATTTTACAACAGTCGATTATATGGAATTTGGTGTCTTATTTTCGAAATATGTAGTGAAATACGGTTGAATTTCTATAAGTCGAGTATTTTTAAGCTTAAATGTGTTTAATGGTAACAGTATTTACTTACATTTTATGTGTAAGTCAGCTCAGAGACGTGTTTCTTTAGTGGTGGGGAAAAACTATGTAACTACTCATACGGCAAAGTAATAAAGCCATCAGGAAGAACTGTTTGTAATGGGCTCTTTTATAAAGGTATTTATATAAAATGTTAATATAAATGTATTATATTTAATTAGTAATGAGTTAATTAGACATTCAAATATACCTGATCAAATAATTACTAAAAATTAGTAGTACCTAATAGTAAAAACAAGTTAAAGAAGACACAAATATGTATAAATATAAATATATAAAAAGCACTAATATATACATACATTTCTTTAATTACAAAAATTTCTTTTTTACTTTCATCGTCTGCTTTTCAATACTGTCACTAAATTGAAATTTGTGTAGACTTTACATGTAAAATATTATTTATATTTTTAATCCAAATACATATAAAATTAAACAAGATATAATATTTTTTAAATCATGGTTTGACAGTTGAAAGTATTCCACAAACTAGGCTATTTAAAGAATTGTAGATAATGGCTTTAAATTACTTTTATAATACACTTGAGGCATAATAAATCCAAAAAAATACTTTTATAAATATTCTCAAAATATGTTAATTGGCAAGTAAAATATTTTTTTGAAATGACTTAAATCTTAATAGTCTTCTATTTTCTTCTGGAAGTGGTATGCTAATAGCCTCCGGTAAGGTAAAGCAAATACTGTTGTGGTGTACCCACGATTTATAAATACACTTGAAACACTTGGATCTTAAAAGTGAAGTATTAGTAATAATTGCATACCATAACATTAACAACATAACCCTCTTCTTCTGGGATTCCGGGCTGGAACCGCGTCACTGGTATAACTGCTGACGCTTCGTACCCACTCCTATGGGACATCTTCAGGGCTTAACTACTGCTACTGTTTGTTGCACTGAAACTGGTGTAAGTCGATGGTGGATGGGTTTATATATGGGTAATGGGTCATGGGTCAATGGAGCGTTACGGTTGCGATTGGGTTGTTTGGAGATGCGGGATTGCCAGGCGTTGTGTAGGGAGTAGCCATCATCACGGTTAAGATTATTGGTATGGGCTTTAGAGAGGGGGGAGAGATGATGCATGCTGTGTATTGAGTTGTGGGACTTTGCGATTAAGATGTCGATCTATGGTTTGTTAAATATTATGGTTGGAGAAATTGTTGTTTATAAGAGCTTTGGTAACATAACTTAATTCTTGGGATAGAGAATGCTGGTCAGATATGTTGAAGGCTCTTTGGACTAAGGAATTGATAACGCCCTGTTTCTGGGTGGGATGATGATGTTAGAGGGCATTAAGATACTGGTCAGTGTGTGTGGGTTTAGGAAAACAAGGAAGTTGTTCAAGGAATCCCGACCAGGCGGCTAAATAACGAAGGTGTCATCTACGTATCTGAACCAACGTTTCGGTTTTTGGTTACAGGAGTGTAGGATTCGTTGTTCGAATGCCTTCATAAAAATGTCGGCGACAACAGGAGAGAGGGGAGACCTCATGGCTGGACCCGATACTTGTTCGTAGTAACTGCCACGGAACTGAAAGTAGGTAGAGGTTAAACAAGTTTTCACCAGATCGGCCAAATCATCAGGTTGATTGCCAGTGGGAAGGATTTGATGGATTATTTGGATACTGTCGGGTATAGGAACCCTGGTAAATAAGTACTCGATGTCAAAACTAACTAGTAGATCATGAGGATCTATCGTTAACCCATTCAGTTTTTTGACAAAATGTTTGGAATTTTTGACAAATTAATCACTGTTGCCGGTGTAAGATTTGAGAATGTTGGAGAGATATTTAGATAATTTATAAGTGGAACTGTTTATGGTACTAACTATGGGACGCAGAGGAATGTTGGGTTTGTGAATTTTTGGGAGGCCGTACAGTTTTGGGGCTTTGGAGTCTCTGGGTAATAAGGTTCTGTGAAAATCGGTAGAAGATGTTTTGATGGATGTTATAATGGTACGTTCTATTCGTGAGGTGGGATCTCGCTTAAGAAGTTTATAGGAACCGTTCTGGAGAAGAGTTTGTATTTTATGCTCGTACAGGTCACTGTTCAGAACAGCAGTGACAACAGTAATTTAGTACGTAGACATCCGCGGTGTAATGTTTTTTTTTTTACTAGTTTAATATAGTTTGCGTATTTAGTTCAGAATGGGACAAATGATTCGTTGTTTAATAAAGTAAACGGTATATTACACACAATAAGTGTTAAATCGAATAAAGATTGTTCATTCGATCGGACGTCAGTTTTTATATAATTGCGCTTCACTCTATTCACGTGTCGTTTACAGTCACTTATTGTCTCTTAAATCTGGTAAATATTTAATAAACTTATTTACTGCGTCTGATAATGATCGTTTTCTCGAACTACGTAAATGCAGCATTATTACATATAACTACACTAGTCCATGCAGAAGCTACACATCAGCGCTCCGTACATTAATTCCAGTCAGTGAGCTCATAATCGAGAATCGATAACATTTGCGGAGCTTGCTTTATCTACGCTTATGACGTGCAGCGCAATATTTGCATGTTCAGTTATAATACTTAAAACTATTTTAATGAGCCTTTTTAATTAAATATTATCCAATTTCTTATTTTCTTAGTCCTTATAACATTCAAACATTGGCCTGAGGGCTTAGCCTAAGAGAAACATGTATTGCGTTATTAAATTAGCAATTAAAATTAATTGATTAAATAGTCGGTTGTTGATTTAAAGCGTGTAGCTAATTGCCACTTAAAGCTAAGAAGAAATGAACATTATAGATAGCGCGCTACAATAAGCAGCTGCAGTGTCTTTTTATTACATTGTTAAGAAATAACGTTTGATTATTTTTTGTTTGTAGTTTTGTAGTTTCGTTGTCTCTATAAATAGTTTTCTTTTACAGATATGTATTGAAGCTAGATTCGCACAGTCTCTAACAATGGGAGCATACACCAGCAAACAAGATCCTGGAAATTCATATCTCTTGACTACTTCTAAATCAGGATGGGGATTGTTGTACAAGCTGCGTTCTATAAAAAATGAAGTTATTTTAGAGTCTTGGCGAAAACTAATAACGTGACAATAATGTGATGAATTTTATACGATTTTGGTTTTAGTAAATATGTATGTTTTGAATATAAATGTTTAAAAAATACTTGCAAATAAAAAACATGTTCTTGAATTTTAATGGAAACTAAATTAAATAATAAATACATTGTATATTGTTATGATGGATAATTATTTGATTTTGAAGTAAAACTTTTAATAAAAAAGTTCAAGTTTGCAAAAATAAAAAAAAATTAAATAAATAATAATTTGGTACCTACTTTTATATTGCTTTACTCTATGTTTCAGTATATGGTAATTTGGCCAGTCATTTAATGAAATGAGGAAGGTATATACTTAGAACACCATGTGAAAACTAATTGTTATGTTTTCATTTTGATACTCGATATTATTAAAACCTTTTACTTTTATACTACGTTTAAATTACTTTTAAGGTCATGTTTAGGGAGAAATACTATATTATTATTGTTTTATCTAAAAATCTTTTCAAATACATTACATTTTTATTTATAATTTACAAATATATATAATTTAGATTATTTATGTGGCAAATGGTAAACATTAAATGTCAGAGCCAACATGTCTTAGATGCACGATGGTCCACCAGTTCATATTGAAAGAACTACAAGAGCATCGTTGAACGATCGTCAGACAGGTGGATCGGGTGAAATGGGCCAATAGCATGGTTTATCAACTCACCAGATATCAATCCCTTTGTATTCTTTGTTCGGAGTTTATTGTAGGAAAACGTTTATGCGACGCCCCTGGCTAATAAACAGGAAATAATAAGTAGAATTAACGACACAAGATAATTAATTACTCGAGATACGTTGCGACGCGTCTTAAATTCAATTCAAACAAATTTAACTTCCTCTACCCAATGGCTACCAATTTCAGCATCTACATTAATTATCAATATTACTGTTACTTTCATTAGACTTAAATAAAACTCGTATTTTCTCATATCACTCCTACTGATTTATTGATGGTTTTATACCATATCAAATCCACACTTTCTTTAAGCAATTCGTATCGCTTAACTAATGACAATACAACATTTCTGTATTAGGATTGCTAACTCAGAATTAATCATAGAATCGCCCTACTTGATAATTATCCGTGAATTTCTGATCTGCCTGTGTAAACTTTAAATGTATGAACATTAATAAATTTTTAATACTTTCATATCCCGCTTACATTCAACGTTATTATTAGTGATTTTGTTTAATCTTTTAACACATTGAATTAAACACCATAAACAATACATTTTACATAAAATAATATAAGTTCGTTCCACAATCATTTTCGTCTTCGTCGAATTAATGTATTTGATCTCCAATCTTTAATAATTCACTTTAATTTATTTTTAAATTGTCTTTAATAATTAATATTTACTGTTTATTGATTACCAAAATTTTTAGTTTCACCAGTTCACCTGATAAATTGTTTATATTTACATGCACTATTATTATAATTACTATTATTAAATATTATAATCAATTTAATTGTCCATTATACCATTCAATATTAATTTCTACTACCTATAATGTTCAAATATATTGGTTATTTAAAATCTTCTTGCAAGTATGCGATTCTTTTCATTACATAATCTATTCACTTATTTTTTTATATATTAAATTCCGAACACTAGCAAATATTTTCTGTTAGAGTATTATTTCGAGATTCACTAACTTCTTTTCTTAGAGTACTATTGACAGTTAGGATATTCTACCAATGAAATTTTTTTCATATATATATATATGATATATATATATATATATATATATATATATATATAAACAATTGCTATCCCAGCTTAACCAGTATGATTTTATGTATTGCATTATGATATACTAAACCCATTTAATTAATTTTTAGGCAAGATTATGTGAAAAATTGGAATTAATTATATACAATTACATTGTTAACAAGATATACATAAGTATTATTTACATGTGTGGATCTAATTATGAGTTTATTTACATATATTGACTAACTGTGAGTATTTTTATATCCACAGCCTAAAATTCTAAACTAAAATTAATTTTTAACATGTCTGATACTTTCTGACATGTATCGTAAATTATAGATATGTTTCACTTGTCATGACAAACTTTGAAAATAGTATTTTTGTTTTGTATTTCCCTCACTGATCTGTTGGTCTAATAAATTATTATAAAAAAATTAAAGCGCAAGTATTCCAAAATAGCTAATGGAAAAACCAAAGTTAAATATAGAAGAGGTATTTCAACTATAATGTATTTAAACTAAATTCGCCTGACATATACGTGGCGTGTCGTTTAAGTTTTGCATAATGGGACATAGAGGGCGCCACTAATGAAATGTCAGTACTAAAAATTGACCTCCACATTTAGTGAACCTAAATCCAAAGTTTCAGTGTCATACGTGCGTATATAGCTACAACGAACTGTTAAAGTTGGCAAGTTGAAAAATGGAATTAAACCGGGAATATTTTTGCGGAATAATTTTTTATAATTGTCGAAGAGTTGTTTTCTGTTTTCGGCAATGAAGCATCACATCAGTCAACAATTTCTCGTTGGTATAGAGAATTCAAACGAGGACGGATTAGTCTTAATGACGATCCAAGAGAAGGTTCACCAAACACGGCAGTCACACAGGAAAACGTCAATACTGTGCGCAAGATCATCAAAGAAGATCGACATGTGACATATCGCCAGATTGAAGCTTTATTAGGGATTTCAAAGACCTCAATTAAAAAAATTTTTCATAAAGAATTGGGTGTAAAAACTTAGTTTCCCGTTGGATACCGCACCTGTTGACCAAAGGACAGAAAGCAGCTAGGGTGAATTGGTGTCGAAAAACTCTAGATCGCTTCAACGCCGGAAACTCTAAAAATTTGTACAACATTGTCACTGAATCTTGTATTTACTCATACGAGTCAGAAAATAAACACTTGTTGTCTGTTCGTGTGTTCCTAGGTGAAGAAAAGCCGACAAAAGCCATCCGTTCTTGAAGTGTCACTGAAAAGATGGTCGCGACATTTGTCTCGAAAGCTGGTCATGTAGCAACGCTTTCTCTACAAGATCATGGACATGTTACTGTCGATTGGTATACAACCATTTGCTTGCTGCAAGTCATACTTGAAAAATTCGAAAAATCAACCTCACAAAGACAATGTAAGTTCGCACACAGCACTTGGTGGAGAATACTTCGAAAAACAATGAAGTCTAGCTACTGTATTATTCCAGTTTTATATGCAAAACTTGTAAGACAATCCAATCGTCAACCATAAACAACGCTTTCTAGATTTAGTGTTATCAAATACCGAACATATATATTGTGGCTACACGTGAGAGTGCACCAATGGTGGAAGATTTGGGGCACCCGACCATAAATTTGTCTATTGATTTCGTTAATTGTCGTCTTCCAAACTTAACTTCACTTAAACTTAACTTAACTCTTGTGAAAATTATTGCAGTAAAAAGAATAATAATGAATTACCCAATTTCTTGTAAACTATCAGTGGTGATCTTTATCTACTCATTACCTCTCTCATTGTCTGCTATTGGCATAATTGTTTACCGTTTATTTCAGATTCAGATGTTTTTCACGCATTAAAAAACCTTAAGAATTCCAATACAATGGATAATGATAGCATCTTGTTTAAAGATTGTGTCAGTGTTCTTGCTGCTCCCTTCTGCCAGCTATTCAATCTTGCGCTTCGTGTACATTTCATTTCATAGTTACATATTTTTATTTGTGAATAATAAACTATCATACACACACATGTGTGTGAGTATTTACATGTTTAATACTGCAAAATTTACAATAACATAAGCTTTTTTAAAATTAACAAACTTTTACCGTGTGTATTTGTCTAAAGATTTAATCTTTGTGAATATTTTTAGTGAGTGCTTTCTGTATGCATATCTGTGTTAATTCTTTTTCTTTTATTTCAGGTCAGGTATGGATGTGTGTTTGAAAATTTACGTTGATGAATGTTTGTATATACAGGGAGTTTTAGACAATTTATTTTCTAAGAAATTAACTTACTACAAATACCATTAAGATTGATAATAAATTGTCTGGTATATACAAATATTCATCGACGAAAATTAACATACACCGATGGATACCTGACCTGGTCTATGAACACGTATTATCCTGAAGAAAAAAGGCACTGATTTTTTTCTGTAAGTGGGGCTTTTTGTGTTGTATTGCGTCGTGGAGTGGATCTAAAAGGGATGTGTAAGATTATTATTTTATTTTTTGAAGATAATCGATGAGAAGAATCCCACTGCAGTGTTAAAAGACAGATGCCCTTGCGAGTGCACCTTTATTTTCTTTGGAGCACATGTGTCAGTCCTGTCTACCCGGGTTTCGTCAATCGTTATTATTCGGCACCAAAAGTCTTTTGGAGCATGTATTAACATCGCTAAATGTGTTAATGTTCGCGTTTGTGGTCTGCATTAAACAAATGGGGCATACATTTTGCCCATAATTTTTTCATACTCAATTCATGATGCAAAATCTAAACTACTGATTTATATGAAATAAATAGAGCCTCTGCTACTTTACGGAATTTTATTCGTTGTTTCTCTAGCAACATATCATATAATTTTTTAAGTAATTTCTACGGTATTTATTTTTGGGGCATTTACTGCGTCGTTATCCGTCGTCGGCTACGTTTAAACTTATATATTCATCGGTTTATGGTTGCAATCGACGAAGAATGGTCCACCAGAACGAACCATCCAGTTTAGTTTTGATTTCAAGAATTTAATCACTGATTGGTACTCCACTTTTTCCATGTTTCAAAGTAAGCCAAAACAGTTCACTTTCTATTAAAATAACAAACATCTTTACAATTATTTTCCGAAGGATTGCCAAGCTTATAAAACAAATAAGATTTCTTATTACTACTACCCTCATTAATTAGACTCACTCTACTACAAAAAAATATTCGTTTTCTAATAAATGTAACGTATAGGAGTTTAACGAAGTAGTTCAGAAGTAATTACTCTGATTTTCTTAATGAGGAAATTACTATAAAAAACTTCTAATGCATTTTATGAGGAACGCCTTAGAGTCAGAAAGGTAGTGAAATAAAGCGAGTTTTTGAATTGAAATTATATTTTCATAAACAAAAAATTTTTGCAAAGATTACAGAAAGAATACATTTAAAAATTACATTATAAACACAACATTAGTACTAAAAATCTGTACAATTATAGCGGTAACTTATAGTAAAAAACAAATATACATCGACACTCTTATAGATTAAATAATGACAAAATAAATACATTAGTAACTACTTAGGACTTGATAGAGTTTAATCCAAATATTTGGCAGTTGTATATTTAATATTTGCATTGAAATTCTAGAAATAATTATAAAACTATAATAGTTGGTTGAATAAAATAAATCGCGTCGTTTATTAGAGACGTACGCCTCGAATTATTTAAAAATTATTACTATTACTACCACTGCTATTTTGAATGTATTAGTACAGTTCTGCACCTTTCTTTAACTAAATTTACTTTTGATATTGTTAATATTGTGTCTACGATTTCATTGTCGATGATTCTTAAATTAAAATTAAATTAAATTAAAATATCGTAATTCAGAAATAATGCGTGAATGTGTTTAAACCAAGTAAAACATTTTTTCAGCAGCACTTTTTTTTCATTAAAATTTACTTGAGAAATTTTTAATATTGCCACTGTTTGCAATTTTAATTGGATATGGAGACAATTAAAAAATATATAAGTGAACTTACAACGATCAATGACTGTAAACTATAACAAATAAATATTTTATATTTACACGATTACAATTAATTTTTGGAAATGAAATGCAAATATAAGTAGCTACCGTAGTTAATACAGTAATGGATCCATGTAAATATACATAATCTATTTTATAGAAATTTGTAAGTCTCTTATGTGCACTAGTTATGCTCAAACTCAATATTGCAGTTTGGTAGTTTTTTTTATATTTTTTGCGAATAGTTGTTTTCTTGTGAAGATTTGGATATCCCGAAAAATATAGAATGTATTTTATATTATTATCTATTTTACTTTCGTTTTATATGTAAATCCTTTGTGCATCCTACTTTCTATATTTTTGTAGTCCAGCAATTCTTTTTCCGAATGTTTTTTATTGTGCACTGCTACTCTACCAAAGTTCGGGTTTTTCATATAATTTTTTTTTAATCCTGTCAATTTATTACTTTATTTCACTCAATTAATTTGTTTACATTTGTTTTCTAAGTTCATGCAACAGAAATTTTTATATTCAAACTCATTTTCTTTTTCATTGTTTATTTATATTGACTTAAATGCCCAGACCTTTTACCTACACTTTATTACTGTTTACACAAATGGTAACAGAATATACATACAGTCGATACAGATATGATTTACTGTCAAGACATTGTGTTTTTTTAAATTTTCGTTTGATAACTTTTTCTTCCGCTTAATTTTTGCAGGATTTTATGTATTGCAAAATGTCGGTGAAAGAAAGCAGCAATATATTTACTCTAATGCAAAATAGCCAATAATGCTTCGGAGGTGTTGCTCAATGTAGAGAAAGAAACTCAACGAAAAAACTATGCGTCGCTGGTTTGAAAACTTTTGATCAGGCAATGAAAAATTCGAAAATGAAATTCGACGACGTGTTTCGGTTGATAAAATAGATGTGCAACTGTTTAAATAGACCCTTGTGAGATAGTAAGAATATTAGCAACTGGGTTAAGTGTATCCTTAATAACAATAAATCATCAATTGCTAGCTATTGGAAAAGTGTAAAAATTGGAGAACCGGATTCTGCATGAAATGAACGATAGACAAAAACGAGATTGAAGAGAGGTGATTTTCTCGGCTTGCTAGGAGTCTGAAAAATCTTACCGTCCATTTTACTCATGTGACATGTTGACAACTGATCATATTTTTAAAGGTTTGCAGCTTTTGTCTTGACACCAGCAATTTATTAATCGCCAAGTTGTCATTGAGGCGTTCGACAGCTTTAGAACTTCAAAAACAAACACAGATATTTCTTTACTAAAACACGTTGGCAAAAAGCAATTGATATACATGGCACATATTGATTAATAAAAGTATTATGAAATTAAAAAAGTTTTTAATTCCTCATACAATAAAAGAACGTAATAATGTAAGTATTCTATTCATTAGACAATCTATATTTTTTATCTTTGAAATGCACTTTTAGTTTCTTTTTTCCGAACTTTTCTGTAAAAAATCTCTTTCGGAAATAACTTTTGTATATGTTCTTATATTCAACAACTGTATTTGAAAAATCTATGAAAAAATTTGAATTTGCAGTATTGAATATTTATTTAAATTACGATTACGTATTCAATACTACTCTCATATTTCTTGAAATTTATTTCTAACATATTGTACATATGTATAGGCTACCAAGATTGCATTGAGTTGCATATGTAAATTATTGTGTGTTTAAAAAAGGGAAAATTGATAATATTTTGACTGAAGTATTCAATATTATTGCCTCTTTTTTGGTGCAACTAAAATTAAACGTCTGGATGGATACATTTGTGTGCAAAGGGTTGCAAAATGTTTCATCTCTTTTAAAAATAATATTCTTGTCATAATAATATAATTGTCATAATTCTGAAAAATGTTTTTACTTTTTTATCGTTGTTTAAAAATTCAATTATTAACTATTTTGAACGAATTTTTACCGAATAGTGTGTGTGAGCGAGAATCATACTCTCTTGATAGTTTACATGTACTGAAAAAGGTTTACCAAACTCATGTAGAATGGTCACCATGTAAACAAAACATTAACAGTTCGAGCAGTCTGTAATTTATAACATGATAGTGATTTGCATTCGAGTAAATATAGTAAAATAAGTTCATCGTTATCTTCGTCAAGCATTCTAAACTGGCATAATTAAAAAAAATCAAAAGATGTCGCCGAAACTGTTACTTAAAATATTAAATCTCGGAATTAAAATTGCGTTAACAAAATTAACTATCCTATATTAAAATAAAAATACAGTGTGAAAGTGCGTTCTTCACGTTCCATAATTCTTCGCTATTTTGCGGAGTGAAGTTAATATATATATTTTATTTAATATTGCCCAAACGGCAAGAGAGAAAATGCAGTTGCTTGAAGCTTTCTGTTATCAGGTTGAAAATATGTGTATAAACAAACTCGTGTGTTATTTGAATTGCAAACCGTTGTTCGTTTTGTTTTAAATGAAACATATAAGAGCTCTATTTCTAGTTTGCTATCGCTATGGATTGACCTAAAAGTATAGATCAACAATTGCGATTTAGATTTTAAACCTTTTTCTGGTAATGATTGTACGTAGGATATATGATGTTTGTAAAATTTTAATAATTAACGTTATGATAATTACCTTGCATAATAAGTAATATTTCGGAAAGCATTAATAGAAGAAATAAGCAATAGAAGTAAACATAACATATTTGACTAAAAGAACAAAGATACAGAACTCTCCAGGTATAAGTGAGCACTGAAGATAAAAGTATAAGGTCGTCGTTAATTGTAGATTTTTCAATGTATGAATATTTGTGAAAATAGAAGGTATGCCATTTTTTATTATTTACTAATTTTTTTCCAAATGTAATAAATTCTAATTATTTAGTTATAAAATGAAGTTAATATAAAATAAATTCATTAAAAATTACTATACAAAACGATATTTTCTAAGCCTTATGAAGTGTTGGAAATGTATTTTTTGGGCAATATTATGTAAAACATGTCTATGTGCTATTTTAAGCCAGATTTGGAATTATATATGGTGAAAATCCTTTAGAGTGAAGTTTTATAGAAATTACAATAGGAAGATAAAAGACGCGAAATTCTCAGACATGATAATGTTCGTCCATACATAGCACCTTTGAATAGTTAATAATTATATTAAGGTTGAAAAATATGTGTTAAAATTGACCAGAAGACCACAAGATTCAGAATCTAAAAAGAATTAAAGACGTTACAACAAACATAACTGATCTGAATGAAATGTAATCACTTTTTTAGAAATACGTTTAATATTAAAAAAACTGTTATCAATCACGAAAGAAACAAATTAGTTTTCGATTGGTGAATTTTTTTTGCTATTCAAAACATCCATGAAATGAAAGCCATTTTGTTCGAGGACAGTAGTAACAGGAGAACTAGAAAATAATAGTAAAATTTTATTAATAAAAAAATGAACAAATCTGCATAACAGGAAATTTTAATCTAAAGTTTTAAGAGAAATGTTGTAGTTGAATAAACTACTAATCATTTCCTAATTGCATAACAGTATAATGTTCAAGAGATGTTTAAAATCAGACTAAGTTTCTAATATTATTAACACATCAAGCGATATCATGTTAAGAGAAAGCTACTTGCATGAATCAGATAGTAAAAGTATTTTAAAACGATCACAACATTCATCTTGAAAATGTCTCTTCCTAACTTAGTTTCAGTCTATAGTAATTAACTGTACATATCTCATTTTATGTAGAAGAAAAAAAATTTAGAGCAATTTTAAGCTTTGTTTTAACGAGCCAAGTTTACTAGTTCTCGTTGTGTTCATAATCCTATTTCCTCTGATATAAAGTTAAGTCTAAATCTATTCAAACAGCTGTTTTTAGTATATAAGTATTGAGACTTATAAAATCAATATGGTTACTAATTATTTTTGGTAAAGAAATTAAACCAATTTAGATTGTAATTTTGGAATCTAATGAGCCAACTTTAACAATTTCTTTATATATTTATATTTATTTTTTCGTTAGATATGTAGTTAACCTAATATCTATTAAAATTGCTCTACTTAGGATGTAAGTAGCCATATTAGAAAAAATAGATATACTAGTTAAGATGCAGATGATAATATAATATATAATGTGTTAAGTTTTATATATATATATATATATATATATATATATATATATATATTATCCAAATTTATATCGGTATAGTTATCTATTGTATACCAACTATTTTGGGAGTTTATATTATTTAGTTATCCGAGTTTTTCGTAGTTTTTGCGTTAAATTTCAGTGTTAAAAATGTTTTTTAAATTTAATGTAAACAATGTTGCACCAATGCTTCAATAATATCGAGTATATTTTTAAATGTTTCTAAATGTTGTCCAAATAATTCATTCGGTTTATTATTATTTCTTGTAATCGATGTGACTCAATATTTGTTCTCATCGACATTAGTATTTATATTCAACCAACTTTGGATTAAGAGTTGCATGCGTGTATAACTTTGACAGTGCATTAGAAATTAAATCGAAAATCAAAAATCAAATGCGAGTATATAAATGGAGTAAACACTATCATTTCAAAAATTGACTATATACCATCTTTTAATATTTAATATATTATAAATAGTCAACTTTAATTTTTTCATATATTTATCCAACTAACAAAGCTATCAGTTTCGTTAAACGTTATACAATCAGCATATAACATTGGAATGTTTCGGTTTTACCCTTATATCCATGTAATTAATAATAGTAATTATAATTCTCTTTAAATAGTTTTTTTCTTATCTTTCTTTAAATAAACTTACAACAAAAACATCAGTCTTAGATATATGTATATATATACAGACCAGCTGTAAGCTAGATCATAAAATGCCATTTTTTCTTTATATAAACTAATATTGCTAGTGCAGCACTTTATATTACACGAGAATAGAATTTTATATAGCATATACATTTTATTTCGTAAATTTTTTTCTTTGTTTTTTTTTACTTGAACCTAAATCAATTCGGTACACATTCCTCTTTCGCACTTTTTTTATTATACACTATAACAATATTTGTTCTATCTACGCAGGGGGACCGACTTTTGAACATGACTTGCAGCACGTCTTGTTGTAGCTCGATAGGTAGCACATGTTCATGTTCATGAGTTTCACTTTGGAACAGAACGGTAAAATATCTTGGCATTTTTCATCTGTAAAAGGGAAAACAAAAAGAATAAAAAAGAGAAAAAAATATTCAAAATAAGTTATATACATGCTTGGTCTTAGACATATCTTCAGAATTATGGTGGTAAATTAAATGAAAATGAAAAGTACGTAGGTGTCTTCTACAGGCAACATAATTGTTGATGTTTGTGCAACAAATCATTCAATACTACTAATAAAAGTTGTAAAATTGTAAAGTGGATAATGTCAAGCGTGTGAAAAACAATACGTGGAGTCCTTCAGAGCTTAACGGTTTAATTGTTTCAAAGATATTAAGACGAAAATTGTTTGTAAATAATGTAAATGTAATTACAATTTATTTTTATATTTTTACTCGCAGATCTATTGATTTTGCTTCTAAATCAGATTATTTAAATAGTTTGATAAAAGTGTAGTAGATAGTCAAAGTCAAGAGATAACTAATTTTATGATAAAAGTCAGACAGAAGGTATAGCTAATACTGATTCTAGTGCTTAATCACTTGAAAAAATCGAAATGTTTTATTTCTGATTTCATTTAGGTGTTTATGAGAATACAAAAGGTTGTGTAACAACTTTTTAAAAAATCCCTTCATTGTCTCTATATTTTTCATGCAAATGAATATTTATAGCACTTTTTTTCATTTAGAAGATGGTGTATTCAAAATTTAATTTTTAAATTCTTAAACTGCATCCTTTGGCGTCGAAAATCGTTGACTATGTATTTCTTGTCACTGAGTTTACATGCTTTCCATTAAGAATACAATTAGTGATTGGTATATAAGATTTAGACATTTCTGAAGTAAAATACACAGAGAAGAATTTTCAAAACAGATTAAAAAATTGAAAATAGCTAACGAAAAGGATGGAATTGAAAAATAAATTAATTATGTGGAAACTTAAAGAAGGAAAATTGAAGAGTAAGAGAAAACTAGAGGGATTTACTGAAGTCAAAGTTAGTTATCAATATTTTTGGTAAAGGAATCAGGTACAATAGCTAAGATTGTGGAACAGTTATTTAGTCTATAAAAACTGTTTATTAATTATCATGTTATGTAAATTAAACCCGGCATGTGCTATTGGTGTTAAGCTCCAAAGAACTTTTTTAGAGTGCATTTATCAGTTCCTATAATATATATGTATATGTTTATATAAAAATATATAAAAAGAAGTATCTACTGTCTTCAGAAAGTGCAAAGCTACCATGCACTATTGATTTCATTTATAAGTAAATGTTTCGTTGATCATAATAATTGAATATTATGAATTAAAAAGAAATTCTTTAGAGGAGTATATGAACAATTAAACATTTACAGAACCTTTACTTGGTAAACTACAAGCGGTTGCGCTTACCTTGTGATTAACATTATCCATTGGCTAGCTACACTGAAAATCATATGCGTTGTGAAAATATGTTAAACAAATCTATAGAAAAAATAAGTAACCATAAATATATGATGTAGAATGGGAAGTAGATCTTCCTCTTTATTGACACCTGAACTACTGGTTATTTGGTTTAGAAAATTTTTACGAAGAGGTAAGAAAATCTTTTTAATATATTTTGTTAGAGGTCACTAACACGTTTACTCAGAAATGCTAGAAATAGTTGTATAATGTAATAGTATATAATGGTAAATTGTGTAATTTTTTTTCCAGCGTTAGAATGCGCGTGTTTCATCTGATTAACTGGATTTATTAACGTGACTGCAATAGTCTTGTCCTGGTAGCTAAGTTTCAGTGTAATAGAATAATATAGTTCTGCAATTTCGTTTTTTTATGCATTCATGTTTCAAGTATTCCTGGTACTGTGACATGCCAAGGGATTACAAATATGATAGTATTTAATAGAAAGCAATAAATATGACGTAGCAATCCATGCCGAATATTTAGTTTTAAACTTCACTTTCTAGTGTATTTTTGTCTTTTGGAATATGAACCTCGATACAATTAGCATGTACAGAAAAACAAAAAAGTGACCAAAATTGAAAAAATAAAAATCAAATATTTTATGGATTTTCCTTGTTACATTCATTTAAAAGAAAATGTTCTTCAATTATTTTAGAAGTAGAAAGTAATGTTATTGTCATCTAAATTAGTTCAAAGTTTTGCATAACCAATCCTTTGTTTCCAGGGGAATTCGTAGTACTCTCTGCTGCTTTGAACTATGCTTTTATTGAATATTACTTCCTTTTAAGTTTTCGATTATTATTATAGGTTTGTTGATTAGCGCTTGTGGCTGTTAATATTTTGTAGACTTACCATTAATTCAACCAAATTTTTATATTTTATTAGAAGTAAATAATCTTGACAGATTAATGATACCAATTTTCAATGAAATATAGGTTTCAAACCTTTATTCGGAAGTTTGGGAGTGGGTGTATTGAAAGTTTTTGTTCACTGCGGTTTAGATCTCCAAGAATCTTAGAACATCGAACTCTGTTACTGTTAGTGTTGTCAATCAATGTATGGCTAAAAGCGCTAATGTGGGTTTAAGCAGTAAAATATACAAAACAGACAGAATCAGAGCAACGGCGAGCCTGATTATTTCACGTTCTGCACGCGTTAATAATTGATATTGAGTTATTAGAGTGTATTCGATTTTTTAGAGAAGTTGATTAGTTTACATCATTAGCGGACAACTTAACTGATATAATTTGGTGACTAAGATCATTTATAAAACTAATAAAAAGAGGTCTCATGTTAAACTTCTAACCTCGACTTTTATTGCTAAAATATTAATATTATTTATATAACTTTTCTGTGTAAAATATTATTAAACTTATTAGTATGTAATTTTTTATGTTAAAATTTGACCCTTCGTAAAAATTTTCTAAAACCAACAATTTTATGTTATTTTTGTAAACAAATATTATTTAAAATAAGTTTTGTAGTCCAATAAATACATGTATAGAGCGTGTTAAGTAAAACATTTATTTTGCAAATGATATATAACGATTTAGTCAAAATTTTGAAAATTTTTACAAACTTTATTATATTTCATACAACATTGCTTCATTTGTATATAATAAATTTGTTCATAAGTATTTTATACATTAACTGTTAACTATTTACATTTAAAATGATTTAAATATGTGTTACAACAGGTAAATAATTACTTTGTTAAATAAAGAATATTTCCTTCGAGAATACATATTAGCCTTAACATAATAATTTGTGATCTTTGGCAAGTGTGAATCAATTTTTTCTTATATCAAAATTGTCTCATAGCAATGCAATTACCTTTTGTGCATGGTGGTCCTTTACAAGACTTCATGACCGGAGGTCGCGGTTTATCCTTACATGCCATTCCGGCAGGGTTTTTAGTACCGTACCAGACGCATTTTAAAATCCTATATTTGACACCTTGGGTGCCGCATGATGCTTTACACTATAAACAAACATTAAACATAGTAAATATTAGAATTCATATAATTGGTCTTAGTTGCTTGAATTTATATTTATATATGTTGTTATTTAAAACATCTTATTATATTATATATATATTAAAGAGATCCTGTCCAATTTGAGCAAATCGTCTTTATCCAATATTCAAAAATAAAAGTGTTCATTTGTTTTTTATACATAAAAATATTTTCTATTTTTTCCGACTTTTCGAATTTTTCTTAATACTAAGTTCTAAAAATTACATCTGGTAGTACTTACCTCTGACCAAGCACCGACTTTCCATTTTCCAACGCATTTTCTATTCTCACATTCTTGTCTGTACATTGGTTTTTCGTTAATATTGCATTTTGAAGAGCTAACTGTTGTATTATATAGCATACACCTCACAGTTCGCCTTTGTATTGCTAAAATATTAATATTATTAATACTTCAATCACTTATAATGAAAATAGTAATTCATATAGGTTCTTCCGTTAAATTATTCTCACTATAAAAATATCTCTTTGCCTTAAGATATACTATACATCAGAAAAATGATTGTAATTTATCGGTTGCTCTGGAGCTATTAGTATTTACTATGAAAGTATTGTACTTTCCATGAAAATATTAAGCAAGTTTATTATACATATAGTTGTGACATAAAAAAAACAAGTTACCCAGTAAAAATCACCTAGTAAAAATATATATATTCAAACCAAATTTTGTACAAATATTTGCTGTATCAAGAATAATAAATGATTAAACTTTAAACGAAAAATTCTTACTCGTTATAGAGAAAATTTAATAATGAGCTGCCGTTTCATGTAAATGAATATATTTTGCTATACGTAGGTATGCTTCTAATAAGATGTATGGACATCTGTTCATTCTAAGCCATTTGTAGAGTATCATAGCTTCATTGGATGGTTAGGATGCATACTAATACTTTGATCTATCTCAGACATGTTCTTTGGGCGATATTGATATTGGTCTCTCTCAGGAATCGGAATGTAACAACTACAACATGAGACGGACATTGTCCTGATGGAATATTATTTAGCCATTGGATATATGGTGATGCGAATTGGTCCAGAACTTTATAAATGTAACTTCGAGCATTTAAATGGGGAAGAATAATAAAGCAGTCTTTTGTAATCCAAATCAGTGGCTTTTCTAGGTTATCCAGAGCGTCTTATACGATGTCGACTACAATTTGACGCCAATCTCTTCAATAACGAATAACTGTAGCAATATTTAGTAACTTCATGAAATGCAATACCTGCCTGATGTAGTTCAACGATACGATCTCTTTCGAAAGCGCTTGGCTGGCTACAATTTGGTTATCTTCGAACACTTGGCATTTTATATCATTAGTTTACAACTATACACTGTTACAATCGACCAAACGAAATTGCTCCGAAACAAAGAAATTTTTTTCGTTAGAGTTCGGCAAAAAATGACATAGGTTTAGGAGTTTTTTAAATAAAATTTATAATTTATTAATCTCATCACAGTACACATTTGTATAAAATTTGGTTTAAAATATATATTTTTACTAGGTGATTCCTATTTTTTGTTACAAAATTTATTTAGTATTATTAATTTACGTCATATAAATATATAAAAATAATTTTTTTTGTATAAAATAAGCTATATGGATTACAAAATTGGCTGATGTAAAAGTCAAAAGTTTATTTTCAGGGAAAATATCCTTCGCCTGAACTGTATTTCTGTATCATATTATCATTAGACTAAAGTTCTAATTAAAATACTACTAATGTTTGTTACATTTAAATAACACATTTGCATTTAAATATTTGTTTAAAATATCAATACATGAACGTAATAATTTTTTAATTACATTTTATGCAAATGAAGAGTATATTACCTATATTCAGTGCAAAACATTTAGATTTCATGCATGGGGACCAATCGGATGTCACCCACTGAGGACATTCGTCCATTCCACATTTCCGAACCGTCGACGGAGTACTTAAACTAGCGTCTTCACAAAGATTGTTGTCTACACCCTGGGTATTGTTGTTTAGACGAACGAGACAATTGGCGTTCCTTATTTGTATTCCATTGCCGCAACTCTGAGAACACTTCGACCACTCGGTGACTATCCATTCGAACTTCACGTTTTCTGCGGGTCCCCTGCCTAACACCACGATGCTGTCGTCGACATCTTCTTCGTCGTTTTCGTTTTCAGGAAACGATACCATGCGATGGCCTCTCGAATTAGTGAAAGTCTGAAAGGGCCACAAGCGCTACGACTCTTATTAATAATGAATATGACTTTACTGTGGTTATATAAGAGAATATGTGTAGTTAAGAGAAGAAAAGAAAAAAAAAGTGTTAAGCTTAACACTGCATATAGTTTGCTAGTTGCGAGAAAAACTTATTTGAGTTTAGAGGGGGAAAGTGGTTAAAATATTAAAGGGAAAGTAACGATTAGCTATTCTTTTTTTAGATAGATTGTATATACATGTAAATACGTTTAAAAGTTTTTGAAAATACGTTATTTGGTAGAGTTAATTTGTCGCCATAGTCATAAGGAGCACCAAATTTTTAAAAAAGCAAAGCGATTCTTATATTTTTGGACCACGTCCTGAATGACATATTAAATATTATTTGGGTATATTAATGCGTAAAGAAATATTTATGGTTTCACTTCTTAATTTTTAATTTTAAACGTTTCAGTGCATAAATTACAGATAACATAAGTATGTTAACTTAGATACAATTATTGAATACTGAATTCAAATAATAATATATAATAGTATTTTAATATTTAATTGTAAACTGTATTGATACGGGATTATAAGAGTTTTAAGCTAAACCTAAGGCTAAAGGAAGAAAAAGGAAATAAAGCGGTAGAAAGGAGTATACCACTTTTTTGCCGAAATAAAATTTTATCAATTTCTTCGGCAGAAAAAGGCAAATGAATTAATATATCAGACTAACGTTTGTACGTCAGATATTTATTTTCAAAAGAGATCTAAAAGAAATTAATAGAATCAAGTATTTAAAATCGGGAGTAACGAGAAAAGAAAGAATTTCAGCTAAGAAGTAGAAAAGATATTAGAAGTAGAACCTGGTTTGTATTTTGTACAGAAAATATTGTTAACCTCGTGGGAAAATTTGCAGAGAGTAGATATTTTAAAACCGCTTAAACATTTATGGAAGTTCAAAACAGAAATAAAAAGTAGGCGAGGGAGATGAAGACAGATGTGAAACATATAAAAGATATTAAAGGAGACAAAGTTATTTGTAATGAAGATAAGGTATTATTACAACTAGTAGAGTTATACATTCCACTTTATTTTATAATAGAGGAAACTTTTTTTGGTTTATATTATAGTATTAAGGTTGATATGGTATTGTAATGGTTTATAATATGATGTATTTATGCTGCTTTATATTATTTCTGATATTTAAACTGGATCTAAGAAAATGGCATGTAGATATTTTACAATTTATATAATATAATAACTTAGTAGGCGTTAATATGAGTGGTATATGTTATGATTGTATGAAATGAAATACATACCATTAAATAATAATTGTTATCATTAGAGTTGGACTGTGATTTATATTTACTGTGAGCGTGCCCGCTTCAAAGAAGTGCAAGGAGTTCAGCAGGTAATAAATGTAAATAAGCATTTATCCTTTTAAGTAGCGTTTACACTATGTGGATAAGATCGGATAAATACTCGCTGCATCAGGTATGTATGTTTCATCAGTTTCCTCATGTAACCGTGTTTGCCGTGAGGAGTAAATGTTCTTGAATGCAGAGAACGACCGTTCGATATATACTTGCATAATTAAAATAATTTTTTTAAATACTTAACGAATCTGTGTACTCAATATTACAAAAAAAATTTGTTTTAATATGGTAAAACGTGAACTTTTTGTGAACACAGCATTTCCTTAAGCAATAAAAATAAATATCTGTTTTCTGACTTACTTTAGTAATAACCCTAATATTATAAGATTATTGCTAAAGTAAATAGTGTGCTAACGAAATATTCAGAGCAGCTGCAGGTTAAAACAAGTTACAAACAAAGTACTAAGAAAGATTATTTTAATTAAGCAAGTGTTTCATCATTAGATGTCGAACGGTCGTTTATTGCATAAGAAAAGGACGTTTATTCCTCATGGCGAACATGGTTGCATGAAGAAGCTGTTGCAACATACCCGATGCTGCAAATATTTAATCGATAGTATACACTTTATGTATCTATATCTTGTATACGTTGCTTAAAAGGGTTGGTGTTTATTTACATTTATTACCTGTTCTCATTTTCGTATTCCATGACAGTCATAGTCTGAGTGTTATATCTTAAGAAATTAATGTAAATATACAATGCAAGTTATTACGAGAGCTGTTCTGAAAAATTTTGGTTTCAAAGAACTATGCGGTTTTTAAAGAAAATAATTTTGTTTATTAAAATAATCCGCTTTAGCTGAAATATATATGTTCATTCTTTAGAACCACTTTTCGAAAAACTCTTTAGGCTATTCATCAAAATATCGCTGAAAATTCACCAACCATCGCGAAGTCTCTTATTAAATTTCTAATAAACGGTAACGTGTGGAAGTCATTAAGGGCAAGATGGTTTCCGGATTCCTGTAAAAAATTTTTTGTCTTTGCGGCTATATACGGAGGTGGGTTATCACAGTGTAACAATATTCTATGTAAATCAGATCATCAGCGATCACTACAGAAGATCTGAGGAAGAAATATTTCTGTGTATACCATGATTCTTCAAGAGAAATTACTGTAAATGCACCACCTGAAGAGTACAGTAATTCTCTCATTATCAAGCAACCAAATTGCTTATTTGTATTTCGTATTGGTACTATGATTGTCTATTCAGAATTCATTATTCATAATTACACTAAATATTTTTGAATTCCTCAATTGAATATTCCGGACATAGTACAGTTGAATCTATTAAATGTATGACTATCACATATACAAGGATACTAAATCTAGTTGATGAGAAGCTTGCTTTCGTCAGCTACATTGAAAACATCACCTTGTCTGAGTAAAAGTCGATAGATTTTGTTATATGCAAGTGTTTGATTCTATTCAAGCAATGAAAGCTCTATGTTTTTCATTGATCGGGTCGAAACTTGAATATGCAATTTTGGTAAGTACATGAAAACATCTTGAAGACTGCAACAAGAGTTTTTAAAATATTTATGCCTACAAAATGATGGCTTTTATCTAGTATGAGATATTGACCAAATGGAAATCCTTCAACAATTTGATACTGCCTTGCTGGGAGTAGAGGCATTACTACTACCTTGATATTTCTCTATGAACTTTTACATAAATACGTTGATTGTTCTTCATTCCTCCAAGAATTAATTTTTTATATTCCTCGATTGCTGGTTAACCACCTTAACATATAATGTGTAGTAGCATTAGATTGTAAACAAACTCTCACAAGTGTATCCATGCAGCTTTTGTTAACAAATGTGAAATACATATTTTTGTCAAATATTCCGTACAATTACTGTAGGCCGTCCAGGTCTCACTCTATCTTCTAATCTGCGTATATATCTCACATATAAATTCACGAAAACAGTAACTGTACGTAATAAAGGACTATTCCGTATGGTTAACTTCTTTCAAAATCGCAAAAAGATCATGGCTCAAGAAATATTCCACGGAATGTTGTTATTTTTTATTAAAAAATATGACTTCTAACAATCAAAATTTTTTTAACTATAATCAAACATAATTGTAATTGAATACTATCGAAAGATTAGTCTATCAACTTACGCAAACTCTTTTGTTTCTTTTTGTGTGGATCCATGGTCTATTACTAAAAGTTTTCAGAACATCCTTTGTAAAACAAAGTTGGTTTCGAAATTCGCTATAGTATATTCTAAATACAATATATTCATACTTCACCATTTATTATTCAAGGGTATGAGTTGCTTATACTTAAATTTATACATTTCCAATGTATAAAAGGCAAAATACTATCTGTAGATTATCAATACTTTTTATTGAGAAACAATGGTGTAAAATACAATAAAAAAATTACTAAAAAACTTAGGTGAATATTTTCCTACTCCAAATTTGCCTATTTGAGGGTTAAATGAGGATTCTGGTTGATGTTCTTTTCAAACTCTTTCAACTTTGAGGCAGGTATTTAAAAGCTGATACCACACAAAAGATGCACCAGAGCATTACCTAAAAATAAATAAGACAAAGTATGGGTAAACTAATGAGATAGTTTTAGATAATTGCACTGTTTTTCTAAATCATTAAATTGTGTATTTTGTTCAATGTTTCTTCGTGGTGTATTACAGCGATATTTAGTATTTCATATTGCTTCCTGTAGTACAAAATTTATTATGTAATTTAAACACTAAGAAAATTAAGCTAAGGAATTTGCCAATTGAGGAATAAATTTTAAACTTAATAGACTTTGCTCTGCTAGTATCTTTTGAAAAAATTAAGATACGCTGCAACTTATTATGTTAGTTGATGTGGATTTTTCGGGTTAATTTTGCCTACGTTACTGTATTGTGTGTATAATATGTTTAATTTTCCATATATATTTGGGGCGATGATTTTTTAAAAATTGTTTTCTTTCGAAGATATGGGATTAAAAGCCTTTTAGGGAACAAAATTGTTCAAATATATAGTTGCGTTCGAGTAAAAAAAGCTGCACTGTTTTCGAAATAATTTCCTTATCTGCATTTTACATAATTCTTATTATTTATACACGTAGTCATATGTAAGGTACAAGATTGTGACATAATAATCAATAAACAATTGATATGTGCTTGTTTTATTATAAATGTAGTGTTAATAAAATATTTTAGTTTTATCATTTATTCATACATTGATGACAGCATCTTGTGGCCTGGTATTGCCAAACTTTGACAATTCTACAATTTCTGTAGGCAAAGTTCTTATCAATTCATCATGAATCGTTATAGGAACATCGAGATGATACATAAATTTCGTGCATGGATTTACTAGTGGAAACGCGTCGAAGGTTAGACGGTTGTATGGTCAACGATTTCCAAATTGTCATGTTCCTATTAGAAAAACTTTTATTAATATTCAACGGTCTCTTAAGAAAACAAACACACTTAAACGCTGGGCTAGCAAGCAATAAGTGAAGACAGTATAAATTGCAGAAAATATGCTTAATATGGTAGAGAAAGATTCATATATTTCTATTAAAAAAAATTACAAATGCTTTGAATATAAATAATTGGACTGCGTGGAAAATTTTGAGGCGACAATTATTAAATTCATACTATATTCAATGCGTTTAAGCACTTCCTCCTGTTGATTTTTTCCCACGAATTACATTTTGTTAATGGCTTCTATAAACATTTACCAAATACTTTAACTAATTGTGAGATTTGAGTCAATGGTGACTATTTTTACTGATGAGGTAAACACATTAAACAAAAACTGCGATAATGAACTTCCACAATACGAGGGTAGTAGTGAGAATGGAAAAGAAAAACGAATTTTTTAAATACAAAATAATTTTTATTTTTCAATATATTCTCCTAAAAGAGCAATACATTTATTCCAACGGTGCTCCAATGCCCTTATGCCATCTCTAAAATGCGATTCCGGAAGGCTTGCAAAATACTCATTTACGAAGATGATAAGCTCGTCGTTAGACGAAAATTTCTTTCCACCTAGTGCCGTTTTCAATTTTGGAAAAATGTGGAAGTCGGAAGGGGCTAGATCCGGCGAATAAGGCGCATGCGGTACTAATTGGAAATGCAACTCGTGGATTTTGAACATCGCAACTGTGTTGGTATGCGAGGGAGCGTTGTCTTGGTGAAACAGAATGTTTTTCTTTGCCATTCCTGGCCCTTTAGCACGAATCTCAACATTTAATTTTTGTAGAAGTTCTGCATAATATTGTCCGTTTACTATGGCACCTTTCTAAAAGTAATCAATGACCAAAATGCCCTTTGAATCCCAAAAAATTGATGGCATCATCTTGTTTGCCGATAAAATGGTTTTCGCTTTCAAACACTCATTGGAAATGCGCAAACGAGTGAACTTTTGATCAGTCGTAAGCAACCGCAGCACCCATCTTGCCGAAAGCTTGGAAAGGCCCTATTCTTTCGTTAAAATGTGGTGTACGCGTTCTGTTGAAATGTTTACCATGTCTGCTATCTCTCTCACTTTGAGTCGTCGATCTTGCGTAATAATATTATGGATATTTATAATCATTTTCTTAGAAGTCACGATTTTGGGTGCTCAGAGCGCACTTCATCAACACAGCTTATTCTACCACGTTTAAATTCATTTACTCATCTACTTATTGCAGCGGATGATGGAACAGATTCACCTAATGTTTCCCGTAACTCATTTTTTATTTCGGTAGCTTTCATACCCTTAATTACGAAGTATTATCATCGCACGATACTCTACTCTTTTCATTCTAACAATACGACGTGTTGCTTCTTTTTCAATCAGCTGTAAAAAATAAACTAATCAACCGATTTATCTAAATATCGGAATGTAAACATATAAATAGGCAGCCTAAATTACAGCGCATTTGTTTTACCAATTAGAGCGCCACCTATGTGTCATTCTCACTACTTGTCAAACTATCCTCGTATTTTTGTATGGCCTGAAGAGAACCCACATGGGATACGTGAAGATTGTTTCAACAGTCAGTTCTCACTGAGCGTTTGAGTTAAAACTACAGATAATTGTCTAATAGGATTTGTGCTTCTACCAAGAAGATTTACCTGTGAGTTACATATATCAAAATTTCTCAGAACATATGCTTCCTGAACTGCTAGAGGATATACCATTGGAACCAGAAACCAAATGTAGTTCATGCATGAGCAGTGATATGTGTGTATTTTAGCATAGTCACTCATGAGCCTCTAAATGCAACATATCAGAACCTCCCTCTTAGTCGAAGTGGACCTCATCTATGACATTCTCGACCTCTGTACTTAGATCCAGTAGATTTTATTATATGGGTCATTTGAATTCATATAATGTTTATGTACTAAATATATTATTTCTGAAACATTTCTAACCCTGCATCTACGAAAGGAAGCGATTTTTGAAAAATCATCAAAGATATAATCATTTTGAAAATAATTCGTAATATCACTTCTTAAATTTTTGTCTCATGTTTACCAAACAACCAGTATGTACTTATAGAGTGGCAACTTTCACACAATGCGGTTGGATACGGATGTTTCTTTTACATCTTTGTTATATATAATTATGTTAAAGATAGACAAATGCTATATATGTCGGCCATATTGCTATCATACGTTATTGTAAAAAGAATTGATTTGTTCTTTTAAATAATTACATTTATAATGTAATTGTTTAGAGCATTTTTTAAATTTTGACGATTCTTTATGTTATTATTAAAGTGGCTGTTTATTTAGGCGATGCATAATCGCTATAGGGGCGGACGTTTGGGCAAGTGCAGGTGTTGGCAATCTGCTTGGTCAGCTGTTTTCAAACGTTATTGGGTATGGTCGTATAACAATGTCTAAATACGGAATAATTTCTTTTGATGAGGAGCAATAATTACTTTTGGTGACAGATACCAATAAATTTATAAATAAATGTAAAATACACCATTTTCGATGTGCTGTAAGCAATGAAAGTATTGTAGACAGCGACGTATTATTTGCTTTTCTATAAAATCATCCGCTGTAGTTAATATAATATTAAATAAATCATTGAACTGAGGTATCAGATTTTTCGCCAATACAGTTAAGAAAAATTACTTAAAAAATATTTGTCTTTCTACAGAGTATTCTTATTTTCAGTATTATACTTCAAAAATAAATATTCTTTTATCCTATGCACGTAATTTATATTTTATAAAACTAATAATAGCAAATATTCTCGCAACTTGCAAATTTTATGATTTTTTTTTGTGTATATTGCATGCAAAAGAACTAGCGTGTGAATTGTTACCTAGAATATAGTGTCAGTGTAGACAGGAGGAGTGCAAACAATAATTAACACATGTAGTATTAGAATAAACAGTATACGTGGTATAAACATAAAGTGTAAATTAAATTTTTAAAGGTTTGTCCTTTATATTGTACAGAAATTGTTTTTTTAATAAACGCTATAAATTAGAACATTATTGACTGGAATTCATAAAGATCAAAAATATTACTGCTACATAAATCTCATATTTTTTCCGTAGTTTCTATTTTTATTACGCGTATTTTAGCTAATAATTTCTCATTATTCTTATTCTTATTCCAAAAACATAAAAAATATATAAAAATGTATAAAATTATATGTGTAAAAAAGTTATTGAACCGTGAAATTTTTCAAACGGTATTTTTCAATTGTAATTTCTGTATTAAAAATAAATATTTGGAATGTAAGAGAAACGCTAAAAATAGCTTTTGAATGCAAGCTATTCGAAAACATATTTTTTAGTTATTGATTGTGCCAAGGGTTCTTTCTAGGGCTTGTTTTTTATATTTTTGTATCAGTGAGAGAGTATATATTATACTCTTACTGACTGGGCAATTCATAATAATACTTATTTATATTAATTAATAAATATTAAACAAGTTACCATAGAAGTTATTAGTATAATAGTCTCGACAAATAATTATTTTTGATCCCAGGTTGGAAAGTGTCACTTTCGTACCCAAGAATGGGGATTTTTGGAGTAAAAAGATCATTTGAGTATGTAAAAGTTCTTCGAATTGTATCAAATAATACTATTCTGAAAACTGCTTCGAAATATTGTTAAAATTGGTGAATGAATGTTGACATTTACAATTAATTAATTTAGCATTTGTAGTAGAAATATGAATCAATTATATTTTGTCAAAGGTGGAACGAGTTAAATTTATCTGTTGGGGTAGTACACGTAGTGAGAACACGAGTAACTGTTGAATCGCCAAGCGTATTTACAACTTTGGATTTTGCCATAATGTAATTGATTTGATTTCTTCATATCTACATAACAGAAGTTGCTATGTTTCGTATAATGGATTTTTCTCAGATGTATATACTGTTTCTTCTGGGGTTCCACAGTGATCCACTTTGGAGCCCTTATTGTTTAATGTTTTAATAAACGATGTGTTTAAATTACTTACATGTAATTGCTTAGCATACACCGACGACTTAAAAATTTTTTCTAGGATAACATCCTATGATGATTGCCAGATTCTGCAGCATAATCCTAATATAATTAGTGATTGGTGTGCGCAGAATGATATTACTATTAATGCTGGTAATTGTGCTGTTGTCACTTTTACTAAAAGCAATAATCCCCTTATTAGCCAGTACGCCATTGATCAGACTTTTATTTTGAGGAAGTCGGAAATTATGGATCTTGGGGTCCTGTTTGACCCCAGATTGGAATTTACAGATCATATTACTACTATATGTGCTTCGGCATCCCGTGCCCTGGGTTTCCTTGTTCGTTCCTGCAGACAGTTCAATAATATTGCGGCTCTCAAGGTTTTATATTATGCTTTTGTCCGGACTAAGCTTGAGTATGCCTCGGTAGTATGGTATCCGTGCTATATTTATCAGAGTTTGTTTCTGGAGAGAATCCAGAAAAGATTTCTGAAGTACTTATCTTACCAGCTTGACGGTTCATACCCACGGAGGGGAGTTGATTGTGAGGCGTTATTGGTTAGACATTGCTTCCAATCTTTGTCTTGTCGTAGGGATGCTATCAGTGCGTTTCTTGTTAACTTGATTAATAATGGTGTGGATGCCCCTTCTGTACTGTGTCAGGTTTGTCTATTGGTTCCTTCTCATTCCACTCGGTCTTTTGATTCCTTCGCTCTTCCGTGGGCCAGGACTAATGTTCTATTGAAAGCTCCGCTTACTCATATGTGCAGAAATGCGAATAGGTTGTTTCCAGATCCCTTTCATAGGTAATAATTTCGGTGGTTGAAGAGTTTGTGGTACAACTTTGGTTTGGTCTGTTCTATTTTTGTCTATAAATATATACTTAAGTTTTTAGTTTTCATTTATTATTATTATTGTATGTTTTAATTTTCATATATATTTAAGCTAGTTTCATTTAATACTGGTACACTGTACATAATGTTTGATTTGTCCTTTACATGACTTGTCTGTTGGACAATAAAGATATTATTATTATTATTAAAATATTATTATTATTTGGAATATGACTAGTTAGTCTACCTGTGTTGTGTTTGTTATCTGCAGATGTTGTTTTTTAAAATTTAAAATATTTCCCTTCAATTGTACTGCAAATTGATGATTATCGAGACCAATATTCGGGAAACGTATCATGAATTCTTCTCTCTATGTTTTAGTGGAATGTTACAATTCACCGCTCAGTAATCGTGTTCCGGTTTGAAAATAACCTACCAATATAAAGGCTTCTTGTTGCAAAGTAAACATTTTTTCGATTTGTTTTAGAATATAATAGTTGTCTTAAAAAAAAAATACGTTTCTTAAATCACGGCAAACCAAAATCACGATCAATTCCAGACACACGGTAATATGTTATATGCAAGTAATTATAGGAATCAGACGAACAAAGTATTAGTAGTCATTTTGTTTGGGTCGCCATAATTGTTATATCTGTCCCGTGTTCAGGAATTTTATGAATATTTAGAAATTAATAATAATCCATATCTCTATATTCCCCAAAAGCTTAACACCAATTATAGGGGGCATTGTCAGACCATGAGTTACTATTAGGTCGACGCTCGTGGTGCTACTTAAGATCTTTGTCTGTCAGCATTCACTTTAACGGGAAACTACAGAAAATGTTCTCAAACAGCAGGCTGTCGGACTCGAGCCCGAGACCTCTGGCGTGATAAGCCAGTAATTTAGCACTGAACTATCAGACAGCTAAATAAATGTTGAAATAATACGATTCTAGTCTTAAGTATGAATAAAGTGGAAAGAGAAATTGATTTTCCAAACGAAGAAGAATTTTTGCCTTCCGAAGTATTGAAAGCTGTAGACTTATTCCTTATTCTTCAAAAATTTGTAAGAAATCTTATACAACTTACAATGTCTTCGAAAAATGGTGCATTGAAATGAAAATTAAGAAAATATCTGAAAGTATGATATTGGTTTATGTTGAATACAAGAAAGTGAAAGTGAAGCCTCCAATATTATGGTCAATTTGGTCAATACTAAAAGTACATGAAAATGTTAATATAAAAATATTTTAAAAATTTTTTCATTACTGAAAAGTAAATCTGTTGACTATCATCCAAAAAAGTCTAAGATTTTGACGAGAGTAAGGATCGAAACATTTATACAAAAGGCAATTTTTATTAATGAAGGTTATTTAAATAATGGGTTCGAACGAGGCTTGCAGAAGATAAGAATTGCTGTATGACATATAAAATACAAAAGTAATGTAGTTAACATTAAACTTCTTGACTGTAAGATACATACTCAGAAGATGTTTGTCATTTTAGATTATTACATATTGAAAGTTTATTCAAAGTTATAGATTTTTCATTAAATATGCTAATGGAAATGTGCCAATCAAGTCACAGAGTAATAAGTAGACGGGTGGATGAGCCAATACTTTCCATCTCTACTGTTTCAGAGTTCTTTGTGCTAAACGGGCAACATGTGGATGGAGAAGAATGATACCCTTAGTCAATAGTCTGCGTCGTTACTTTTACAGAGTCTTTGAGCTCACTGTAATATTCTGAATTGACCATTGGCGGCTTTCCGGTCAGTTAGGCAATCAGAATTAGGCCCAGGATATTATACTGTAGTCAATAGTCGTTGACTAAATGATTCTTGATTGTTGTGAATTTGACTAGTGCCATTTCTTGCCTGTCTGTGTACATTGTGGATTATAATAGTGTATCCAAGATTTATCCATGGTAATTATGTGGACTAAAAAATCATCGCTTTCATTTTGAAAACGTTGAAGAAGTTTTTGCGAAATTTGGACTCACTTTGGTCTTTCTTCGCCAGAGAAATCTTTCCGTACTCAGCTTGTATACTCGTTTTTATCTGCCTGACTTCCCGAATTAGCTAATTAACGCGTCGAAAGAAATTTCACATTATTGACTGCGGTAGCGCATCTAATAAACGAGTTACACAAATCAAATACGGGGCTTCTCAGGAGGCATTCTTCGCCAAATTGTTTTTTGGCCATTGATAAATATTGGCAGTTTTATCAACTTCAGTACATTATGATTTATTAACAATTAACTGTGCAACAATAATAGGTATATCATTCGATGTCTTGTAATTTGATACAACTGACATTATTTTTAGAACAAAACACAATCTTTGCTGTCCATAAGTACAAACTACATAAGTATCTTGATTATTTTGAACTGTATTTAGATATAACTTATAAGTGAAAGCCAGAACTGTTTGAAGTCCAGGTGAAATCTGTACTCCCTCATACATAATTCTGATATTTAATTAACATTTTATTGTAACTTTTTATTGTAATTTAGTACGTAGTATTATTATAAGAAAGTAAAACTTATAATTAATTAATATATAATTCAATATATGTACATTATATTCAAAATCTACGTACCTACGTAGTGTTTCGGTAATGTTATGATAATGAATTGTTTTGTGACTTTCTATCAAACACGCTGTGAATTAGATTTACTTTATACTTATTATGCGTTAACGAAGTATTACAACGCTCTAATTAGCACACACAGAGTCTTTCGAGACTTTCAAAAAGACGACTTATTAAAATTTATAATACGCAGAACATTAAGTTTATATCATCATTAAAAGCTCTACTATGTAGTCTTAGGCGAGATCATCAAAGAGTTTGATAATTAAGTGAAAATTGACTGGATGTGTAACACCAAAGAGAAAAGCCGCTTGCATGTGCTGATATTTTTTGTGATAAGATCAGCTTAAAGTTTATTTTGTGAGATTTGAATAATACAATCATGTTGGAGAATATTTTTTGATTGAATAGTTTCCGTAATTTTCAAAGAGTAATTTTTGCGAGAGACATTTGTTGGTTACAATGAATTTTTCACTTATTTATATATGAAGACGTTTCTAACTTGCCAAAGAAACATTTGATTGTTAATGGGGTAGTAAGTAGTAAACTAAGAAATTTGTATCAATAGAATGAAAGTTTTTACAGCACTAAGGACAATTTGATTATGCTCTTAAGATGCGGTTCTATTTTAACATGCATCGACATGGAATGCTTAATGTTAAAATCGTGTCTTGTCTATGTCATGAATCCTGAAGATACTATAGAGGTTGAGAAATTTATTTCCACAGAGTCAGAGGTATTTGTGTCACTATGATTATTTGCTGAGGGTCGTACATTGTATGGTAGCTGAGAATGCTGATGAGAAAATTCAATCTCAAACAAATTTGTTGGAATTTCTTTATATATTGCTATTTCAAAAGATGATCAAATTGTTTTGAGATTTCTTCTTTCAATATGAATTAGTTTCTGGAAAATAAATACCATTTAAAAAAGTATAAATTTTCTAACCCATAAGAAATTCCTTTCTCTTTAAATTGTGTTCCTGATGCCTAAAGAATGATAAACTATTGGATACTTTTCTAATAGAAATGAAGAACGCTGTAGAATTTCATAGTTTAAATCGTTATTTCGAACCTTTGTTTTCAGTAGATGAGACTTTAGAAACTACTACTAAGTGGCGTAACTAAAGTTGAGAGTAACATTTTGTAGGATAAATATCACTGGCGGACCAAAAACAAGCCCATTAGTTATATTTGTGCATTGATTAGCCTAAGAATAATTCAAGCTGGCAAGTCGGTAGGGGTTCCATAGCTGTCCACATTAGAATAAATAATAAAGTAATGAGGTATACGTAGTATATACGTATATATGTATATACGTATATACGTAGTAATATAGAAAATATTCTGAAACGCTTACCGTTCTACGAAATATTATCAAATTGAATAAACTCGGTTATACACCTGCAGCATTTGGTACGCTTCCAATAGTGTTTTACTGAGCGATGTTTGTCGCTACGAGAAAATGTTCTTATACAAAGAAAATGACCGCTCCACATCTAGTGATGAAATAGTTGCATAGTGAAAATAATTTTAAGGTTACGTCGGAAATCTGTAGGAGTCCAATCATTATCACTGCAAATTTTTCTTAATTTGATAAATTTTTCTTTGGTGGTTAAAGTATTCAAGTATAAGTGTACATTATACAATTTCTGTCGTGACTTCATTAATGTTAATATAAAAGTTTGTAATTTTTCGGTTGCCCATATTATTATTATTACAAAACTGTACAAATTTGAGTATATTTTGATTTACTTTACTGTCTAAAATAGCCGCTACGTCCTTAGGGTCAAATTGTAAAATTAAATTCTTTACTTGTTGAAAATGTTAAAAATAATAAAACACTGCCTATACCTATGCTTCAAACGTGAAAGAATTGGTTGTGGTTAGGGATGCCGGGACACGGTCTGTGAAATTATCGAATTTAGGAGATTTAAGATACACGGCTTTTGTTAGAGCTTTCATGTACCTCTCTCTAATAGTTTCTGTTACAAGATGTAAAGCATGAAGTTTACATGTTACATGTATTAAGTTACTACATGCATTTTTAAGAGAACGACCCACACAAAGCATAGTTGCGGTACAACTAGTCATTAACTTTGCTAATGTACTCAGATGAAAAAATTGAAACTTTGTTCATGTACTTAGCACTATTCTCAAAATTGCTTCTCTAGTACATTTCTGTAATCTTTTATTAGCCAATAACAAGGCGAATGAGGGTTGAAGAGGTTTCAGTGTTCACACTACATCATTGGCGACAGAATTTGTTTTATAGTCCTGGGTCTCGTCAACTCACAACCACAGCTTTTTATTATGTAATTCGTATTTAATATTGTTTTTAATTTAATCGCACACAGAAACTACTTCATTTTGTAATGTTAATTGAGATGGTAATTTGGGATTGTATGTACTTGAGAATTGATGAACTTCTTTCTTAGGTAGTCAAGCAAATGGTAAATTATAAAGTTAGCATAAAAATTATATCTAAAAGAAAGTTATTATATTTTCGTCACTTTTTTTATTATTTTTATACACATTTTAAATGTTTTTTATATTGAAAGTTGTCCCAGCAAAACAAAAGATTATTGCCTACTGAACTTATTATTTTTGCACCATAGTATTTTAATCCTGGACAATCTTTTATAAACTCGTGTACATCTACGGTAAACTGACGTTTTCTAATAATTCTAGTTCTAGCGCAACCTTTTTCGAACATAATTAAGCAATACGCGACCGCGCTACAATTTAACGAATATTATATTATATATTGCAATTTTCTTATACTTGTAGACATACTCGTTTTTATACTATAAAATTATTTTTCTTTTTCGCGCTACATTTTTCACATCTTTCAATTAATTTATTTATACGTGATTTCTCTTTAGAAAATACTACTTCATCATCGTGGTCTTTTTTCATTTTCGGAAACAGGTAATAATCACGCGGTCTGGGCTGTAGGGTGGGTGATTCACAATTTCGAAGCCCGCCTTATGCACTCTTGTGGACGGGCGCGTTGTCGTAAAAGCAGAACACCTTTTGTCAATTTTCCCCGTCTTTTCTCTTTATGGTTTCTTTTAGTCGCTCTATTGGCGTACAGTTCCGGTTATAGAAACACCTTTATCTTTATAATCAATGCAATATTCCTTCCGAGTCCCAAAATACCATTGCCATGAGTTTCCCAGCTGATTGTGACACTTTAAATTTCTTGGGAGGTGCTGTGCCTTTTTATGCCACTGCATGGAGTCGAGAAAATGTTCTAAAAATACTAATACACCATTACTATTACATTAATACCTTATTAGGATTTTAAAAATTGTTGTATCAACCATTTATAACTCTTCGTTTGTTCAACTTTTTGATATTAAAAACTATGCCTGTACACCATGGTTTTTCCTGGACGTAGACAATATTATGTGTTGATTTTCCTTGAGGAACTTTATAACGGCACGATATTCGTTTTTTCTTTTTTTTCACTCCTGATTATGTTATTGGTTGACAAAGACTAACTGTCTAATAACAATGTTAAAAATCATATTACAGCAGTCTCTACATACCATAATCAGATTCTGACCAGTGCGTATCGGCTATTGTACTGTTTGCAAAATACTAATTACTATTACATTAATACTATTAAAATGTTATAACCGTTTGAAAGAATATTTGTGTTGATGAGGGCAAATACATATTAAAAAGTATTACAGTTATAGAAAAGTTGTACTATTTGCAGTTAGTGTGTTGTAAGTTATAGAAAAGTTGAGTAGTGTGTTAGTCTTGATAAATTAAGAAGATTTGTAGTAACAATGTTCGCAGTTTTATAGACTGTTTTACTTACTCCGTTGGGCGCCGAATGCTTGCGCGTTTTATATTATATTGGTATACGTAATTTTGTGAAGAATGTTTTTAGTCTTTCATATATATTTTTATTTTTTAATTTTTTCATTTAAGTAAAGATGTTACTTAATTGGCATTGCCAGATGTAAATGTACTGTACTAATTCTCAGAAGGGAGGTCTTAGTTAATATAAATACATTGCGGTATTTATATAATTTGGTTTAAGTGTATTTATGTGTATTTTCCCATAATGCATCATTAAAGTTCTCAGAAATGTTCTAATTATATCGCGTTTTTCAATAAGGACATAACAATTTTGTATTTAAATAAAACACAGAATAATTGAGATATTTGGCTAATATTGGCATGTTATATTTAACTATGGAATTCTATCTCGTTCATAATTCCATTGCCAGCACGTTTTCAGGTATCGATTCTTTGGAGTCAATATTACATCACTCTTTCACACTAATCGGCCGGACCGGTGACAATTTCGCGTTCGATATTATCTCTGAGCTCCAATATCATTGTTGACTTGTTGGCATAAACAAATGACTTAATGTAACCCTATAAAAAGAAATCTAACGGCGTTAAATCACATGAGTGATGTGGTGACTCAACCGGGCCATTTCTCGAGATTACACAGCTACCGAACTTCCCTTTCAATAGGTCAATTCTTTGATTAACTATGTGGCATGTAGCACCATTTTGTTGGAACCACTTACCACTGATGTCACATGATGTCGAGTTCATCCAATTCTGGCCAAAAATAGTTTTCCAACATGGCACGATAGAGAACTCCATTGACTATAACATGGCGATCATTTTTATCAATGAAAAAATATGGTCCAATCACACCTCCAGCACGGTCACTTTTTGTGGTTGTAATGGCGTCTCTTGAAGGACACGTGCGTTTGCTGCTGACTAATAACGCATATTTCGCTTTTAATGACAAAGCCATTAAGCCAAAAATGAGCTTAATCGCTGAAGATGATTTTTCGATAAAATTCAGGATTTTCTTCAAACTGTAGCAGAACCCAGTCGGACAAGTTTCAACGCTTGAAATGACTAAGAAGCTTCAGTGAATTTGATCTTGTAAAGGTATAAGCTAAGATCTGTACGCAAAATTCGCCACAATGTGGTTTGAGAAACTCGCAATTCCTGTTAACGTCGTGGAATCGACTGATTTGGCTCATTTTGAACTGAAGCACTTATGGCTACGATCTTTTCGGTATTTAGGCTGGTGCGTTGTCTCACTAGCACAGGAACATCCAATAGTGAATATTTTGACTCGAATGTATCCACTATACACGCACAGCCTGTTTGGTGGGACGATTATTACGATCGAAAATAGGAGTAAGCGCTCTTAAATTTGCGATCACCGACTCAGAATTGCGGTAATAATTTTTAATAATTTTCAAACAATGCTCGTTCGTAAAGTTCACCATGATAAAAATATTAACCTCGACTGACGTTTTGACGTTGACAGATCATGAAAAACATTCAAGGGTGCGTTCGTATTAAAAGACAAACTTGTTATGTCCCTATTAGAAAACTTTTGACAAGGATAGATACATCGTATTGTCGGAATCAACTTAATTTATGTTCTTTGGTCTTCCCATCTTTAATTGTTTGTTTAATTTTAATGTGTAATAATTGTTTATTTTATATATACTCCTTTAGTACACTTTATAGTTCCTTTAGATATGCTTATTTTATCTATTGTATTATGTACATATGTATATTATCTCAGAAGTATATTGGAGGGAGCATTTTGTTTTGTTTTTATGTCTATAATGTACATACACTACCGCACTCGGAAGTTTGGCTAATGCAGAAAGTTTTACAGCATCTTAATTTAATGTTTAATTGCATTCAGAGATAATAATCTTAATATATTTGTTTTCTCTGGAACTAAAATAACGAGAGTATTACGAACAAAAGGTATAACTTAATATTTTATGACCCCTAATACCCGACCATATTTGCACCTGATTTATCTAATTTGTTTATTAAACACGTCTTATTGATGGAACCAAGCAGGTAAAGCCTTTTTTTCTCGTCGGGAGTTTTAATGCGATTTTAGTTTCTGTTAGAATATTATTGTGGTGGTACACAAAGTGAAACAGTCTGACATGACCCGTGGTAATAATAGGTGTTGCTCAATGATTCAGTATAACTTTACATGAAGAAGATTATGCCAGCAGGCAAATCGATGAAAAATTAAGTCTAGCCGCGTCGACAGTAATGTACACCATTCGATGATATCAAGAAACAAGCGACTTAGACGGCCGTGACCTGGACGGCCCTCTAAGTCGCTTGTTTCTTCTCGTCTTCTATAACAAATAAGTAAACGAAATCGCAGAAAAACAGCACCAGAAATAGCTAGTAAATTCAGTCGCAGACGCCAGCATCCGATTTCGGTTACCATAGTTAAATGTCGGCTGGTGGAAAAAAATTTACACGGTCGCGTGGCAGCTCGTAAAAAATGCTATGCCGGGGTAACTGATTGAAAATGCTACAGTGGGTTCGAGAACATTAAGATTGGGTGGCAGAATATTGGCAAAATGTTTTATTGACTGACGAATCAATATTTAAAGTATTTGGTCAAAGCAGGAGAGTATTTGTCAGACGTTCCGCTAATAAGAGATAACTGTAAGAATGCGTAGTAGCGATAAATAAATAAAATACGGTGACGGTTCAGCTATAGTTTCGGGTTGCTTTTCTTATTCAGGAATAGGAAGTTCCACCGAATTGAAAGAATGCTTAAAGAGCACTACTACAGATTATTAGAATCCCATGCCATTGCTTCTGGGCTGCAAGTAATCGGCGAGAATTTTGTTTTTATGCACAACAATCTGAAGCCGCAAAAGTAAGTATTTCAATGAGCAATATCAAGTGAACATTTTACTTTTTTAAGTTATGACATGGCTACCGCAGAATCCAGATCTGAACCCTATTGAATTGCTGTGGGATGATTCCGAATTGTCGAGGAACAGCTCTGGAATATTCTCCAATAAGAATGGAACAACATCCTAGGCTATGTACTCAAAAAATTGTAATCGAAAAGATGATGCGAGTTGTTCAAGCAGTTTTCAATGCAAAAGTTGGCTTTTTTTTGACGAAAATAATATTATAATGGATAGTAAAGAATAAAATTTTCGTTAGATTTTGATAGTTGTTATTCTCTAAAGTAATAAGTCTATTTCTTTAGTATTAGTTTCTTTTTATTTTTTAATTCTTCAAACTTTCGTTACTTGGCCAAACTTTAATTAACGATAATGCACATACATGAATCAATATTTTATGATTTTCTTTAGTAATTACTATTTTTGGAATATGAACATTACCATTTCAATTTATTAATATATCTCCTTATTTGGAAAAGTGTGGTATCTTATACATTATATATCGTAAATGTATTAAAATCGCTAACGAAAATATTTCTTACGTTTTCTTTTACAACAAACTGACGCAGCTTTCGAAAACCTTACAGTAAATTTCAGTGTTTGCTTAAACCATATCAACGGGAATACAGAAACTATTATCGTAACTTGTTTAGAAGCCCATCTATTTTATTAGAAAAAAATAGCATAGCGTTAATTTACAAAAACTTTAAAAAAATCCATGTGTATTCCGTTCAAGTATCGTATTTCCTTTATTATTATTACTGAGAGATAACACCATAAGATTAGTGTCTTAAGAATGGTTTTTCAATTTTCATTCAACACATTTTCAATCTGCAGTAATTGTTGTGAGAAATCTATATTAAAATCTATTATTATGAAAGAAAATATCCTTTGAAATGATATGTATTTTATTTATTTAAAGATTCTAATATTTTAATTAACAAAATTAAGAAATTTTAAGGTTATCATACTATAATAGTTTTGTGCTTTGTATTTTAATTACAACCACTTCAAAGTCCATTTCCACAGAAAATGTCGTTCGGTTGTTTCTCTCAATAAAATTCATTTCGTTTATATAAATATAAATAAATATATATGAATTTTGTGAATTTTTTATTTTTATAAATTATTATTCTGCTTTTTGTGTAGTATTCTCGTCCAGACAGTATTCCATTAATTCTTTGGTGTTACTGGTATATTCTTACTCATTTTTTGTATACGCTTCCACATCTCTTGCCTATGCTTTAGCATGGATTTTATTTCTAGTTTTTCTTTTATTTTCGAATTTCTTACGTGGTCGTTCCACCTATCATTAACTGTAGATACTTCATCTCGATCATCTGTACTTTATTTGTCGTTATGTAAGATAAAATCTGTTTTATGTTGTAAATGGTGTTATATATTTTTCAATTCGTTTTTTAGTAATACAATGGTTTTTTGTTTACCATTTGCATTCGATTACTAAAACTGATTTACTTACAATTATTGTTACTATTATTATTTTTATTGTTGACATGTACATATGTTCCTACTTACGTTTTACTTTTCATGTCATTATTCATACATGTTCATTTTAAAATATTTCTTTAGTAATGTTTTTAGGAATTCTGTGAAGAGAGCTAAGTTCATTATATATCCTTGTATTAATAAACCTCATATCGCAAATTCTCTTAATTTCATATTATTGCGTATTATATATAATATAACTTATTATTTCTATTTTGCAAAATATCTTGGAAATGTTTTTTTTGTTAATTGAATGTTAATTAGGTCTAGACATGTATCAAGTTTATGTTACACTAGTAATAAAGGTAGATGGTGCATATTTAATTTAGATCAGTCATGTTTGAAGCATGAATATGTATATACCATATATAAGTACATATATTTTCATAGCTTCTATTAGTTTCGTTCTTTCAGTAGAATTATACGTTTGCGTAATTTCATTACTACCATGTTTTATTCGTAATATCTAAATAAAATAATAGTGATTACATTAATTAAAACATTTAAATTCTAATTTATTTTTATTATTTGTCCAAATCGAAATCGTTTAAGAGTTAATTTGTATTTTAGTATTGTATCTAAAATTAAAATAAACGGAATATACAAAGGGTACTAGGAAAGTTTTGCAATATGACGCAACAATGAATTCTAAGAAGCTGCTTGCTGCTGCATGTTGAGATATGTATGTTCATACGTGCATAGTAGCCGCCGCGCCATGTCGGTGGGCTCAGTTATTCATTAGCAGTGAGAGTATAAAGAGCTTGCGATGGCATAGTGGTCACGAAATGGATAAGGGTAGTTTTGCGTTATAAGTTCGTGGGTGGTTTAAACATAGACCAGTGCTTCGAAAAAATGACTCTTGCACTAGGTGATGTTTGTCCACATCGCACAACGACATTCAGGTGGTATAGAGAATTACAAAGGGGAAATTTAACTATGGAGGATGCTGAAGGGCTGGAAAGGCCACGAACGTCAGCTACGGGGGAAAATGTTACTACTGTGAGGAAAATACTTGGCGAGGACAGGCGAGTGACCCACCAACAGATAGAGGGTACTTCAGGCCTAAATGCACCAGCAATTCGTTCGATTATGCATGATGATTTGCACGTGAAGAAACTTTGTTCTTTCTGGGTGCCGCATTGACTGACTGAAGAGCAGATGATACGACGTGTGACTTGGTGCCGGGAGATGCTAAAAAAGTTTAATAAGGGACAATCTCGGTATGTGAACAACATTGTGACAGGTGACGAGACACACCCGTAGTTGTCAGAAAATCCCGATCTGTAAAGAAGAAAACGATAGCTGTATTTTTCAAAACGAGTGGAATTGTGGAACGCATCGTTTTGGACATACAGAAGACAGTAATAGCTAAATGGTATACTGAACAGTGCCTGCCTAAAGTCATTGGATCTATGAAGAACCTGCGGCCAAAGTCAAGAATGGACACCTTGTTCCTTCATCACGATAATGCTCCAGCTTACCGCGCCAAAGCCTGCACCGAATATTTGACCAAGACAGGATCGAAACCTCTCGAGCACCCTCCCTACAGTCCAGATCTTGCTCCCTGAGACTTAACGCTGATCCCGAATGTGGAAATGAAGCTAAAATCGAGGCTGTTTTCCAGTGCTGAGGACTTTCTGTGGGCTTGGGACAACGAGCGTGCTTTACTTCCTAGTGAAACTTAGCAGAACTGGTTTAAAGATTGGTTTTGGAGGATGGAGAGGTGTATTGAGTGTAGAGGACATTACTTTGAAAGAATTAAATAAACAAAGCTGTATTGCAAAACTTTCCTAGTACCCTTTGTATGAATACTTTAATTGTCTGTTAAGTACTCTATCCTTTAAAGTTAAAAAGATGTGTAAAATGTCAGAAAACCAATATCTGAGTAAACAGATGTAAATATTTATGAATAACCTTACTATTTTTTTAGATTTTAATGTTTGAGTTAATTGTTCTTTTTTTTTACTTAAAAAATTATATAGTAAATTTGTTTAAGGAATATTTTACATCTAACATTAAGGTCATATAATTAATAATGCTTTCCAATTACTCTTCAGAGCTAAAAAACAAGTCAATCATCCTTTTAAAACCATCATCAGCTTCAATGGATAACAACAAGATAAATTCATTCCTTTTATTGAAAGCATTTTATACGTTCTTCTCTTAATATTTTAAGTATAAATTTTGTTAAATTTGTTATTCTTACCCTTCATATTTTTTTTCAGCTAATTATTTCAGGTGTTTGGCTGCAGGTGCGTTCATTAGAACGTAACCCTTGGTGTAATTAAATGTAATTTGTAAACCTACCACAGTAAATAATTTGAAAAATAACAGTGCATAAGGTAAAAAATGTATCTCTCTTAATACTTCCTAAATAATCTTACCTGTAAGTTTGAAATGAGCTGTTGAAAATGAGGCATCGCCCTAGATCCCGAGCTTGCAGAATTTTCCACGACGAAAACGTGAGGCTTTAGGGAGTCTGACGAGGAGGGCGGATGTGACGCGAATAACTTATCCTTTAGCAGCATTTATTAAGAAAATTCACATTTTATACAAAACATTTTTTTATTTTTACGAGCACCATCTTTTAAATTGTCTGTTAGAAATTCTTGTATCCCATATAATGAAGTTAAAATATTTTTGTCAATAAATAAAAGCGTATTTTGGATTGTCGTTGCCCAAAATAACTTACAACGTTATTAAAATTTCATAAATGACGAAGCATTATTAAAGGTCGTGTTATTATGTGGCTTGTTGTTAGTAACGTAATTTTGTCAAGTATTTTTTGACTACTTGTTTCTTAGGCGCGATTTTTAGAATTATTTTTTGCGTACTTTTCAAAGTTACCCACAAAACACACTCCAGTAATTTATTTATTTATATTTAGAGAGATCGCTTATCTAAATTCAGTCATTAGAAGAAAATAAGAGAAATCTAATGTAATATAATGTCTATAAGTACAACATTCTCTTTGCTATATTTCTTCCCCATTTTTCTGAAAAACTTCTTAATAGCTTTAATTCGTAATTATAAATATGGATGTTATTTAAATAAAGTATTAGTTACCTCTTTAGTTTTTCACTATTTTTATTTATCGCATTCATTTTTCGAGGTTACATATCTTGAAAAATAAGGATTTTATTAATACACGATTTGAAATAAAAAATTCTAATTGGACCATAAGATATATGATGATAATGATAATAATAATAATAATAATTAGAAAAAAAGCAATTGAACTAACTTAAAGAAATGCAAAATGATCTAGATGATTCCAAAAATATAAAACAAGCTTAAACAATTAATTCACTTTCTATTCAAAAAACAAAAGTCTATTACGATCGGAATGAATACATATTTTGACAGTTTTGTTTTTAAATAATAATAATAATAATAATAATATTTAATACGTTCCATAATGTCAAAAAAACATTGAATATGTCATAAGTATAAAATAAATAACAACGAAACAACAATTATAAGTTAAAATAGATTAAGTAAGTATATATACATATATATGTACGTGTGCAGATGACATATACTATACGTCAATGTCTACAATTGTGTTAAGAAAATTAATTTAATTCTAAAAATTCTTTTAGGTCATAGAATTCTAAATCTATTCATAATATTTTAATGGCCTGCTTATATTTATTTAAATTATTCAGTATTTTTAAAATTCGAGGTTAGTGATTGTAGAATTTTATGCAACTGTAGTCTACGTTTTTTCTGTCAATGTCAACGAAACATTAAAATCGTCTGCTCTTGTATTGTAATAATATTTTGTTTGAGAACTGGTGTCTTTGTTTGAATGAAAATATTAAACATGAAGAGATATATAATGCAAACGCAGTTAATATGTTCATTACTTTGAAAACATTTTTGTATGATGCCCTGAAATTAATTTTCATGATTATTCTTATTATCTTTTTTCGAATCACAAAAATCTCATTTCATATCTTGCTACTGCTACCAAATTGCTGTATTTATGTATTTGTTCGCAGCTCTAAATATATAGTAGATCCTACTTAATATTGACGACAAGACCTTCGATATGTAGCGACTAATTCATACATACAGGCATAGAAGAATAGTTAATTGCGATATTATATAATGTTTTGGTATTTTTAATGTCCAGTGTTAAATATTAGATCCTATGTTTTTTGCTCTATTCCAAACAAACCTGTTTGGAGGGAACTACAACCCTACAACTAAAAATGTTATTCATACATGACGTCGTAACCCCTAAATTACGCCCCGCTGCCAAAATACTAACGTCATCTGCGTAAGAAACAAATGTTTCACACTTAACGTGCGATATTAAATAAGTAGGGAGAAATTAAAGGAATTAAGAGAGTTAAGGAAAATATTCCTATTGAAAACTGAGATGAAGAAAGACCGAGAAAGATATGAATAGAAGACATTCAGTAATCTATAACCAAAAAAATATTTAGAAGGTTATTGAAAAAACTGAGTGCTGAAGATGTAAGAAAATATTGAGAGTACGGGTGGAGATTTTGTGTAATTTAACCGTCAAATAGCATGTACTTTTGTAAAAATTCTGATCAGGTGGTGTTGATATTGAAAGATTTTCGTAGTTTTGATAATAATTTGAATAGCAATTTAAAACTCGAACACAGAAACACTATAAAATTTTTGAGTAAAGAGATAAACGTTCCAAAAATGAATCAGAACGATTGATTATTGTCTGTATATGGTGAGAATGTTTAATTATATTATCAAGTAAAATTTTTGTCGAAACAATTTCGTTGGTGTTAGGAATCTATTGAAGGTTACCAAAAATCTGGTAGATCTCTCAAAACAAGAACACAAGACACAATAAAAATATTACTTTGGTGTTTACAAGTTGTAGTTACAAGTTGTAGTTACAAGTTGCAGTTACACGTTGTAGTTACAAGTATTGGTTATTGTAAGAGAAGCTCATATGAGCTCATATCTGATATATATCAGAGACAACAATTTTAAAATTTTACATGAAGATTTAGGTGTGAGAGAAGCTTGAGCGAGATTGAGTTTTTCATACTAGAACAGAAATTTGTCAGGCTAGAAGCTTGCCAGGAAAATTTGGAAGCGTTGAAACAAGACCGCAACTTTTTTCAATAATTATTACTAGTGATGAAATCTGGACATATCATTGGTATGCATTAATGAAAGAAGAGCAAATGCAGTTGGTGTAATAGGACTAAAGTTACGAAACATTGAATAATTAATGGATGGCATATTTATTTCATTTCGTGTTAAAAAGATTGAAGATATTTTAATTCGAAAAATGTAAATCTGGTTTGTAAACTACTGCGGTTGTTGTCAATAGTCATTTTGGCTTCTGCATTGAAACCGCGTCCTCCCTACTTCTGCTATCATTCAAAAGATATAGTTTGCGTAGAAAGAAAAGAATTTAGCAAAGTAAATCTTCCCGAAATACTGCATGACCAATTAAATAACATATTGGCAAAAGTCCTATTGAAAGAATAATATAGACGAAGCAATTCTTAATTTTATAAAATTTTTCCAAAAATACTATTGGGATATGATTGGTAGATTTATGGAATACTGTAATAAGAAGATGTTATACTAGAATAAGAAACTGCTTTGTTCTAGTATAGTTGTGCAACAGATATAAATACGATTATAATTTAATTTATTTTGAATTTAATTCCTTTCCAAAATTATTATTTAAGAGTATTTGGCATTGTGACTTAGGACCTGATAGCATATTAACTAATTTATATAATAAACGATGGCATGTTTAGGTCACTATTTGTAGCGCCAATTATTCAACGTGATTTCGCAATAAATTGTAATATATTTGTTCCTTCTGTCACCAAAATAATCGGAATTTCTTTATAAACTGGCATTTGGAAGTTGCAGTCTTGGAAACCAATATAACGATACAGGAATAAGTCGCTTTTAAAAGCGTTTTCAATTCAATAATCTCGATTATCGTTATGTCATTTATTACACTGTGGATTATTTGCAGTGTCAGTTACACGTTGTATCGCGACGGATTTTAGCCCTTGTTTCGTTCCTTAGTATTAACGAACGTTTCGTATTCGTACCATTGTTATTTTTGAGGCACTGATAATGCTAATTGCTATTGTGCTAGTTGTCCGTGTCTGTACGTACCTCACACTCTGTGGCAGATGTTTGTGGAAGAATTGCTGAATATCTATTGCGGAAGCAAACAATCTTATTTCGTGAAATGAACATTGTATGGAGAACAATCTCTCGCATTATCGGGAAAGATTATATATATATGAAGACTTACAGAAGGAGTACATGTGATTTAGTCTTCAAAGCTATAACAACCGAAAGAGTGAAGAAGTTGTTGTGATGGTAAAGGAAAGTATTAAAAAATTTTTCCTCAGACGAGAAAATTTTTTCTGTAGAAGACAAATTTAATATATGTATAGATAGAATGATAAGGTATATCCTGAAGTGAAGAAATTGGTGGCACGATCTTCTGGATGACACCGGTTCAACGTAGTCACCATTTGACCTACGAAAGTGCTTGTTCTATTAATTTTTGCGGCATTTGGTTCAAGATATCGAACCGAGTGGATGAAGAAACTGTGTCGGAAACAGTGATGGAATCTTCGACAGACTTCTTGTTTATGGAGAAGAAATGGACGTTTCACTAGGATTCGATTACAAAGCAACAAAAATTAGCCAAACATTCTGGAAAACAACATTCATGAGATTATCGAGTCTATTGGTTGCCCATCTAGTAGTTCTGACCTGAACCGACTTGACTATCGACTAATATTTTCGAAGATATGGTGTGTAAAGAACGTCATTCATGTTTGAAGTCTTTGAAGTAAAATGTTTTTTAAGTGGCAGCAAAAATATCGGTAGAAATTGACCGCAAATCTGTAGACTGGCCTTGCATTACGCTATCTAGACACACTTCGTAGAAATTATACATCGTTTGAAAGCATACAGGGAAATTGATACAACTTTCGTGGTCGTTGTTTATAGCTTCCTCTCGGTTTCCGGACTGGAACCATATCATTAGAACCGTATTTTATCAGCTCTTATAAAATACATCTCATAGCTGCTGTTGCTTTTGATGCGATTCCATCTCGGAAGGCAAGAATAAACTAGAGGATACAGATGCTTTTGAATATTCTGTTTATGATACAATCTTTTCATCATAAACATATCTAAGATTTCGAACAATAATTTCTTGGTATATTGTTCAATATGTGTTCCTTCCATAGAAAAGTCTACTTTTCCACTACTATTAAAGTCGTTCAAGTCAATGGACAATCTACATACGTTTGAATTTTCCTATGAATGTTTTTATAAAATTCTTACTAAAGTTCCATGGATTAACTATAACTTTTTTACATGCACGTATTTTATTCCATAGCACATATTTAAATTTTGATGTATTGTTTAATTAGTTATAAACCCATAGACATGTCGAAGTGCTCCTAGCACATTGGACAAAAATTGTTGAATTATTTCAATGTTAGAATTGGATGCTGTTACTCGTAGCTCGATTCCATACTACATGAGTTTTAGCATTTCTTTGTATATTATGATTGGTTATTTTGAATTGGAAGTTCAGATCTAGTTTTAGTTCGAAGTCAATTTGTTTTCGTAAATGTTTGCTTTTGTTAGTCAAAAATCCGGTAGTTTTTCTTTTTATTGAAACACACGCATTGCGAGAGTAAGACGTTTTAATTCATTAACGAATTTACAATTTTTGTACGAGAGCGGGCTGAAACATCTGTGGAATAAAAAGAAAGAACAGAACTGTGCGATTTGAAAATTGCGTTTATTTTTCAATGTAATCCTTCGTCATTATGATACATCTGGACCAGTGGTGATCTCCATGCCTTGATTAAATACGGAATTCTCAAGTTCGTTAAAACAAGCATCCACAGCAGCTTTAGCATCATTGTCTGTTGAAAATTTCTGACGGACGCGCAAGGTAGTATTTTTTTGGTGTGCAAGAATAAAGGTTCTAAATCCGGTGAACTGGGCGGGTGCGGCAACAATTCGAAGTCCGATCCATTAATTTTTGCAATAGTAACAACATTGTTTTAGTGGAAAATTATTTTTTTTTTGCTAAGCTAGGACGTTTTACATTAATTTTTTGCTATAATTTGTCTACAAGATTCACATAATATGTGTCTGTGACGGATTGGTATTTTGCAAGGTATTCAACAAGAAGTATATATTTTGCATCAAAAAAATGGAAGCCAAGCTTTTCATACAGATGGAACAGTCATCGCCGTCTTTGGAGGAAGAGAACTGTTGTGTCGCCACTGTTTAGATTATTATTTTTTTTCGGGCGTATAATGATGGACTCAAATAATATATGTGGTAATAAAATCTATTGTTTCGAAAACGAGAAATATGCATTTGCACCACTTTTTGATCAGCACTGAATAGTCGCGACACCTACCTCGCGCATATCTTCAGAACTAATTCTTCTTTCAAAATGTATATTACGAGTCCTTTGAGATGTTTTCAGACACGACTATCTTAGACTTGTTCAAACGATGATCTCTTATATTTTGTATTTTTCAAATATATTATACGGGTTTTGTATGATGATATCTTCTACTATAGTAGTAGTGACAATATTTACGGATTAATTGTGAATGTCTCAGAATACGAAAAAAAAAATAATTTTTTATATGTTTTGATTATTTGATTGATATTTTGATTACTGAGAGGTGAGGTTGCAATATATATATATATATATATATATATATATTCCATCGACATAATATCGAGTATTTCAATTCTAAATAAATTCATGTAACATTAAAAAAACATGTAAGTTATTTTGGTCAACTTTTGTGTAAATGAATTAGGAATGCTCTTAATTATATTTTGCATATGTATGTGAATAAATGGAGATGAAAATGATACTGCACAATCCCAAATGGTTTTGTTTGCTTTTTCCAAATAGCAAAATGCACTTGCAATCTTTATTTAACGATATCCATATATGGTTCATTTGAATTTATTAAAACTAAATGAGTTACCATTGTTTCCGCTGAATCGTTTACCGTTTCAGACACAGTTAATGGTGTTAGTTGTGTGCACAAGCGTGGAAGCACGGCAAACTTTCCGTCCACGTTTTCTACTTTAATTTATCGCCATTTTGCGAGACTTTAAGTGCCGCGAGTGAATTTAAAATGCATTTTTATGGTCTGGGAACGTCGAGGATTAGCGTTGTTATGGTTTTTAGCATAAGTTTGACCGTGTGCGTAGTTCTATAATAGTTTCGGAGTAAAATATAGAACTAATTTCCTGAAAGATATAAATGTCAAAGCACATGAGAAATTACTTGAATGACTAGTGTGTTCAGTGTAATATACGAGGTATGTAATAATATGAATGCAGTAAAATCACTATTCGTAATTACTTCGCTAATTATGTACTCATTATAATATTGTCATTAGAAATATTTAATAATTTAAATACAGAATAATATTAATAAATATTTAAGAATTTATACAAATAACTTTGAATTTATAGGTTTCTTGTCACATAAAAGTAATCTAATCTTTGTATACTAAATTTGGGTAAAAGGCGAAGATTCGGTAGTTACCCAAATCTAGTGACAAATTATAACTATGCGTTTAAAACCAACTTCATTATAAAAAGCGATATTTGCAATTTTTAGTTAAAAGTATAGATAGTATAACAATATTATATGAATTGAGAATATTATTACGATTTCGAGATGTTAATTTCGATAACGTATATCAAGAGGGATATGAAAAATACACGAAAGTGATTTAAAAATTAGTCGTTTTTCCATAATTAAATTCCAACCTACTGAACAATATAGTTCCTATGATTATTTTTATTATTATTAAAGACACTGTTTCGGAAAATCTATCGTTAATAATAACTTCAACCTTAGTAAAGACATTGTAATACTTATATTAAATTTAACAAATACTATTTGAAAATCTTAACTTCTTGTCTTTAAAAATGGCAATATAATTGACGAACTTACTGAAATGGTCTTCACTAAGACCTATTAGTTCCATTTTACTTAGTATTTAAATGATAAATAATGTCGGAAGTAATTAGAAGCTTTGATTACAGAGTTCGTTAAAACTTGCGAGTGCGGATCTTAGAAAAATGAAGCTGGTCAAAACAGGCGTTGGAGTGGAGAAGTCCAGTATACTATTCACTGTACGTAAAATGCATGGGTGAACCTACCTCAAATAAAATGGGACTTTAGAATTAAATACTGCCTGAAGAAGCGAGATTAAGGTTGAAAAATACTAGTAGAATTGATATTTAGTAATTCCTAGATAAGTCAATCTAAATGATAACAGATGAAAGTACACTTCTTAGATCCATAGATATTCACGCTTCAGCAGATCTCTTTAATCGATTCGTTTAAAGTATCTCTTGGATACTTAAGTAGTACATAAGCCAGGATCAGCAGAAATTAAATTTTCAAATGAGGACATTTTAGGAAGAGACCTTGCCAAAGCTAAAGAAAGTAAAGATTCTAACTAAGGACGACAATAAACGAGGTGTACGATTTGAAAATCCTTTATCAAGCCCAATGTTAAAAATGAGTTTCCAAAGAATGTTGGCATCGGTAAACAACTAATTTCATTTAAACTGATGAATAGTACTACTACGAGGGAGCGGAATGAGCGGGTTGTAGAGGGGTGAGTAGGCGCATTGGGGGCGTGGCCTGTGTAGCGACTCATGATTAGTATAAATACGAAGTTTCATTGTTATTAGACAGTTAGTCTTTGAGCTATCGTCAACCAAGTAACATAATCAGGAGTGAAAAGTGAAATATGGAAAAAATCGAAAATCGTGCCGTTATAAAGTTCCTTACCAGGCAAGGAAAATCAGTCGCGACCATAATGAATGAGATGTCATTGGTTTACGGCGACTCTTGTCCAGGAAAAACCATGGTGTACAAGTGGCATAGTTTATTTAAACAAGGAAGGGAATCCCTTGAAGACAACCCGAGGCCGGGCAGGAGCATTGAGGTGACCACGCCAGCATTTATCCAAAAAGTTGAACAAATTGTACTCGAAGATGCTCGACTAAAGAAGAAACAACTCGCAGAAATGGTTGGAGTATCCGATACAACAATTTTTAAAATCCTACACGATCATCTCGGCATATCTAAGGTCAGCGCAAGATGGGTGTCGAGAATGCTCACGCCGCCGCAAAAATAACAGCGCGTAGAGTGTTCGCGTGCATTTTTGGACCTCTGTAATGAAGACAGGGATGTTGTATTGAGTGGAATTGTTACTGGAGACGAAACTTGGGTTCATCATTATCAACCTGAGTCCAAACAAGACTCCATGCAGTGGCATAAAAAGGGCACAGCACCTCCCAAGAAATTTAAAGTGTCACAATCAGCTGGGAAACTCATGGCAACGGTATTTTGGGATTCGGAAGGAATATGGTTGATTGATTATAAAGATAAAGGCGTTTCTGTAACCGCAGAATATTAAGCTTCAATATTAGAGCGACTAAAAAAAGCCATTAAAGAGAAAAGACGGGGAAAATTGACAAAAGGTGTTCTGCTTTTGCACGACAACGCGCTCGTCCACAAGAGCCGCGTTGCGTTAGCTGCCCTGCATAAGGTGGGCTTCGAAGTTGTGAATCACCCACCCTACAGCCCAGACCTGGCCCCGAGTGATTATTACCTGTTTCCGAAAATGAAAAAAGAGCTGCGGGGTAAAAAATTTACTGCCGATGATGAAGTCAAGGAGGCAGTTTCGGCGTATTTTGCAGATAAAGAGAAATCATTTTTTTATGAGGGTATAAATAAATTAATTGAAAGATGTGAAAAATGTATCCGTGTTGCAGGTGAATATTTTGAAAAAGAAAAATAATTTGGTTTTTTTATTTCCACCCCTTGTCCCCCATTCCGGGAATATAAAAACGCTCCCTCGTATATATGACTATTCATAAATTTTTGTTGGCAATGTTCGAATAAAATTTATAGTTATTTGAATAATGAATATCAAGCTAGTTTCTTTGAATTTATTTTAAAATAAAAAATATACATGCGAGGATGGTCCCATAACTACCCGGCTTGACCTAAAGATGGCGGCAGTTGTTTGAAAAATATCACTGTATTAGAAAGTACACAGTCTATAAAGCATATGTTTCAAGTTCGAAGACGCCACGTTGTTTAGTATTTGTTTGGCAGCCATCAATAGTGAACGTTTTCAGTTAATTTGTAAAAATGGAGAAAATTGGTCATCGTTATGTGATACAATACTTTTATTTGAAAGGCTTCAGCCCGACCGATATAAAAGCTGAACTGGATTCTACTCTGAGTGAGTCTGCTCCTTCGTTTACAACAGTGTTTGGGTACCAGAGTTTAAACAAGGCCGTACGAGCTGCCAAGGCGAGCATCGCAGTGGTCGACCAAATGAGGTGACGACTCCAGACATGATGAAGAAAATCCACAAAGCGATACTGGATGTAGGCATTTCAAAAAGTGCGGTACATCGCATATTATCCGAAAATTTGGACTTGAGAAAGCTGTGTGCAAGATGGGTGCCGCGTTTGCTCACACTTGGGCAAAAGTTTCACAGCAACAAAGCAGAATTTTTGCGCCGTTTTATAACCATGGATGAAACATGGGTCTATCATTTCACACCTGAGAAAAAAGAACAATCAAAATAATGGGCTCAAAAGGAAGAACCGACTCCAAATAAGGTGAGGACCATTTCATTTGCAGGCAAGGTCGTGGCATCAGTTTTTTGGGATGCGCGTGGAATGATTTTTATCTTTCATCTGACTATCTTGAAAAAGGAAAAACTATCAACGACGAGTATTATGCTAACTTATTGCAGCGTTTGAGCGAAGAAATCTAGCAAAACCGACCGCATTTGGCTAAGAAGAAAGTGTTGTTTCATGAAGACAATGCACCAGCTCACAAATACGTTAATGCAATGGCCTAAATTAATGAATTAAAGTCTGAATTGCCTATTCGCCAAATTTAGCCCCTTCGTATTATTTTCTGTTCCCATACTTGACAAAATGGCTCAGTGGTCAAAGATTTTCCAACGATGAAGAACCGATGTCGTCAGTTAATGGCTAGTTTGAGGAGCAAGAGTTCTTATTATAAAAAAGGTATCGAACTTATTGAACATTTTTGGGTGTATAGAGATGAAAGGAGATTGAGTTGAAAAATATATTTCTTTCCAAAATTTTTGTGTTTTCTTTATTGGGTTAGGTACTTCTGGGACCACCGTCGCATATGAAAATTGTTCTACAGTTTGCGAAGCAATGATGTTTTTTGAAAAATATTTTTTTTTCGTTTCAATAATAAAAAAAATTCATGACCTTACTTTACGTTTTAGAATGGAAAACTACATACAAATAAAAACAAATTAGTAATTAAAACTTAAAAACATTCATGAATCCTATCTCGCTCACACTTTTTAAAACTGTGTAATAGTTTCATGTTAATTTATAAATTTTTTCTTTAAGCTTTCCTGAACAATAATCCTCTAACTTGATCTTATTATTATATTATTCATGGACTATAGGTTGACAACTACGTAATTACAGATTTCTCTGATAGATGGCCTCAGTTAATTTTTTATGTATTCAAAATATCGAATGTTGTTGTATTATAATTGGGAACCTGATTGTCATTCAGTAAGAAATTATATTTATAAGTTGTGTGTCTTTTATTTCCCATGGGTTAACAAAATAGAAAAGCCACATATGCATATCCTCATATTTTACTTTCCTTACTTACCGCAAAGGAACAAATATAGAAATGAAATTTTAAAAGAACTGCAATGTCAAAATTGATTTACCAAATCCCGTTCTGATGATTGCTTACTCAAGGGTGAACAACGCTTTGGCCGTTTAGTTGGAGCCCCTGACGATTAATGAAAGCAACAATCGATGCGGATCGTCACAGCGTAATACCTGACATTGCAGAAGAGCTCGATGCATTGAAAAGCATTTAAAATAATTTTCCTGAGTAAAAATTCGATTTATAGGTTCCTTGTGAAAATAAATTGCAATACAATAAATGGCAGTTAATGCGTTAACTGCAATTTATTCATGAAACGTAACGAGGATTCATTTTTGAAACAATGTCAATTAGGAAAGATCTTGGCAAGCATGAGGAACGAGAAAAAACAACATTAAAAGCTGATATAGGATTGTGTAGTCAAATTAAATAATGCAGTTCAAGAAAAATAATCAGAAGCAAGGCGTAAGGATATTATATAGTATTTCGTCATGACAAAGCTACACACTCTTTGACTATTTGGGAACAGTGACAGGCACAGTTTTGATGTGTTGCCAAATTTGCCATGTGGTTCTGACCTTATACTATCAGATTATCATTTACTTTGTTCTTTGTGAGACTTTCTGAATCGTAAAAATTTCAATAATAATAATGATGTTAAATCGTACTTTATTTGTTTTTTTGGAGATAAAAACTTTATGAACATGAAATTATGATGCTACATGAAAGATAGTGGAAGGTAATTTACAGAAATGGAGAATACACTAGTAAATAAACATCTGTCATTTTCATTTCTGTTAGAAAATTTGTAATTACTTAGTTGCCTAATTAATATATTATTTTAATGTCGGATATAAATGAAAGATTGTTGATAAACACTAGTATAACTACAATATTTAGAATAATATATTTATGAAATTCACTTGGATTATTATTAAGATTTATCTATGCATGTAAAGTAAAGTGCAAATTGGTAAAAATGCATTAAAGTACCACACTGCACCCATAAATTTTAATTTGTTTGATAGTTGCAATATTTTATGTTGCAATTACAAATACATTAGAGATGAAATTTGTTTCGAGAAGAATGTATATGTAAATAATGAAAATATAAACAAAGTATATATGTTCTGATGTAAGTACCCGTATTTTATACCATCCTGTTCTTTTAGAGATCTACGATGGTATCTTTGACACGAATGAATATTTAGAACATGAGCAGTGACTGCAACCTGATTATGATCCAAGACCTATGTACATACGTGACGAGTATGCTTGCCAAATGACAATGAATTCAACTGCCCGGATTCAAGTGTGCTTTCTTTGAAATTAATTTTAAACAGAAAAATATGTCAGCATGCGGGGTCAGACATTGATTTTTTATGATGATACCTTTCCATGGAAAACTGGCTGTAATTATTGCAGAAACAATGGAAAATATTGCGGAAGAAACTTTCTATGTAAATAGAAATGTACTTCGTGGTTTAAGTGTGATAATGATGATAATAAAATTTAATACCTAAGAGGTCAAACTCATTTCCGGGACAAATATAAAAAAGAGAAAGGCACAAAACAAGTACAAAAAAATAAGTAGTAAATATATTTGTGTATAAGAAATGTAATTACTAAAAAATTATATTTTTATTACTACAAAAAAACTAAAAATGAAAAACTAAAGTACCTTCATTGTCGGCTCCCGGTATATACGAGTATATTAGTGTAAAAGCATTTTTAACCATGTGAATTAATGGGGTTCCCTAAAAAATATTCGTTCTTCCCCCACATTAGTAACAGTGGAAAATTGTAAAGAGGTTATGCGTTGAACATTCAAATTGGTCGTGGAAAGTAAGTCGCGACAGTCAATCTCACGGTAGATTTTACTGAAGACTGTGGTTAATTAAATTAATGAGAAAAGGTAAATAAAACTCTTTATCACATCAATGTCGTATTCTGTATACGTATTTCGATAGCAAAGTTGTTATTAGTAAATAATTAATTATAAGTATCTTATCGCGGTAAAACTCGTGCAGAATACCAAACACCTACTGATTTTCACAAGGGACGTATAAGTGAACATTTCCATAGTCTAAAACTAACACTCATACTAAAGTACACCACTTATGGACCTTTTGTTGACGGTCGTATTTTCGAGGAACTCATAGAGGATACCACAATAAAAATGCTCTCGTAACTTTCCAATAAGCAGTACTTGTTTATATCTTTGATTTAATGTAGATAATCCGATTACACTGTGATTATTTTCTGGTACGCGCTTTACTAAACTGGATTTCTCAGGCTGATTAAACTTGTTGCGCGAGATACATATGTTTTTTATTCCAGGTTCCTATTGAGCGTTTAGTGTAATTGATGTATTGCGTACTACACTTAAGGCGTTTTATTTCATAAATCCCCGATTTCTGATTTAACTCGACTTTATCTTTTGCGTTTCCTAAGAGAGATCTAAGAAAGTTTCTTGACAGAAATGTAATTTCAAAACGCGTTCCCAGTTACAAAAAATTAAAGAAATTTTAAATAATTAAAAAAAAATTAAATATGGGTTTTAAAGAACGCGGCTGTCTAGTTACATTTCGGTCCAGAAATGTGGAAGATAAGGTCGAGTTAAATCGGAAATCGTATTTGCCGAAAATGTAATCAACAATATATCGGTCAAAGTAAGTGCTCGATAGGAACCCGGTACAAAGGACATAATCTGCGCATCAAGTTTACTCGGCCTGAGAAAACCAGTTTAGCAAAACACGTTTTAGAAAATAATTGTGTAACCGCGGATAGTCTACATTTAATCAAAAATATAAACAATTACCGTGAATTGGACAATTACAGCATCTTTATTGTGAAAAATAAGAACCACGTGTTGACAATGTTGGAAGATACGACTTTTAAAGAAGATTCATAAGTGGTCTTCTTTAGTACAAGTGTTAGTTCCAAGTCTAGGGAATATTAACTTATACGTCCCCCGTGAATATTAGTGCGTGTTTGGTTTTTGGTCGGAAAAGGCGCGTGGAGTTATTCTTCGCGATTTTTAGGGCGGATTCAGGTACGATACTATGATTAATTATCTGCTCATGATGACAACTTAGTTGTTGAAATACATATACACAATACGAACATTAATCTGGTAAGCGGTTTTATTTACTTTTTTGCTTAAGTCAACTTGACCATTGACAAATTTATGTAAAACGTGGGCTATGTTATTTTTTCGATCGGGAAAAAATTGAACGTTATGTTATTCCAGTACTCAATTCTTAGTCTGGATAAATGCCAGAAATTTTGAAGCATAAACATTTTGTTGTCGTTGTTGTAAGTAACTTTTTGACTTCAGCAAACGGAACATCCAATGGCATATTCATATTCAAGTTTTCAAAGGCAAGATATGTTTTGAAAAGATTGACGTTATTGAAGAACTTACTAGACCATAAAATGAATCGTAATGTTTTGACCTTTGACGGGCACGTGTGTTGAACATGAAATCTAAATCTAATCAGTGAATATACCTATTCAAAGAATAAAACGGAGAAAAAGGTGTTAATTTGCAAGCGAAAAATTAACGATTGACATTAGACTCATTAATCATAAAATCAATATTCTTCTGTAAGCACATGACATTAACATTTATCGATACTGCATTGAAAATTTTATTATCTTCAGCATAAGCTAAGACATTAGAAGAAAATCATATATGTAATTTAAAGAAACTGAACTAAAGATTAAAAGAAGAGAGTTTACTTAATAGCACTAAATAACCGATATTATCAAAAGCACGGGAAAAACTAAATAAATGCAATTAAACTGCTTTTGATAATAAATAATTTTACTAAGATATTTCATAAAATTTGTTTGATTAGCCATAGTAGATCTTTCGGAGAAAAAATCATGATAAGATGGAGGTGATAATTCATTATTTTTGGTTTGTCACCGTTTTTGAAAATAGAAATAATTCTAACTCGGCGTCATTTTCACCAATTCGAATTCAGATATTAAGGCAGCCGAAAAGAATAGTTTTATATAAGAAATTCTTGAAGTATATGTATTTAAGAGAAAAATTGAGTAAATGAATCAACAATATCTTGAGGATTATTAATCACATTATTCGCACACATAACACTAGGAATTCAAGTAGTATATTGTTGTTAATGTAAATAAGGCAATATCCAACGAGGATCTCATCTAACAGATTGCTCGATATTCCATATAGATTATTTATAGGAATCTGATATTAAATATTTTGTCAGAGCGTAAAGTGTCTTCAAATCCATTACAGTGTGTAATGCCATTTGAACATTTACAATTATAATGCTACTGCTTGCGTTCTAGAATCGTGTTGATTTCTTTTTGGAACCGAGAGTAATCAGTAGAATGATCAGTTAGATCATAGTTCTTGAGCAAATTCACCCAGCCATCAATATCGTTATGTTCATCGAGGAAATAAACAATGCGAAGCAGATCGTGGTACTTTAATAAAAATAGTTTCACAGAAATTAGAGTAAATCTTGCGAGTGGCAGGAAATTGTGGCAGTATAGAATAAGGAAAACGGTAAATATTCATCTTTAATGTTGGATGGTGCAGACCTTCAGGTACAAGTAAATGATCTTCATGCGTTATCATCACAGTATTAACATTAATAAACATTAAATCTTTAGCATGACTATTAAACTATCACTACAATATTAAATTGACTTAAATCAATCACGAAGATTTTATGAAGACCAAATTTTAGAAGAAACGAAAATATAATCAGTGAATGAAGCTACACTGACGCCTCTTAAAGTATAACTGGTAATTAGATAGATATTAATTAGATAAGACTATAAAGTTTGAAGAGAAGATTGAAAAGTATGCACTGGTATACACATATACAATTAATAGGACAAATTTCCGGGAGTTGAAGGGAATTCGCAAATTATATAATCAGTTAGTAGTATAATTGAAAAAAGCATGGGGGTGTCTAAAGTCTGAAATGTAACGCTATCAAATAATGCTACAAGAACGTCACCATCAGTAGAAACATCAACTACTGTAGTTTTATATCAGATCTTAAAACACGGTGATTGGAATGAAAATATTCTGAATTAATTTGTACCAATTTAGATGGTCTTATTGTCAACATTAAATTTACAAAAGTAACTCTTTTAAATATTGCTATTGAAAAGTAAATTTATAGTACTTCCATTTGATTATTAATAAAAAATTAATTGATTGATTTACAGGTGACGTAATGACATGGAATTTAATATAAACGTCGGAATTATTGATTAAAATAATTTTATTTATCCACTTCACTCTTCATGTGTTATAAATACAATAACATATACATTTTTGTATTGCTGGGAATACATCAACAACGTGTACTTTCTTTTTTAAGTTTCTGTGATTTTTTCTTTATTATTGTATATACACATATAGATGCGTAGAACTTTACTGGATTTATGTGTATATATAGTTGCGTATATTAAACTGTTTTCCTAAACGAACGAATTTTTCCCGAGTTAGCTAACTTTCTCCTTCTTCTCTTTCCTAAAAATCCCTTAGGAAGAACGAATCTCATACGGAAAACTTGTTTAATTTTATGTTGTATAACACAGTTATCCCAAAGTTCTTAAGCAAAAACGTAAAGAAAAGTACGGAAAATCGATTTAATTAAGACAACAAACTTACACGGCATGAAGTGAAGGGAAAATATCAAATATTACTTGAAATGTTACTTAAGTTTTAATGGAAGATGTCAGCCCAAAGAAGATTATTTCCAACACAACTAAATCTAAATAAATTAATTAAGAATAAATATATTAGTACGTAGTTATTGAATGATATATTAGATGTGAAGCTACTTTAAAACAAGGAATAAATCTTTTTAATAATTTCTGATATTACTTTTTTGGGAAACACAAATGGGGAGTTTTTTCTCTATTACAGCCTTTGTGTATAGACCATTTTATTCGATTTTGTGTAATTATTTAAATAGTACAAATATTATGCGTAACAGTGTTTCGTAATACCCCAGTATCTTTCAAAAAAAATAAATAAATAGAATATACGGACAAGAGAACACCAGAAATTCGGACACAGGGATTTTGAGAGGATTTTAAACATGGGGAAAGCACTTTTCCTATATTATTTTTATAACAACCCAATCTCATCGAAAGTGGGAGAAAATCGCTCTTGAAAAGAAACATCTCTTCGTTATTTTTCCAAAACGTTCGAATAGATGAGTTATAGATATTTCTTTTCGTAAGCTATTATATCTTGATGGTATAAAATCACCTAAATTATGTACTTATTGTTTCAAAGAAAAGTTCTATTTTTTTTTAATAAATTTAAATAAAACATAAATAAATTCTAATTTTAATTATACTTAGTTATGTATGAATAAATGAAATTTCTTTCATACTAACATAAATAGAATTTTGGGTTTATTATGTTAAATATAATTATATAAATATGTTCACCATACTGTGTGAAGAATATATATTTGATACTAAGATTGGAGAATGTTTCAACAATCACATGAACTTAATCTTTTAGCTGTAATGAATTTAATCCCTATCTGCTGTGCAAAAATAAGTTAGAACTTTTATTCTTTGAGCCAAACTATTTATATATTGCATTCCATTATATTGTTAAATTCTTAACAAGCTACGATACTTTAATTATGAATCAAACTGTCTGTTTCCAGTGTAATCAGGTCACCAGTTGTTAGTATAACTTCAATTTCTGTAAATTGGTAATTCAGCTAATATTTTAGAGTTGTTGTTGACTGGTTTAGACATTTATTTTTTTTTTAATATCTGTAATATTTAGCTTTATGATGTTATTATTATGAAAATTAATAAAGAAAAGATGTGTGCTTTTTTGATAACTAAATTCGATGGGAATTTAAACAATCTTTTGAATCTTATAAAGTACATTCCTTTTTTTACTTTCTCCTCGGTACTTCTGCTGACGTTTTGCCTTCATTTGCATAGAACATCTTCAGTGCCGCTACTGCGAAACGTCGGTTCTAACCCGGAGGCCAAGGTGAAGAAAGTAAGGACAATGACTACCGATGTCTAGAAGCTAGATTAATGCATAAAGTACAATTGGTTGGAACAAAATCAGAAGATGAGAACGATGGAAATTAGATACGAATCGGTTATTTTGCCTCCACATTATGAAACACATGATTTTTCTATAGAGCAAGTCCAGCACCATTTCTTAGAATAGTATTCTCTTAAAATTAGCTACCTTCCCAAAGGACGTGGCTATAATTTATTCTTGGAAAGACATCAAATGTTTCCAATTATATTACGGAGAGAATCCATAACGTATGTTTCTTATGGAAATATGAAAGGACTGAGTGTCTTGAACTTTTATCACATTTCTCGTCTTGTCTCTAGCTCAATGCCAACGTTTAACCTTTCAGCAATGAGGATGAATGCCTTGTGGAACTTTTCTCTATGTTGCTTGGCAGATCGTCATTATGAAGACATATTTTTTGAGCATATGTAACATATGTACGATATGTATGTTTTTATTTTTGTCTTTTATTTAGCCTTTAATTTTATTTTAATTTTTATTGTCAGTATTTATGTATGTATGTACCATAAATATCATTTTTGTTTTTGTCCTGTAATTGGTATGTACTATATATACCTTTTGGCAAATACATAAACTATTATTTTTACCATTGTCATTATTGTCATTATTGTAATCAAAAAATGATGCTGGTACTGCAGAAAGATATCAGTTAACTCGTCCCATCATTATAAAATCAAATAAATTAATGAATTAATTATTGTTGGGTTTTGGGGAATATAGGTGTAATTGTTGGTGTCCTCTTATGAGGTATACGAGCATGTTGAAGTTGTATTATGTGCATAATTTAAATTAATTATAATCATTCTAATCGCATCGTTAAATATTAATTTTTTTAAAAAATAAGTCTAATGAATAATGGCAAAAACATAAATAATTCAAAAACACCATGAAAAATGTACCTCATATGTACATATGTAAGTTTAATTTATACCACTATAATAAAAGTGGATTGATATTGAGATTTAAATTATTTAACTTTCCCGGATATATTTCTGGGAACATATCTGAGGGACTTATGTCTCAATATATTGCTACCATTTGAAATTCTTTAAAATGGTACCAAGTAAATATTACTGATTCCTTGCTTTATCTTATGCGTATTAGTAAATATTAGTATTAAGAAATTTTACTGATCAGTGCTAAATACTCTCACCTGTTCGTGTTCTGGATCCAGAGTACCATCCGGTGGCCAAGCATTTAAACTATTGGGGTCCATGCGTAGAGACGGTGATGTTGGTGTAAATAGTCTTGTTTTGGGCGAAGTTCTAGGATTTTTCAACAAATCTGGTCTTTGTTCATGCGAATGGTCATCATTATTCAAGACAGGATTGGTATCGTCTATCCTAGGTTGTATTCCGGCTAAATGGTAACCGCTAGTTCGTTCGTTTTTAAAGCCATTTTGTCTCATAATTTCTTCAGAATTCATAAATTCTCCAGGTTTTGGTTGAACGGATAAAGTCAAATCGGCGGAAGACTTTCCAGCAATACACGTATAGATTCCTTTATCAACATAAGCGACGTTTTGTATCCTCAGAGCTCCTTTTTTAGATACCCTGAATTTTTTGGTTTTAGGCAACGGAGCATGATCTTTCGTCCATTGGATTTTCGTTCGATTGTACCTTTTAACGGGGCATTTAATTTTGACTACCGTTCCAAAGAAAACACTTGCCGCTCCTCCTACTTTCAAGAAGACCTTTTTCTTTTTAACGCTATGTTGTATGTAGGTTGTGTTTGATACATCGATATGTGGTTTATCTGATTCTAAAACACAACTTTTCGTGTTACAAGGTTTTCTTTCTGAAGGCTTGGGTTTGGCACACATAGATGTTGGTCTTACGAGTGTATGATTTTGGGCCATCACTTGCTTACATTCTACTTTTCTTGTTTTTTCGCCTGTTCCGCATGGTTTCGAGCACTTAGACCAATCCGACGTACTCCAGTTTACTGGACAGTCTAATACATTACAATATTGGCGATCAGGGGGAGGCGGTTGTGGACACTCTCTATTTGGAACAACTACTGTATTAGCACCACCCTGGGTTACCTCATGAATACAATTGACTTCTCTAGTTTGTATTCCAATACCACAAGACTGAGAACAAAGCGTAAAATCTGAAAAATTCCATCGCGGAGGACAAGGAAAATCATTACAAGTAAGAATTATTACTTCTGGTTTTTGATCGATCGGGCATAGATAGGCAGAAGTTACTTTTTTAGTATCGTCCCTTACGCAATTTACAATTAATTCTTGTACACCTCCTAAGCAAGTAGCGCTACACTGTGTGTAACCTTGTTTTACCCATGAGTATGTGGTTCCGCCTAATTTTGTATTCGATTCGTGTCTAAAAGGATCGTCTTTAATATCTATTCTCTCCGAAGAGCATGGTTCCATATAACAGCGTTCAGTTTCCGTCGGCTTCGGTCCGCTACATTTATTATCCGGTAGTTTGGCGATGGTTCGTGAGAACTCCAGGAATATTCTACAATGAACTTGTCGTTTTCTTATTCCCTCACCGCAAGTGACGCTGCACGGGCCCCATTCATCGGGGATGAATCTGTAAGAACATCAATCATGTATGCAGTTTGATTAAAGGTAATTGAGTCGCTTGCATTCCGTTCAGTGCAATCAATAAAATTTTATCATGCACTTCTGAATTTTCAAATATAATTTCAAATATATGTATGTAACCCAGAAAGAAACAAGAAGTTGATGTATTTTTCTTTCAGTTATTGAAACTAGTTATTACGAGTTGGTAAATGAAAAAGGGGAATTCATATAATTTTATTTTACATTTATTTATTTTTGCGGAATTTTTTTAATTGATTTTACGACTAATCAAAATTTGCAATACGTACACAGTATAGGTACACGTACATGTTCATATTTTGCCGATGTTGTCAATGTCATTTGGGTTTGAAATTGTTTTCTGCATATTTATCTTATCTCCCCCAGTAGTAAAAAAGTGTATATATGTGCTGTGTTTATGTATTAGGAATTAATTTCTTTTTCCATAAATGTTGATATCTTTGGATCATGTCTAAAATGTTGAATAGCAAAACCGAAGAATAATTGTCTTTCAGGCTAAATAAATATATGCTACAAACCGCTACATGTAATTAACTTTATTAAAGAAATTCGTATTAATTTGATATTTTATCTCATATTATATTTTCTGGATAATTTCTAATTTCCAAAATTTGGAGAAGGGTTTTCAGTTCTTTTTCTTTAAGAAAGGCACTAAAAGCAGTTATATTTTGTACATACGAGGGTGATCTGGTGAAAAATAAGACTCAGAATGAAACTATTTCATTGTTGTATGAAGTTTTTTATCCGAACGAAAGTCGGAATTTGGTAGTAGCAGTAGAAGTTACTAAATTTTGTGAATAATTTCTTCTTTGAATTTCGAAAAATCGTGTGTATATATTGTTGAGATTTTGTTGGGATTCAGGAAAACAGATTTTACTGGACGAAATAAATCTTAACTCTTACTTCAGATTTTGCATTTTCTTATGTGTTTGACCATAATTCATGATACGTGGTACTCACCTTGTTTAGAACTCAAGCTTGTCCAAGTCTATGTATAATAATGTGAATAATGTGATTTCAATATGATCGGAATGGTAAATATTTCTTCGACATCAACTCTTCAGTTGTTTGAAATAATATTGTTAATTAGATTATATATCATTTTCGAAGTTTTTGATGACCCTGGCCGCACATCATCTTCAATGCTTATATCATCATAAGTTTGTTTTCTAAGAAGCATTGTCATCTATAGTTGCATATTAGCTAGAGTTTCAAATGTGTTTAGTCCTTCAAAGATTAAATATTGAAACGCGTCAGAATTTATACATTTCAGGGTTCTCCGTTTAGGCAGTTTATTCATATTGTCGCAACTTTGAAATAAAATGTCAGAAATTAACTAATTATCATCTGTGACCATAAAAAAATGGCATAATTATAATATAATGCTGTTTTTCGTAAAGGTGGTAATAATAATCGAGTGTTATTTCTCGCCAAATCATCTTCACATTGTGAATTAAAATGATCTTTTTAATAATATAACTTTCATAAATATTGTATCTCTCAGGTGAATGCATAAGTTCGAAGCGTTTTTCCCTCAAGAAAAAAAAAATTGTTAGGCATATGTCAAAGATACTTTAACGTTGAAAAATTGTTGAATTAAATTTTAAATTTGTACAAAGATTGTTTTATTTACTGACGAAAGAAAGTGTAATATCAAGCTTTTCCAATATATGCTATTGTTTGGATTCTACTGAGGAGTTATTGCGTCGAAAGTCGCTAAAATCATTTGTGACTTTTAAAGAGAAAACGTGATTGGGGCGAGAACAGTACAGAAAGTTTAGTCGATTTAAAAGGGGCCAGTTTAACAAAAACGATTCTCGATATTTAGAAAGATCATCGAATTTTAATGAATATGATCTGAGAGCTTTAATTCATGATGATTCACGCTAATAAACTCGGGAATTGGCGCTATAATGGACTGTAACCAATTGATCATAATACAATATTTGCATGACATGGGTAAAGCACAAAACTAGGTGTTCGCTTGTCGCATGTTTTGGGCGAAAACAATAAGAATCAGCCTGTCAAAATTTGTGCCTCTTTGCTAGTTACTCATCGCTTAGTTCATCAACAACATCGAAAGTTTTTGTCTCATAAGAACAAAAAATAATGGCTAAGTACTGACAAAAAGCAAAGAAGAATGTAATCATCATTGCTGTGATTTACTGTCAACAACTTCGTCGGCTTGAGGATGCAATTAAGAAAATTGACTGGGAAGACATCGCCAGCATATTTTGGAGTACGATAATTATTGTCTTCATATTGTTAATATTACCTAAATGACTATTCAAGAACTCAGTTTGGAGACCATTCCACATTCACCTTATTTTTCTGAATTAGCCCCGTCAGATTTCCATGTCTTTCGCTATTTGTCAAAGAAATTTCCTTTAATAATGATGTTGGGCTTCAAAATTAGTTTGGCAACTTAACAATCCACCAGATTTCTTTGTGTATAGAATCAAAAAATAGCCAGATTGTTGGGCAGTAATCATAAATAGTGGAAGAAAATATATTCTTGATTAGTTCATGTACTTTGTTGAAAAATTAATAAATTTTGAGTTCTGTAAAAATGCTACAAACTTATGCATTAACCTAACAGAACGATTGCAATAAAAATGGATTAAAGTAATTATTTAAATTGTTCTAAATTTGTATAAATAGTTATATATAATTTGGCAATGGTTCAATTGATATTTTATTCGCGCAGATTTATAGTTGAAAAGAAATTTGAAAAGAGATTTGAAATATGAAAGAAATTTGAAAAAACATTAAAAAAGAAATTAGAAAAGAAATTTTAAAAGAAAATTCAAGAAAAAGGAAAAATTAGAAGTAATCTGGTTCTGTGATGAAATCAAAGTCAATAATAAAACTCAAGAAAGCGAAACTTCTAAAATTCAAAACATTGTTTTACAAATTTTTTTCAGAGAATGGTTTTAAGTAATAACACCGAAAAAGGCGGCTTTGCGAAATTGTTAGATATTGAAAAAAGAATTTTTAACTAAAACATGCCATAGGTAATAATGTATTGCCAAAATCTGTTAGCTGGGAATAATATGCTATAAGCGTCGTAAATTTTCAACTTGATTTGGTTGCATATGCTTGTATTGCTCAATCTGTTAACAGCCCAGAGATAAAATTTCAGGCTCATAGTATTATTAGCATGCGAATAACACTTGAATGAAGGCCACGGTATCCAAAATAGAGCACAACGCAATGATAAAATTGATTAAACATGCAATTCGTAGCTAGTGGTTTCAATATTAGATGATCAATTTTAGCCCAGACTTGGCTTTCAATCTATTTCTTTACTGTTCAGAAATATGAAAGAAAAAAGATCAAAAGAAACATTTTCAGGGTGACAACGAGCCATAGGTAGCGATGACTATTTATTTTAAACTATATTTTTATATTATTATTTTGTCATAGTTATATGTAGCATGCAAAAGTACCTTCTGAACGATTTATATTTTTCACAGAAAAGAAAATTAATAACTTTTCTTTAATAATTAATAATTTCGAACAAATAATAATTTAATAATTATTTAATTTTTGCAAATTCTATTGAAGAAATGTTAAAAATATGACATTAAAAATTTTCTTAAAAGGTTTCTCTGTCAATAATTATCTCATAAAATTTGTATGGCTTGTTCTAATATCAGAAGAGAAAGAGTTAATTTCTGAAATTAGTTCTTAATAAGTTGAGAAGTAAAAGTATTAGGTAGCTTAGGTAAGCATACAAATCTATTCACCATCACTGTATATAGTTGATGTGAAATAAATATTTTAAAATAATATTGATTCACACTTTCATATTACTATTGTTACATACATATATTTAAACACAATTTATAAATTCACAATATATTACTCTTTTGCGAGACGCATATCCTTATAGCTTTATTTTTGATAGCAAACGAATAACCTAAAATTGTTTCTGTTTGTCAAAATAAAAATAATAATGTGTTTTTCAAGTCAAACAGTAGGTGGTAACTTGGTGCTCGTGTGTATTAACATCGTCGAGAACTTCGTTACAATAACTTGTACTTTGGTGTGAGTTTAGAAGGTGAAGGTGTGAAGTGTGCTCAAAATGGCAGGTGCTAGAATAAAGCGAACCTTTGTATATTTACAAGGTTATTGTTTCAGCAACACAGGAAGTTGTTTTCACCTAAACATTTTGTTTCCTTTATGATTTATGGAATTAGTTAAGGCAAACAATAAGAATTTGATTACATAATATATATTATATATAATATATAGTAACCTATGAATAGTCTTTTCAAGATTGTAAATATCAATATGGTCAGAAAATTATACTACATTGTATTTGTTATTATATTTTATACCTATGGAAGAAACTGCTTTTCTTAATTACAATTTGCGAATTATACGTTATACAGAATGTTTCAATAGAAAGTGATTGTTTTGTTATCTCATTAAAACGAAAACAATTGCCAATATTTTGTACCTGTTTTATTTATTATGATACTGATACATGGAAATTATATTTTATGTAAATGTCCAATTTGATTATTCCTATATGCGGTTATTTGCATAGCCATACTTTCCATGACTTTCACATATAAATCTGGATGGGTTTCGTTAATGACGCGTTGTATGTACTTTTAGGATCAAGAATTTTTGCAGGCTTGTTAGCGAATTTTTCTTTTAATGTAATACCAAGGAAAGAGGTGTTAGTCGCACGAATTTTTTTGTAATTAAACCATGTGTTTCACTTGTAGTATAGTAGGTAGCGTCATTCTACTAAAATCATATATCGCCATTTATTTCGTTCAATCTAGGTTGAAAAATTTATTGTTATGATCAAGAATGCCATCTACAGGAAACGCAATTCCATCTGGATTTTCGAAAAAAGTACGGTCCAATAACACCACCTGCTCAAAAGACACCAAACTGTAACCTTTTCCAGACGCATTTGTTTTCCCTGAATGACATCAGGATTTTAAAAGTCGTGGTGAAAATAAGCTTTATTATTTCCGATAAAAAAAGAAGGCTAACTGTTTGCTGTTTTCGCATCCAGTTAGTATAGGCATTGCAGGGCCACTATGCGTTAAACTGCGGGTTTTTAATAGACGAGATCTTGAGATCTTGAGTCGCATCACACGAAGTCGAAATTTTGGGGTTTCAGCCATGGCAGCGATACTATTCTCAGAATGACCACTACGTGCAAGAATTGGTTAGTTCTAAGTCAAACTCAAATTTTTCTATTAACTTCTTAATGGTGTTGACTAGTGGCACGCGATTAAGTCCAAATTTTATACATAATTTTAGTTGTACTATTACATACGAACCATGATTTTCATAAGTTTTCACGATTGTCACTTGTTTTTGCACTACGTAACGTTACACTATTACTGTGCTGTATCTCTATAATACAAAGGGTACTAAGAAAGTTTTGCAATACAGCTTTGTTTATTTAATTTTTTAAAAGAAATTTCCTCTACACCCAATCCTCCGAAACCAATCTTTAAACCAGTTCTGCCAAGTTTCACTAGAGAGTAAAGTACACTCGTTGTCCCAAGCCCGCAGAAGGTCCTTATCACTGGAAAACCGCCTTCCTTTCAATCCTGTCGTGGTCAAATATTCGGTGCAGGCTTTGGTGCGGTGAGCTAGAGCATCATCGTGTTGGAGGAACCAGGTGTCCATTCTTGATGTTGGCCGCAGGTTATTCATAGATCCAATGACTTTAGGTAGGCACTGTTCAGTATACCACTTAGCTGTGACTGTCTTCTGTGTGTCTAAAACGACGCGTTCCACAATTTCACTCGATTTGAAAAATACAGCTTCTTTTTCTTCTTTACAGATCGTGATTTTCTGACAACTACGGGTGTGTCCTCATCATCAAAGACCCAAGCTTTGTTTTGAGCTTTGGTCGACACATCGTAGTAGTACAGCCAAGTCTCGTTACCTGTCACGATGTTGTTCACATACCGAGATTGTCCCTCATTAAACTTTTTTAGCATCTCCCCTCACCAAGTCACACGTCGTGTCATCTGTTCTTCAGTCAGTCGATGCGGCACCCGGAGAGAATAAATTTTCTTCATGTGCAAATGATAATGCAGAATCGAGCGAATTGCTGGTGCATTTAGGCCTGAAGTACCCTCTATCTGTTGATAGGTCACTCGCCTGTCCTCGGTAGGCATTTTCCTCACAGTAGTAACGCTTTCTTCCGTAACTGACGTTCGTGGCCTTCCCGACCTCTCGGCATCCTCCACAGTTAAATTTCTCCTTTGGAATTCTCTATACCACCTGAATATCGTTGTGCAATGTGGACAAACATCACCTAGTGCAAGAGTCATTTCTTCGAAGCACTGGTCTATGTTTAAACCACGCTCAAAATTATAACGCAAAACTGCCCTCATCTCATTTCGTGACCACGATGCCATCGCAAGTACTCTACACTGTCACTGCTAATGAATAACTGAGCCCATCGACATGGCGCGGCGGCTACTATGCACGTGCGAACATGTATCAACATGCAGCAACAAGCAGCTTCCTACGATTCATTGTTGGGTCATATTGCAAAACTTTCCTAGTACCCTTTTTAAGTATGCATAATTTCAAACGTCAATGCCATGTGTGTAAAAGATAGCGGATAATTCAAAATAGTCATTTTTTATTGAAACAACCATTATTCGAACGTTTTAATGCACTCTTCGAAATTTAGAATAATTTTTTTTATACGCGGCTGTTGCAATTTTGTCTAGTTTTTATTATTAATTTTTCTACACGAATCTATGTCTCTTTACGCTATTTTTCGTTTTGTCGTCTGCCTTTTCATCGCTCTGGTACCTATTAAACGCTCCCAAAGTCTTGTGTTGCTTCTGTTTTATTTTCTAGTAGAAACTTTTGTAAAAGCGTATACCCAAGAGCTCTTATTACGTCACGTTTGTTGATTACCATTGCTTATTGCTATAATCGTTCTATCTATTCATGTGACTACTATTTTTTTAACAGCGTATTTTTCTCAATATTTTTCTTTCTCATCTCTTTAATATTTGTTTTAAGTATGCCGTTTTTAGCTTAATTTTGTGATTCTTTTTTAAATTCTTGTTACGCCATTTCACATGCATTTATGATATGGTGTGGAAACCTTTCTCACCTTTTTTGCATATTTGAAAAAGCTTTTTTAAATTTTATTAGATCGTATTCTTAAAGAGCGTTCTTTCTTTCTTGTATTCGTCCAAGTTATTTAAAAATGCAAGTTTCTCTTGTTCGCTGTGGGACTTCGCATAACTCTCTTCCAGTGTCAGATATTCATAGTGTCAGTTTTATTGTTATTAAAGCCCTAAGATTAGTCTTTATGAAATGCCATGGGAAGCTCGGGACCCGAACCCGCGATCTCATTCTCTCCGGCAATGTGCCATCACCACTGGAGACAGTGAATTCGAGCTTTTTAACGTGCCATAAGTTGCATTATGGAAACAGTTATTAAATGAAAACCCACAATAGGTGATTAATTGTATATAATTATGCGCTTTTACGATGAAAAATTCTAATTTTAAACGCTTTTTACATTATCTCCGCCATTTTAAGTCTATGGAATATTTCCTTAGCACACACCGTTTTAAACCATTCTCTCTTAATTTATAAAATTATGCACTTTTTCGCCATTTTCTTCATCTTTTCAATTATTCGACTTGAATGTTGACTTATCATCCACATCACTTTTTCTGAGTTGTCATGACTTGTGTTGGTAATACAAAATTATCTCCGCCATTGTAAATCAATGGAATATTTCCCTAGCACATACCGTTTTTAACCCAAAGGTTGGTGTTTTTTATGCTTTATTCATTTTTCGATTGAGATCTGTACACTGCTTTCGCTTAAATACAAAACATCTTGACTTCCAGTCAAGGAAATGTAATGTTTATAGTTAATAATATAGAGCTATTTCAATTATTTTCGGAATAGAAAGTGCACAGTCTTGAGTGCTGTTTCATCATTTTCCTCTTATTTTCGTGAAGTATTAGATTGTATCAAATAATTGCTTGAAGATCTTCAGGATTGCCTAGAAGATGTGAACTTTGTATATACCTTAGTGTTGCTGTATTTTGATGATAATGATAATATAGGTGTATAACATAAGCTGCTTAAGCAAGTTTCATATTTCAATATATTCATGTATTTTGATTTTAGAACAATGATTCGAACCATAGAAACTATAAAAGGAACTTAAGAAAATATTATCTACCTGATTTTGAAGTTTATTGCATTAGTTTGTTCTTATTAATTTGACATATGTATTAATTAACTTTTTTTATATTTTTTATATTATTTTAACCAATTTCATATAGACTCTATGAGTCATATTTGAATTACTATTTGTTTATAGTATTCCGTAAGAACTTTAAACATCGTGTTTATGTGAAAACAACTCTTCAAATTAGTGTAATAGAAGTAGTGCATTATGTAGAATTAAAAGGACTAACACCAAAAGGAGGATAAGTTTCAGTTAGAATAAAGAAGAAAAAAATGTATTGAGGAGTATATTAATTTGTATATTTTATTACGTATGTGTTAAAAATATGTTACTTATTCTCATTTTGTGTCGTGTTCAGAGTTTCAATAAATATAAAAAATAACGAACAAATAAACAAAACTATAGTAGTAGAAAGTATAGAAGAAGCAAGATGTATATGAAGTACCTCACATATACCCAACCGCAGGCAAAGAACACTTTGAAATTGCTGAAAATACAAGCACACTCAGCGACATGTAGAGAACATTGTGTCAGTAATTGGGATTTAGGAGGTTTAATTAAATGTCAGGGGGTAGTGGTAAGAGAGAAAGCGAGAACTATTTTACGCGTAACAACTTTACCCTGAGTTATTACGCTCATCAAAAATAAACGAGGTAGATTTTTTGACGTCCTGTATTTAATGAAAACTTCATTACCAGAAAATTATTTCTCTGTAGAAAAATAAAAGGGAAACTACTGCGTATGTCTACAAACATTTTTAAAGTAATTTAATATCAAACTATATGTTCGGTAATTTCCAAGAGAATTCGTATTAAGTATCATAAGTGTTGCTAAACAAATATGTAGCGAAAACTATAATCTTCGAAAAACGCTACTTTGTATGAGAATTATGTTTTTTTTTCAGAGCATAATAGCAAAATAACTTTTGTTGTAGCGAATTTTAATAACATTTAGCAGCCATTGTATATTAATTTTGCTTGAATGCTTTAAATATTACAACGTAGTTGTATATACAAGGTAGTTCCTGCAACGCGTAACAGACAATAACTTTGTAAAAATTGAATGGCATTATAGCTTTGCACATGTTCTTCCAATTAACGTAGCTTGGTTCCGAAAAAAAACTGTTAATCAGAATTTTATTACATTAAAACAAAAATACACTGCTCAAAGCAATTAAACCTGGCTTGCATTGCGTTTATCGAATTATCCAAAAGTTCTTAAGGAACCCTTAGCTATTCTACTTAGCTACTGTTGTTCTTGTGATACAACACGAGTAACAATCCTACAACCCAAGACATAGCAAGCATGCTCGACAGTATTTAAGTCAGGATAACACAGAGGCCAGTCCATTCTGGTGATTTCATGTTTCTGAAACTAATGTAATAGGCGATAAGATTAGCATGGTGACGACGAGCACTATCGTTCATAAAAATGAATTTTTGACTGACCGCATCAGAGTAAGGAATCACTATACGAGTGAGAATCTTATTCATATGGCGAACAGCAGTCGAAGCTCCATAATGGGTCAGTAGATTCCAGCCAACACCATAATACCTATGTCATCTTTGTACCAGGATTACTTTAGGCAGGTTATAAGCTAAACCTGGATTCATCGTAAAAGGAAACCGGAGCCCAATTTTCACGTTCTTCTATCCACGATCTACGCACTCACATATAGGAATATAAACCACTGGTAGACGAGCATGCAGATCGACACTATGAATGCGGTTTATTATGGTTTGAGTCGGTACTTGGTGTTGTCTAGCTGTAGCAAACTGATTTCGTAGCTGAGTTGCATTCACGTGCAACGCCTATGGGTTAATATCAGCAAATAGAGGTCATCCATATCGCTAGTGCTGAATTGTTGATAGTATGGTTTCTATGAACATCTTTCGTCTCCAAAAATAAAACACTTGTGAAGACGGGAAATGACACTGAGACTTTCTGCGTTTATCCAGCTTCCAACCTGCCAATAGCCCGCCAAGCTACGGAATTGGAGAGACTATGTTGTTCAGTCATTTTACATTCACTTTTAACAAAAACCTGAAGTAATAATAGTAACAGAATCAATTTACTCACTAATGTTAGAACGGTTGTGCCTCTTGCGTTTTATACGTGATTAACATGTATCATTACAATGCGTTGAGACAAGTCTGTGCCTGCATACGCACAAACATCGCTTGGTATGTATAAAACAAAATTTATACTGAATATTGCAATTATACGTTAATAACGTAACTGTTTTGTAATATACTCTAATTGCTTTGAACAGTGTATTTACAAACTTTGTTACATGCAGTACTTTGTAAAATTAACAATATTCGTTAAATTAAAGTTTGTTATGTATAGGTTAAATTTTTTTCGTTTTCGACTTCCAATTTTTTTTTTAAACGAAATAATATGTTTTTATAATTTATATTGAAAAGAAGATTCCTTTTTAGGAAATTCATGGTAAGAAAGGTGTATAAAAATAAAAATTTATTTATTTAAAATAAATTATAAACTTGGTTCAAAACGGCTACCTCTTTGTTCATGGTTGGCATTATAAATGCATTAAGAGACATTGTTTGTCAGATTAGGTTACGTTATTTTGATAAGTACAAGCGTCCCCGCTGAAAAAGTAAAAAGTTTAATAAAAAAACAGCAATAAGTATTCAATACGAGCCCTTTCATTTTCGGTACACAATACGACTCTCCACTTTATATTATTCAAGTCATTTCTTTAATTCTGTGGTGTCATTCTCCCATAAAGTGAGAGCTCTAGCACACAATAAAAATTGTATGGACATTTAGTTCTTTTTCAAGAATGAACTGACATTCCGTATGGAAGTTGTACTTAATGCGAAAGTTTTACAATATATTTTTTAGATGATCCAGTTATTGATTCTTCACCATCTGCGATATTTTCGGTTGTCAGTTTTGCCACCACCCTGTTTCTTGAAAATTTTCAACAGATTGTTGAACCATATGCTACCAGGTTGATGTATAAGTTCATAGCCTAGTGAACTCAAAATTTATTAATTAATTTTTTAACAAATCAAATACGTGAACTGACTAAGAATTCTCCTTCATTATTTATGATTACTTCTTGAAGATCTGGTAATTTTTTGATTCCATGTCCGAGAAAATCCGGTGGCCAATTTTGAAGCGCGACATCCTTACTAAAGGAGATACCTCGATCAAAATGGAATAATTTCCCTCCTCCACAACCGAGAATGAGTGTTATCGTGTCGAAAAATTATTTAATGATGGTTGCTCGGTTTTGATATTTTCCTAATTGCGTCCTCAAGCCGACGGATTTGTTGATAGCAACTCTCATTAATGATGGCTCATTCCTCGGAAACAATTTATAGTAAACAACATCCTCCCAAAACTCTATGAACTTACGGATAAACCTAATGGTAGCGCAACTTTACCTTTTCAATACGGCAAGGTGAAACTAGTAGAGGAAACTGTAGGGCGGGGATGATCTCAACTGAGAACGTTGGTGTTTTGTTTAAGAGAGCAGATTGTGTTTGCAAATAGAAATGCACTTTTTACGAGTTCGATTGATCGCAATTGTGTAGCGTGCATTTCGTATACGTTACGAAACTCTTCTTCGAGATACTAATTCTGCCAAGGTTTAGTTCGTTCGAAGATATTTTATTTGATTAAATAAAAAGCATGTAGTTCTATGGCGTGCCTGGTATAAAAGTGCGATAAGCTAACAATAATGTAAAAGAGATTGAGGTACCATGAGCCGTAAATGCTCAGGGGTATATTTTGTAATATTCGTGCAAACATTTATAAATATATATACATACTAATTAAATGCAAATGTATGTGAGTTTTTAATATATTAAAATACATAAACGCAGAAATATAAAATAAATCTATTATAAAATATACATATATAAATAATATATATAAATATGTATATATATAAATACATATATAAATAATATAAATAGAATAAAACTATCAATAATTACTTATTATTTTTAGTTTTATTTTGTAAATAAATTTAAAACATGTAATGGTTAAATTAATATTGATGATACAGTTCTAATTAAGACTGTCTCTATTATTACTCTTTTACAATAATCCAATATTAATAAAGTACCTGGCATAAACTATTTGAAATGTTTGTATGTATGTATTGTAAGTAAGGAAAATATCGTTCTTAAGGAAACACTTTTACACGTACTATCCTCAAGGTCAGTGTTTTCTCCATCGCTTTCATTTACATTAATTGCAACTGTCTGATGAATATTGACATTTTCTAAATGTACGTTTTTTAATTAATTTATATGTCTAATGCAATTTTTTCATTTTTCTGACATTATATTAGCAATCGCTTTTCGAATATGATTTAAATATATTCTTGACTCCAAGTGAAGTCGATCGGATTAAACATACAGTAATATGTCGGCAAACATAAAACAGTGTATACTGCGATCATGGTAATTTTTGTAGTTTTCGTAGTTAATTTACCTGTCATGTGTGGCATGAAGCATTGTCCATGACAATGCATTTCTTTCGAGTACTACTGTTAGAGATTTTTCTGAAACCACTCTTCAATTAATAGTGCTGTCGTATCTTCGTGATAGTCAAGATTACAGTTTCAGTCACTTTCAGAACCAGCGTTTAAAATAATAATTCTTTTCCCTTTGGAAGGGGTATATATAATAAACATGCTTGGGAAACATCAATTCAACCTTTTTTCATGGTATCGTGAATATCAGACCAATTTCGTCCACGTAACAAAAACTGGCTTTCATCTTGGAATTTTTTCATGTCGATTAAATATTTTTGGGAGTAATTTTTGAATGAATGCTCGGTGACTCCATTATAACATGTTGTTTGTCTATTCTCCTAAATTGGAAACCATTTTGCTTTAATGTTCGCCATATTGTTGTTCTAGAGGTTTCTATTTTGGTATTTTCTTTAACTTCCTTTTGTAAGATATTTAATGTAGCAACTTCATCCTGCTTGTACATACTACATACTATTCGTCGAATAATTTTTCTTGAAGATCCTTCATCACTTCTAACTCTTCTTTCCGTAATATTATGTTTCACACTATTATAAGCTGTCTTATAATAGACACCAGTTCTTCCGACGTTTTTTCTATTATGACCTTTTTGTGTAACTTCTGCCTTTTCTTCTTGTAAATTATTATACCCATTTAACAGTATTTGCTTGGTTTGAACTACTAGATGAATCTTTTTAGCGCCACTATTTATACTGTACTTCATGGAGTTAGTTATCGTTATTTATTTCATATTGCTCGACCTCCCTGTTTTCGTCCCAAGGTCTTCACATTTTTTTAATAATAAAATACATCTTTCTCATCGGACAATTTATATTTTGTTATTAATGAAATGTATTACTTAAATGCAAGAAATGTTAAACTGTACCATTCTAATTATACGACATTAAGAAATTACTATTAAATTTAATTTCAAAAATTTATAAACATAAATAAGCAAATCAAGTAAGCTTACTTAGAGACAATCTACTTAATTTTCCCTCTGGATAAAAACGTAAGGAATAGCTCACATCTTAGATATGTTTACGTTTCATTAAGCGCTGACCTCAGGGGGTGCTATAAAAGTACTGACCTGAATAGTTATTTAAATTAAAATATCTTGAAACGAACTATCAATTTTAATGTGGATGAAGACCTTCAGGACAACTAGAAATGTATCCCACACATACCAGTAGCGAGATGGGCCGTTGAAACTCTTGCAAACATTGAAGCAGTTCGATGTTACTTTTACAATCTCCTGTGCGCTACACGAATGGTCAACAACAGACTAGAACTTACGCAAAGCGATTCTGTTGCGCGATAGACAGAATGCGAAATGTTAGTTGGCACTGTACCTAATTTGTGTTTTTCAATCAGACACATTTTCACCTTTCAAGGAATATTAACAAACAAAATGTGGAATATTGTAGCGATATCAACAGGGTGGATCAATAGAGACCCCTTCATTCGGATTGGATCACAGTTTGGTGTGCATTTTTAAGAGTAAGGATCATTGTACCCTACTTTTCGAAGAGGACAATTGCATGGTAACTATATTTCTTCTGTGGCAATAATTGAAAATTTTTTTTCTGCTATATCTCCAAACTATAGATGGATGTAGGCGTAGTATGGCTTCAGCAGAATAGGGCCACGACTCACAAATCGAAAATTTCAATGCGCCTTTTGAGTGAAACCTTCGTCGGCGGCTAATCTCCAACATTGGTGACATTTCATAGCCGGTACCCTCGCTAGATTTAACCCACTGCGATTTTTTTGTGTTGGGCTATCCCTAACATATTGTTTGTTACAACTGTTTCATCATAATTGACGTTTGGTTTGCTATTTCTTGTAGATGCATTATTGGTGTTGAACTCCACGAGGAGAATTTTATTAGAATATTGCAACAGCCATAAAACAAAGGAAACAATGGAGATGTTAGGTAATCTTTTGATAATCGCGTAGTAGACCTTTCATTTATCCGCATTTAATAGACGATACTCACACCGTCTTCATAGAAGAGAACTTATCGCAGCTCTTCGAAGTGTATGTAAAGTAACTACATGCATCACAAAATTTAAGAAATGCCTTAATTTACATAAAGCGAAGAGTCGTGTTATATGAAAGAACTCACTTTGACTATTTATTGTAGCTGTTTTTCATTATGAAATTTTAAAATTAAAATAATTAGAAAATTTCAAATAAGTTCAACAAAGGATTAAAAAATTTCACTCGCCGTTGTATTTGTAATAAAATTGCTTCTAAAATAATAATAAAGTAGAAATTGGTAACAAAATTGCGTGTACTAAAACGTGTGTTTTCATTCAAAATTTATTTGTAGGGGACGCTCGAAATTAGAAGGGCAAGTGGATAGTTATGATGTATTTGCATATCAAAATGATTCTCTCTTTGAAAGCAAATGTGTTTACGTAATTTTTCGTATATATTTTTGGTTTCAGTTTTATTAGGTCTGGGTATTTTTATGTTCATTTCTGCTTTTTAACTATAAAATGGTATTCCTTTTATTTTTCTATATATTAGCTAAGGTAAAAAAAATTATAATAATAAAGAGTGATAAGTGAATATACAAAAAGGTCAAAAAATGTCGACACAAAAGATAGCAAGTAATTGTTAGGGCAAAGAAGTAGTCAAGCACTTACGACGTGTCTCCTTTTTATCCTATTTTATTATTAAATTGTATCTAACAAGATATATGCGGTTAACAAAAGCAACATCAAAAGCCCCCTAATGAAATAAGGACGGAGAATACACCCCCTAGGTACTTACGTGCTTTCGGAGGGTACCACTTGTTCTCCGATGAGTCGTTCGGCGATGGCGGGTGGTGGTGGAGGATAAGGTTGAATCAGTGGTTGCGTATGGTAGAGACCGGGCATTAGTTCCTCACTGTGTTCGTCCAATGTGAAAGGACATTGTATGCCCGTCGAGCAGGGTTTCGACTGGGTAGGTTTTGTGTGTGGCGAGCACAAGTTGCTTAGTTCGTCTTTGAAGTCTCTGCATTCCACGACCCTGACCTGTATTCCCTCGCCGCACGACACTGAACACTAAAAATAAAAAAAATCCATGAGAAATGGAAAGAAAAACTCATATCAAATTCATTTGTAATATCTATCATGTAACCTTTCACATATGTGTCACTAATTTTACGCGAGGCTATATTAATTTTACTTCTAACAGAAAATATTAATCATCTGTAGCATTTCATTTAACATAATCACATTTAATTTTTATGCTTATATACAATATTAGCAAATCTACTAGAGAGCTTGAAAAAGGTTTTCTTTTGTTTCGTGTCTATGTAAATATTCGTTAGTTTCATGAGGAAAATTAATTAATATGTAATAAGAAAATATCTGTTTCGGACAGCAATCGTCTAAGAGAATTTTTCTAGAAAATGAATTATTAAATTAAATTCAGTGTTGTCTAATTGTAAGTTATAGTATGAAGCAACTATAAAGGGTAAATACGTAATTTTCAATCTGGGGACCCCTCCCCCTAGCAATCACTATCTAATTGAAACCTACTTTACAAGGAAAACATTTTCATTGTCTTGTTCTCTCTTATCAGTAATATTATTATCAAGCGTCCATGGTTAGGAAGGCAAATAATTATTTATAATTATTTGGGTAAAGATGTTATTGTTTATTCACGTAAATGATGTGGGCAATGTAGTTTCTTGTTTATAAAAGTGTCACTATTAAGTTAATTCTTTTCTGAATTCGTAGAAAGTAAGTCCAACTTACATATTTTGACGTGCTTCACAATATTTTAAAATTTGTGCAGCAACTGCTTTTTTATTATCGTATTCGTCGTTTATATACCGTGAGCAATTTGATCTGTCTGTACCTGGTGACATAAAAACTTTTAGATTACACAATTTTAAATTTTATTATTTTGCTGATACTTTTTCAATATTTTCCTTTAACTTTGAAGCATTTAGAGTAACAATCGTGAAGCGTCATAATTCCATTATCATAATTATTCTCAAAATATTGCTCTATTGCTGCAATGAACTCTTTCTTCCACTCCTTCCCAGTAAGTAAGTTTTAGTTTGAAATATCAATTAATTAATTTTTTCCAGCTTCCTTGACGTGAGAAGGCACGTCTTGATGAAAGAGAATTATTTTATGAGTCGTTCTAAATTATTCATCAATTTATCTGTGGTAAACGGTTTGGCTCATTGCAGAATAGTCTATTGTAAGTTATCTCTTTTGGATTTTAAAAATCGTAACCATTACTTTACCCGTCGATGAAAATGTCTCGAGTTTATTTGGAGGAGGGCTAATATGATACGTCTACTGCCGTTTGGATTCAGAAAGATAGTGACGAGGCCAGGTTTCTTCATAACAGACTCAGCTTTTTTCTTGCTGAACAACTTGAAATTATAACTTGTTCAGATTCTTTCACGTTTTTGGTCACAATTCAAGATGCATTACACACCTTGCTGACAGCTTAGAACTGTCCAAATATATGTTTAAATTTTATGTACGAGATCGGTGCCGTACATCTAGCTATTGCCTTGATGTCAATTTTTTCTTTCGTTCGAAGCAATACCATTAATTTTATTGATTATATTCCACGTTTTTGCAGTCACCTTTACTTATATCACTATAACTCAGGAACAAATTTTGGCTATCGGGGAAATACTGTTATCCAAAGTTTATTGCATATCAGTAAAAATTTCAGGTGTGTTTTTCTTTCGAAGATAAATACTAAATGAATCTACGAATAGCGACAATTTTAGGATTCACCATTTATGCTCTTTATTCACATTGTCGTATGTTTCAAATCGAATGTCAAAAATTAACCAAATGTCACTGATTGCAATAAAACGGGTAGTGGAAGTGGAATATAATTCCTGAAAGATGGCGCTAGTAATCGACCATCACTTCCTACCAAATCATCCTCGCATATAAGTTAGGTAGTATTTATAAATTCGTTGACAACTATAACTCTTTAATTATTTGAAATTCACTTTGTAACCCTTTCAACTGTTTCCTTATAATTTTTAACTTCGTTTATATCTCAGTATGTCAGTATGTTGATAATTTGTTCTACCGTATGAATTTTATGTAATTTAGAAAATACTATATAATTATGAAAAATATTTGAAAGTAATTTATTGCAAGTTAAGGAGAGTACAATGGAGAGTATAGAAACGTGAAACAAGAAATATGATTGTTATTGTTGTAGGAAGGTGAGATACTGACATATGAGACATTCTGATACATTTCAGTTTTGTTTAGACTATATGACAAAGTTATCTTCCTAATTTAGTCAAGGAATGGAGTAAAAGTGAAGACGTTTGTCATAAAATATCATTTGTGTCGCAGTAATGCCTTCCGAGTTATTGAAATTTATATGATATTGATTAAATTTAATGTACTCTATATACATATGTATATATGTATGTTTGTTTGATGTAATTGTTATTGTAATATATTTGTTTTTCCTTTTTTGACAGTTTTATTACAAATTTTTGATCTTTTGGTCTTCTTAATTCTTAACTTTTCAAATATTAAGTAAAACACTGTTTAATCGATTAAAGTTAATATAAACTCTTTCAACAATAATGCCTGTATTTTGTATAAATATTTCGACAACTAAGTTGTCATCATCGGCAGGTAATTAATCACAGTGTAGCACCTGGAACCACGGCAAAACCGACACAGAAACAAGTCCGTACCAGACATCGTCGAAAGTCAAACACACACGCTTCGAAGGTGTAAATCTGGTAGAGACTTTATGTCTGTGCGGGTTTGCCAGATGCGACACTGTGATTACTTAGCTGTTGATGATGACAACTCAGTTGTCGAAATGCGTACACGGAAATTGGAAATTATTCTGTAAAGGGGTTATATTAATCTTAATTAATTACTTTAATGAACCGCGGTCTCTATTAAAGTTTACCTTAAAACACTGATCATTTACAACGTTTCATAGAGAATTCATTACATACTCAAGTGCTTGCACAAAGCAAGTATATATAGAGTAACATGTGCATACGTACATGGCCTTTTTGCGTCAATATATGTAAAAAATGTTACATAATTTTAAACATTTGAGAATATAATAAATACATTGCGAAATATTGTGAAGAAACAGCAGTTTATTTATTTCTTAACGAAATGTTTTGAAATAAGAAAGTCGAAGCGTCCAAAAATTGAAAACCAAGATGTATAATATACTATATAATGTCTTTTATGCTGATTGGTGATTGTAAAGATACCGCCATAATTGCAAGGGTTACGTTCGGACAACATCTGCATTAGAAAGATGCATCGAGGTACATTGATATATTTGTGAAAGCACATTATATATAATATAATATATCATATGTACATCAACGTGGCTCTTTTTGTATTGATATGCTGAACGGGGTGGGGTATATTATGACAATTTGCTAAGAAGAATATATTACTTTCTTATGTATATCCTTTCTATTTTATGATTTCCACTTATAAAAAGAAAACACAACGAGCATTTTTCAATGAAGACAATAATAAGCAAACTGTAAAGGGTGTTAGTCTTGTTATTTTATAGCTTAGATTAGTAAAATTTCGCAAGCTGTATGCCGACATCAATAAAATTTAATACGATGATCCAGAAACACACTTTGAAGAATGTTTTACGAAATCTTCTAGGAACATATTGTCAAGCTGAAATACTTGCTTATGAATATGCAATTCATTGTCAAAAAACCGTAACCGCCCCAAGTTGAGTCACATAAAATAGCTAGTAATGTGGTAATGAAAAAATATTTGAAAAATAAGAATTCAATTCGGGTAAAAGATGCAATAATGTTTTTATCTTTGAAAATTCAACGAACTGCATTTTACTGATTTGGAATGAAAATAAATTTGGCAATTAATTATAATTATATTATGATTAGATAATTTATGAAAATCCACAAAATTTTGAAAAAATGCTAAGAGAGAAAAAATATTAAATTAAAATTGAATCAATCTACTTTTCTTCTTAGGAGATAAGTAATTATTAACTACTATCTTTGGTAACACCATATTAACACAACCGGGCATTTACATCTCCGATTCATTCAAGCAGAATAGATATTTGTACTTTAATAAGAGTGAATATTTTTAATTCGGGAATAATTTGCTTCACATTTAGAATGTGAACTATTTATAATTGCTCTAATATAACAGTGATCTTACACGGGATTAAATTTTATAATGTGATAAATAAATGCTAATTCAAATTCAGTTTATATGGTGCGTTGCATGTATCATATATGTATGTATACGTATGTAAATCGAGTTGGGTTAGGTTGTGTGGAATTAAATAGTTGCCTGGTTAAGTATAGAAAATACCAGTTGATTAATGTACGGATAATACATTAATCAACTAAAAGTCGTCTTTGTATTCAGTCCTTTTTTATTTTTTATGTTGAAGTGAACTCTATAAGTAGACATAAACTCAATTTATTAGACTAGATATTTTGTTTGTATTAATGGGAATAATCTATTAAATGTATGGTACAAACAAATTACTGCCGAATAGGTGAAATAAGAGAAAAAAATTGTTATTGATTTCAAAGAAAAATATTTTTATGAAAGTTTTTTTAGAAGAAATTTCAAAAACATGGAAAAAAAGTTTGTCTGAGTAATCAATAATAAAAAATACTTTCCTTCTGTCATGCAACGCTCTGTATACGTGTACATATATGTGTGTTACAAATATTCTTATATATTCTATCCAACAGTAGTTTGTCACAGAGTTGGCTATATCATGACAAATTTGTGGAATTTTAATATAATCAAGAAAGTGCTTTACTCACCCCGGACCACTGGGAAGTGTGCCATTTAGGGCAGTCGATTTGATTACAGACTTCCTGAAATCTGGGTTTGTGTCCAGTGCATTTTCCTTCGTTGATCTATATAAAAATTAAAAATCAGCATAAAATCAAGACTGCTTTTAGAGTTTTATTAAATTCTTTAATATGTTGCAGAATGTAATTACGAAACCACGATTTTATTGTGATATGATTCTAGTATATATGTATGTACAGTCTATAGAAAAAGATATTTCTTTTTCCCGGACTTTCCTCCCTGTTAACAGTTAATTATCAATAGTACTTTACAGAGGAATCTGAACATCCTCACATTCAAAATATGTAAGCTCGTAGTATTAGTTGTGCTGACACATTCGAGGTAAAAAATGATACAAGGCAAAAGATTATTTAATATAATAGTTGTTTTTCCATTTTTCCTTGCAATGATACTAAATGTATTTGATTTGCAATGAAATCGAAACAATCGTAGGGAACTATAAATAAATAAATCCGCAAGTAATATCAAATCACGTAACAATAATGAATAAAAACAGACAATTGGTGAATTGGATTGAACTTTTTTTAAGTGCACACACATAGTTGTCATTTCTTAATAAATTTCCGCGCTTTCTCTGTTACATCTAGGGAGTTATATCCCGACAGGCCTCGGTAATTCGATTTTTGAGATTGTCAACATTTTCGGGAGTCGCTATATAAACTTTTTTTTAGATATCCCTAGACAAAAGATCTAAAATGGAAAGATCGCACGACTTAGCCGTCCAAGATAGAGCCGTCGTTTTTCTAAACATATGGAGTAAAATACATATAACATCTAGATAATTACGAGGAGGTACCTCGTTTCTGTTAAACGTATTTAATGGAAAGTCTATACGTTTCAAAGATAGAGATTCAATACAAAGTCATGCACGGTAAAATTTGTCTCTTATTTGCGTTGATCTGTCATGCTCATTTTTTCAATAATTCGTCTAGCTTCTGTAGTAGATAATTAATAGGTAGTTAATTTACTTAATTATTTTTCATATTACATGACGCTGCATTTGCTGTTGTTGGAAACCAAAATCGTCAGTTCTGCATAATTCATGTGGCAAGAGAAATTTCACAAATAGATCGGCATTGACGTACCGTGAGATTCAGACATTCCTAGGGATTGTCACGAAACATCATAGATCAGGCTTGACATGAACATATGCCTGTTGGATTCTGTATAATTTGATTAAAACTCAAAAAAGTCCCGCGTCAAACGATGACAAGAAATGCTTAAAAAATTTAACCGAGTTGTTTCGAAATACGTATACAACATTGTATATGGTAAACAAAATAAGGTTCAGAAGGTCTTGCAGTCCTTAAAAAAGGGTCGTGGAATTTTTAATAATAAAAGTAATTCATGCCATTTTTCCGAACCCCTTGTAAGGGTGAGTTATTATTATGCCTGCACTCATGGTGCGACTTAAGATCCTTTCCGGGAATATACAAGGAAGTCTATTAAAAAAGTGACACAATGATGAGTACTAATAATTAGTGTTAACCCAAAATATATTAGGTATAGTCGAAAGTTGTAAATTATATACATTATTGATGCAAAAACTAGTTAATCACTTTTGGACAAACACAAACATTTTTGCCAAAAATTATTTTATCTTCCAACGTTTCCTTCTTGTAAATTATTACGATTAGTTCACTAACATTTACGTCTTTTTATTTCATTGGGAAAGTAAGCTTCGTCAAATTGTTCGAAATATGCCTTGGTGTTAATAACTACCTCCTTACTTCATATAAATCTATTGCTACTGAGGCAAGTTTTTAGGTTTGCAAAAGGAAAAAGTTTAAAGCGGCAAAATTTGCTAATAGTTCATGAATTTGTGCCATCGAAACAGTCGAAGTTATTTTATTGTATTTAATTGTGAATTGAAATTATCGGTATAATAATAATAATAGTATTAAAAATAATAATAATAACTTAGGCCTTCGCATCCTTCAACAGTTTAACGTCAATTAAAGGGGGCTTTGGCAGACCATGAGTTATTATTATGTCCACGTTCGAGGTGCGCCTTAAAATCTTTGTCTGTCAGTATTTGCTTAAACGGGAAAGCCACGAAAAATCTTTCCGGGCAGCAGGGCACGGGTTCCAACCCGAGACCTCCGGCCTGATAAGCCAGTTGCTTATCAGAGAGCTATCAATCGGCTTAATTTTTCGCAATTAGTGGACATAAGGCTACTGTTGCTTTATAGATTCGAAGAACTGTTAATGTTAGTTGGTATATTTGACAAATTGCTTGAAAAGTCATGATGGGTTGCGTAAACAAATCAAAATCGCCGTATTTTTGTAGCGAGTGTTTAACTGGGTCGTAAGTCTGTTCGATTTGTCACGACCACAGCAGCGAGAGTTGTGTATTTAGTTTGTTTCGCCTTCACTCTAAGAGAGAAGGTAGTGTTGATTCTTCTTCGAATACATGAGGTTTTACATCATCATTTGGCTGTGAAAAAATCTTGTGCTAATTGCTTTTCGTATAATTTGACTAAAGCTCAAACAAGTCCCACGTCAAATGGTACAAAACAATGCTTAAGAAATTCATGTTGACTGAAACTTCGTATATAACATCGCATCTGGTGAACAAATCTTGATTTATTTTAAGGAGCATGAAACTAAACGTTAATCAGCTATTTGGTTGTTTCGAAATGAACCTAAACTAACAGAAATTGTGGCAGTACATAAAAAAAATATCGCCGATATATATATGAAGTCACTACCCCTTTTGAGGATCTAAAAATTGTTAATGTTGATTAATATGCAATAATTTGGTTGATGAATTGCGGAATCATCCCTTTATTCATGGTGAATGTCCGGTTGTGTCGTAAGTCTTTTCGACTCATCACGACCGTTCTAGTGTGTATTTAGTGCTTGTAAAGCTTTATGGCTTCGTTACTAACTCCTCACCGTAGCGGAGGAAGCAGTGTCGATTTTACTCTTTCTTACTCAACATTGGACTGTATCGGGAGCGATATCGACTATCTACGAGACAAAAAACAATTTAAAAACCGCAACGTTTTGAACATGTTTCGAATCGTCCACTTTTCTAGATAACTACTTTCAAAGTCCAGCGCGTTTACAATTGTGTTATATCGGCTTCAATATGACAATCCGAGACTTTACCGTATAATCCTGAATTATCACCTCGTAACTTATTCTTATTTGTGTTTGTCAAAATAAAATGTGGGCAGAGCATTTTTCAACAATTGAAGATGCAGTTGATGTTTTGACAGCATGTAATAACTATGAGTATTTCCGAGTATAAAAGATATTTCCAGAATATGTTTGATTGTAAGCAAAAGTGCACCTATAGAGTAATTTGTTTTCTATCATGCCTTTTCTAGAAATTTCCGAAGCAGTCCACGTATTTATGTAAAAGTGGATGTCAACAATACGGAAACTTATTTGAAAAATGTTAGTATATGCGATCAATGAACATACTATTATGAAAGTTAAAATTTAAGTTCGTAAAAATTCAAAAAGCAATTGTTGAACACACGTTTTTAAATAACTTTTTTAATGTTCGATAGCAGGTTTAAATCGTAATAAAGAGTTTATTGTAATTTAGACTTATCAGATCACTAATTGTGGGTGTAAAAGGAATCAAGTTATTAATTGTATATGTTCATGTTACTTGTTTATTCGCGGTTTCTTATACAAATCATATTAAAATTATATAAATATTTTTACTTTATATTTTTGATAAAAAAGTAAACTTATTTGTTTATTCCCAAAATAGAAGCGCGTGAGTTCTATAAGGTCTATAATTAATGAGCACATGGAAGGGGCTTTAGTTGAATAATTCATGACAAAATCCTCGCAAGCTTAGTCTGTAGTAATGTACTTGCACATTGTGGGTTTGCACTGTACGAATCCGTAGAACAATACGAAAACTTGTGCAGTTAACGGAACTTCGAATAAAACCTCATCCTAGGAGGCGAGTATTTAATTTAAATATGATGCTTTTGTTTTAACCTGGGCGATTCGCGAACTAATAAACTACATTCGTTAGTAGGAGCGATCCAGAAATCGTCGGTGAACCAAAACAATACTCGGTAGAAAATATTCTACTCGTTTTGATTATATTTCTTGAAGTTTCGTATCCTACGAAAAGCACTCTCGAAAAGAAACGGTAAAAGTAAGAAGTTTGAGAATTAAGCTTGGTACGTAAATTGTTTAGAAGTTTATGCATTAATCGTTAACTTCATTCATTTCATACTTTAAATAATTGAGATATTGGATTCTTATAAAAGAAAACTGTTTTTATAGTTTGGTAACTATTTAAAAATTTCAAGTATGTATATACTAGGAAGTCTACAGAAAATGACACAATGATGAGAACTAATAATTAGTGTCTATGCCAAAAATATGAAGTATAGTCGAAATTGTAAATTATATACATTACAATTGGCACAAACTCTGGTTAATCGCTTTTAGACGAAGCATACTACGAGGGGATTAGTGATTAACGAGCCTAGACAAGAAAACGCAAACATTTTTATTGTATTTTATTTTGCAACGTTTTCTCCTTGTTACTCACTACGTTTAGTTCATTAATATTTAAGCCTTTTTATTCTCTTGGAAAAGTAAGTTTTGTTAAACTGTCCGAAATAAGCGTTGATTTCAATAATTATCTACATATTCCAGCCAAATCGTTTACTACCGAGACAAGTTTTTAGGTTTGAAAAGGGGAAGAAGTTTGAAGGAGCTAAATTTAGTAAGAAAATTGGAAGTGGACGCAGTTCGAAATGTACTATAGTTCATGAATTTCTGCCATTGAAATCGTCGAAGTGTGAAAATATACTTTATTCTCAAGAAAAAATACTCGCTTGTTTTCAATTGTATTGCATCATGCCATTGATCTAAAAGGGATGCATAGTATTATCTTTTTGAAGGTAGCTAATAAGAAGAATCTCACTGTAGTTGCAAAAGGCAATAGCCATGCGTTCTTGTTCACGTTTCTGGTCATCGCGCAAACATTTTTTTAAATACTTAATTTATTACGCACAATCGAAACCACTGATCCATTTGAAATGTGAAAACCCTCTCCTATGTCGCGTAATTTTATTCGACAGTTATCTAGCACTGTAATGTACTTTTTAAATAATTTATGGATGTCCGGACCCAAAAGGTGCCTGTCTTTTGGATCCGGACATGCTTACGTTCAGGTGTCCATCGATTTATTGTTGTAATAGAAGGAAATTGGTAAATAGACTTAATCATTGATTCATTTTCTATTCAAATGACAAACGTCCTTATGATCGAAATTAATGCAAATATTGATAGTTGTATTTTCAAAGACTCCCAAGTTGAAAAATAAATAGAATTTTCTAATAAGGCTGCCCTCTTTCGTCAGACTCACTGGCTACTGATCCGCCCTCGTTTATAACTTAATTGCTTGTATCGAAAAAAATTTAATCTAAACATGAAAACAGTAAATGGAAAAACAAGCTTACGTTAAAAATGTATTATATGAGTGATACAAAAATCCAATAATACATAAAAAATTTTCCTTGCATTATATTATGTAATACGTTAATATGGGCGGGTCAAAATTTTGGTCTTGTAGTATCTCTAGCATCTAAATAACATTCGAAGAAGTGTCACAATATCGTAGATATTCAAAAGAAAGTATCACGTATTTAACTGTTCTATGTTTTCTTTTGTTTATATTTTCATCTTGTAAAAGTTTCATATCATTAGCTTAATTTTTTTATTTATCCACATTTAACATTTAAAATCTGTACAGTATATACATAACTCAGGAAGAAAATAGGTTTTGTTACTGTTGTTTCGGATTTTTCCCCCTCTCTTAACTTAACTTTATTTCTCTAAGTAATTTTTTTTTAATAAAAGAAAATCCCTTTCATGATAGTTGATTCCTTTCTTTTAGTATTGGCAAACGACTTTCAAGAAAAACAATAGTGTGGAGCAGTTTGGATTTGTATGTACAGGGAACTTTCCCTAACTGTCCTAGATTTTGAGCTAGTTTTGATCCAAAGTTTTTATGCCGCGATAAAATACAGAACACTCAAGATCGTTAAAATAAGCATCCACAGCAGCTGTAGTATTTTTAGGCGTGGAAGAAGATGATAATCTAACGGTTCTATTTTTTATTGAGTGTTGTTAATAGCAACAAAACTTGTATAATACCGTGCACTGTTCTGGTGAAAAATTCACAAAATCGCAACGCTCTTCATTAATTTCTTGTTTTAATTTGTTTAAAGGACTTGTGCAATATGCGCATGTGATTGTTTGACCATTTGGAAGGCAATCAAAAGCGGAATACTTTTGCATCTCAAAAGATGATTATTTTTCCTGCAGGTGGGACAGTCATCGGTTTCTTTGGGAAAGGAGCATCATTGTGCTGACCCTGCTTATATAGTTATTTTGTTTCGGGTGTATAATAATGAGCACAAGTCTCATCTATGGTGATAAATTGGTGCATAAAGTCTACTTTGATTTTTTGGAGATGCTCCAAATACTCACCGAGTAATCGTAGCATTCACTGCTTCTTCATAGACAGCTTTTCATTCAAAATGTATATTGTGCGTTCTTTGAGATATTTACAGCTTCGACTATTTCGAACGTTTTTAAGTGACGTATCAATTTACTAACAACGACTCAACACTATAGCACTTTTTTAACACTCTTCACTATAGTGGTAGATTTCGGACGTTACTCTATGGTCTTTAACGGTTCTACGACCACATTTGGACGCAGACCATCTTTCATGTCGTTATTAATATTTATCCCTAATAAGCCTTTCCAGAAGAAGTGACAGCACGAATATCACAGCTATATATCGTGTCAAAAACTCCATAACGCACTTAATTAAATAGTAATAAAAGTAAATAGAAATAAATAACGTAGTGGTCTGAAATTTTACAGTTGTCGTTGGAAAGACGTCGGCGCACCGGAAAAACAATCTAGAATTTAATTATTTGTCAGCCATTTCAATGACTTTTCAGCCGACTTTCATAATTTTCTACAAACTTGAAGTTTTATTGACTATAAAATGAGCAAAAATGTGAAAAATAAATATTAACAACTGTAAATATGTAATTTGAAACCAAGCTGCGGTACATAAAAATTTTATTCCTCCAAATGACCAATACAATGTAGTGTGACTGTCGATATGCAACTTACATAAACTTATTTTCAAGAACTATGGATTTTATTTTTTTTATTCACATTGGATTGCCAACATTTTAAATTATATTTACAGTTTATTAAACTTTAAAATTGGTGACGCGTCTTTATCATTTGGGAATAGAAATTCTAAGTTAAAGATACAACGGTTAAAGCAACAATTACTTATTCATTAATTCAATATTTGCGGCGAGCAAGGTCCACGATTACAATGCGAGATGAATTAAATTCGTTTTCGACAGAATAGTGATACTCAAGCGTATTATACGTTTGGGACTAATAAAAATCATTAGTTGGGAAAATTACTACGGATTTTCGAGAAGTTTTTTCCCGCTCTTAATTACGTGACTAAATTACCTAAACTCTTCTTTTCTTACTTGTCTCCGTCGGTCTCTTGTTTTTCCGTCTTTAGTAGCCTAGCTACATTGCGAACAAATATCATCAGTGAATCCCATTGTAAATGTCCCGGACGGAATTTCACAAGAGAAAGAAGACAATAAGAACAAAATAGTTACCTTTATTTTCGTGCTGTTTGTCTCTTCTATACAATGAACTTGTCTAATTCTGGATCCACCGCCGCAACTGGCTGAACACGGTCCCCATTCGTTGGTGTGCCATCTATTAAAGCAAAATTGCTATTAAAATACTCGTTTATTTCCTGTTCCTTTTTATAAATCAACTTAAATGGGCATTTCATTCAACGAAATAAGCCATAAGAAACGGATGAGCAATCGCTTTTTAATTTATGATGACGCGTGGTAAATTTGGTGGCAAAGTCAGCAAAGCATTCTTAGTTTTTTCATCAAATATATATTTATTTATGTGTATTATGTTGCATGCTCTTTATTTGAGAGAATTTTTTTGTGAAACGTTAAATATGATAAGTGATAAACCAAAAATAATACAGGTATTACGCACATAGATCATTTCTTACTGGGAAACATTCACCATCAACATTTAAGGCGAGGTATTGAGATGGCAATTTATTGAAAAATGTGTGATATTAAGTGAATATTAAAAAATAACGGATAAAGATGTTGATCATCCATTCATAGATAAAGGATTGGTGCCTTGGAAATGCAGACTGGTTAAAAAACACTATTAGATTCTTGGATATAAAAAAGGACTAACCAGTTAATATTAGAATAAGTCAATTGGTTAATTCGTGTGTACTTATCACGCAGCATGTGCTTTTCAAAACACTTATTCACGTCCTTAGGAAAAGCAGCAACTAGTAGTAGTAGTAGTTATGCATATATCGTAAGATAGAAGAAATCATGGACCTTTGCTTTGTCATTGGATAATCATGTAGAAGAATAATCGATTAAGTATAATATGCGTATAACACAATTTGCTCCGCAAATATAGAAAATCTAATATCTTGCGATGTTTCACGCATTTAAACATTAAAGATAAATGAAATATGAATCATGATAATTGATAGATCAGATATTGTACAGAGAGATCAATGCTTAGTAAGGTGTACAAAATTAGAAGAGAAAGCGAGATAGAAAAGAGGGATTTATAGAGAGATTTACAGGAAAAATAGAGTAGTAACCATTTGAGTAATAAAAAATGACATCGGTAGTTCCTATATTCCTGTATGCCTGTAAGGTGACCATTAAATAATTTGGTAAAAATAAAATTGGGTCCTTGAAAAACTGGTGTTGGGGAATGATATAATATCATTAGATACAAAAAAGAATTAGTCAGATTATATTAAAGAAAGTAATTTAGCTAGTTCGGGTGTACCAGAGAGCCAACACTTGTTTTTGAAATACTTTGATCTCATCCTTAGAAGAGCCAATGATCAGTAACAACAATAGCTTATTGTAGGATAGAAGGATTGCGAACCAGACGCCCCACTTACCTACATATTAAACAAATCATGTTAGCCATGAGAGCAGATACAGAAAATTGATATTATTTGAGTTACGTTAAATAAAATTCATGAATGAATGCTACTAATTCTAAGAGATTGATATGTTAAATGCATAATATGAATATAAAAATAAAATTTATTAATTCAATAGGTAAGTAGTTTATACGTAATTACAGATAATCGCTCTATAAAAAAACTAAGCATTATATTCTAATTCTACTATCTCTTTATAGTGTCGAATGAAATGTGGTTGAGTTAAAATCCTAAAATAAATTACTTCGAAATTCGTAATGCAATCCAATATTTATTTTCAATAGACTAAATACATATAAAATTTTGGCTGGTAAAGAACAAACTTCGGTTGACAATATTCCTTTTAAAGACACTGTTTATCCTTGCCTTGTGAAATTTAAACGTACGTAGTACGAGCATCGAAGATAATGTGCGAACAGGATCCATTAAAAACTGCAATAACTTCCAAAATGATCAATCAAACTGATATATAATTGTTTTAAATAATCGACAAATTGATATGTATCAACTAGTATCGCCTGAACGTGTGCATCACATTTACCACATAGAATTGGGCATGTCGAAGCTGTTAGCAGGGTAGGTGTCGAGAATCTGGAATTGTAATCAAAAGCGCGAAAGAACATGAATGTGAAACGAAAATTGGAAGCTGTTTAGCAAGAACCAAACTAAATTTAGGAAGCTTTGTTGGCGTTGGTCAAACTTCGCTTCATCATTATATTCTTCAATCAAAGAGACAATCACAGCAATGGACACATCACTGCAGTCTTGCCTTATAGAAAGCCTAGATAATTCTTACCTAAGATCAAATTGATAACAGACCGTTCTGTCATTTTATTAGTCACATTGAAGAAAGCAATTCCTGAAAAAAGATTTGTAATAGCCTATAAAAAAGTTGCCTTAGTAGATAGAATTCTCCGGCTCGGAAACCACCACGTTTCGAAGATTTAATATTGGTATGTGGTGGAGGTTACGAGGTACGGTTAAAAAGTCTGATCAAAGGAAATAATCGAGGCACATCTAATAACTAATCCGAAAACAAAATGATGGCGAACAGGTATTAAATAGTTATTGAACAGATAATAAACACCTCGGATCGGGTAACCAACAGGTCAAACCATCTGTTGAACATGGTAGCTGTTCATTACCTCTTCAATAGCTTTTTAATAGCTGTTCACCGTAATTTTTATTTTGTATAGATGTATCACGTCTATTTCCTTCCATCAGATTTCATTATCGTACCTTGTAACCTACACCATCGGCTCGTGTTAAATCTCTATAAGGTATCACGAGACAATATGCTTCCCCTGAAGTTATTCGCGAAAAATTCATTAAATTGAAATTCCAGGTTGTCTTATCTATCCCATTCTCTACAACTAGCCCTAAAGGACTTACATCTATTTTTCAAACTCAAACTTTTCATTGCGGAAAGAACATTTAGTCGCATGAACAACTTATTGTAGAAATGATGTGTTATAGTATTTTGAAGATCTCCAGAAAGATTATTAGAGAAATGACAGAAAAGTAGTTCGTATAGTAATAAGCAGACAGGATTGTTGCTCAATCTACAGAAATTTGACTTCTATGTTACCAATTATATTCACCACGCTTGGTGCTAATTGATTATTACTTCTTGCTTGAAAGGAAGAAAAATATAAAATAGATGTGAAAATGCTTTTTGCAAATTTGTCTTCTGTTTGGATGTTTATGTAGAGGGCATAAAGAGCAGTTACATTATGTTTATAGCTCAGGTGTATACTTTTGATTGTACTTCTTAAACAAATGTGGACATTTCATATTTAATGACATAACACATGCAATATTCTTAGCGCATGTGGTTTCTGGATATATAAACAGGAATTTATTTTGATATTAAGCTGTATTCAAATATTTCAGTTTAATTAGGTTCTATAGTAGTAAAGTGGATTTTTTAATTAAATAGTAAATACAAAATTATTTTATCAGTTTTATTATTTAGGTTTATACCATATATCGTAATTGAAATAATCATACTATTGGCATGGACTATTAAAGAGGAAGACTAATACTACAGGTTTATTGTTTTTTGAGTAATTATTGTTGGCATTCATAAGGTAGAAATAACTGTTCATCTTGTGTAGAAAGTAATGAGTAATGCTACTGCGAATTATTAAAAATTCAAATGTGTTCACATTAACGATAATTTTAATTTCTTAGAATTTCAATTTTTAAAACGCCAAAAAATGGTTGTCTCCTAAAATATTTACATTGTCAAATTATGTTGCGTTTATACATAAATGTATGTATGTAACATATATCGTTACGTTGCTATTTATTGTTAAACACTTGATAAATGTAAGAAATTAGTGTTAACTTACTTGGGCGGGCAGTTATGAGTGTTACATTCTACTATTGCGGAATCAGGTTTTTGAGATTCGTTGCATAATTGTTCTTCCACTTCTTCACCACTAACTCGATTTAGGCATATTGGTCTGGACATCTTATATCCTAGAAACATTGAATGTGCATAATATATGTACATACATAAAAATGTTTATTCCTTATTCAGTAAATATCTTTACTACATTATGAGCAGATATCTACATACCCCCACCACAAGTTGCAGAACAAAGAGATAGAGATGTTAAAGTCCAGTGATATAAGGGCCTCGAACAAGAAGAACCATCACCACCGCACACTCCGCATGCATCAACTTGAAGATCAGAATCTATTCTTAAGTCACAGCCTACAGTCTGTAAGTTAAAGACAAACATTTTAAAATGTTCGATTTTCGTATTACATTTTTTTAGATTATAAATAAATAAGTTTTAGCTATTAACTTGAGAGAAATCTCTAGCAGTATTTTTAATTGGTCGAATTGTAATATATTTAACATGTATTATATATACTTCCGTATATTATTTTATTATGAACATACAAATAACGCACATAATTGCTACAATACTTGAGAAATTTATTTATCTTGTAGAAATATGACTAAATTTGTTATTATTGAAGTTATTGATTATTCAGGTAATACATGGGCGCTACGTGGGCCGGTTTGCTTATAGGCAAATGTCAATTTTGGTGACCCGCTTGGAAAGCAGTTGATTTTCAAACATTGTTGTTTGTGATCGTATATAATACGGCCGTGAAAATAAGAAATATTTTCTTTATTAAAGGATACTAATAAATTTATTCATAAATTTCTTACTTTGCAGTATAGTGGCACTCATGTTTGATATCTTGTATTTAATGTATTCCATTGCGCAAACAACATATTAAAGTTCTCCTTTTACAATACTAGTGGTTAAAATTCTTCACTTTAATTATAGATTTGAAGATTCGCGTTTTTTATAAATTCATTAATTCTTTTAATAGTGTTAGGTAACACATCTTTTAATATTTTGATTAAAAGGAAGACTTTTAACGAATATGTTACAATAGCGGATAAGTAATAAGTGAGCTTGACGAAAGAGGGTAGAACTAATAGAAAAATCTTGCTTGTTTTTGACTGACCAATTCTTTAAAATATAACCGTCAAAATTGGCGTTCATTCTGATTGTAAGGAGGTTTATTATTTAAATAGAATGAAGTATTTTTAGCTAGTTTCTTAAAACATTAAAAAGTGGAGTACCGACCAGTTATTAGGTTTTCATTTTTAAGGAACGAAACAAATAATGAAACTAAAGCGAATGGGTAGTTTAGGAGACCAATTTCTTTCGATGTCACCATAAAACGATGGACATCTAAACTTAAATGTGACCGAACCAATATATTTGACGAAAAACGTGGTGACGCCCAAAAAACGTGTATACTTCACAAATTATTGAAAAATATATGTCTTAAATGACCACCGAATGAACTTAAGGGAAGTGGAGCAGGCTCATTTCCTATGGATCAGTCGTTTTGATTTGAGATAAATCGAGCATGCAGAAATTATGTGCAAGATGGGTGTAATATTTGTTGAAAGTGGATCACAAATACGAACGGATCATATTTTAGCCCACAATTTTGTGAAGTTAAGAATTGATCTGATAGGCTTTGGGCAACCTATAATAACGGTTAATGAAACCTGGGCAACATTATACATATATCTGAAATGACGCAACTATTGAAACAATGAGTATAACCCAATTACTCCGAAGAAGGCTAAGAGCATACATACATTCGACTGGAAATGTCTATAGCTTCGTGCAGTTAATATAAAAGGAACACATCCATGTATGATGGGATACATTGTAAAAGGTCCTACTTAAAGAAGAAAAGGAATGCTTTTTCTTCAGAATAACGTAGGTAAAGAGTTATGTTCTACATTTAAAATTGTTTTTGCATCTAGCCTTTTTGCCGGATTTGACCAATTTAGATTTTTTTTATTCCCGACTCAAGAATATGTTAGTAACTCGGTAACAAGATATAATTACGAAGACTTGATACTCGATGACTAAGCGTAATGAGAACGCTTGAAAAATAAAATAATTTTTGCTAAAAATTTTGTTTTTTCGTCTAGGCTTATTAATTACTAATCTGCCTTCGTGTTTAGTTTAAGATTTTGTTCAATTAATTATTACCTCATAATCATTTTTGAAATACGAATAACACAGTATATATAGGTATATATTCGCGAAATAGTGTCGCAAGTATTTACAAGTGTTTGATAATTATATGAGGATAGTGCAATGAAGGATAAATTTTAAATAAATCTTATTTCGCTGTTCCTCCACCGAATACGTCAATATTTACGTTTTTGTTTATTCAAATTAAAGTATAAAATTTATATAAATTCTTGTTGTAAAGAACAGGTAAAATAGAGCATTAGATAATAAGTTGCTTGGCCCACTTTTCATATTAATACAGAGGCGCCGATGGCGTTTATCGATTTGTTAATAGAATATATAGGCATGGTCTCCAACGTGGGTTCCATGAAGTGATGTTCACATGTAGGAGCGCAATTCGAATATGATCTCAATCAAACACTGCTGCTGCAGCTCACGAGTGTCCTCTGAAAAGTCTGTGAGATAACGCAGAGATTGCGCGAATAACTGTCAAATTTCAGATCTCTACGTTTATTATTTTTGTTGTGACGACTCTTTAATTAGTAACGTTTCGGAGTTTTTGACGAGATGGCGAGTGTTAAAATTCATGTTGCCATTGAGTAATTTTTCTTGAAAGGCTTATCAATAGCAAATATTTATAACAACACGAAGAATGGTTTGAAGAACTCGGCTTCTTCATTTTCCACTGCTGATAAATGGGTGCACGAGTTCAAATGTGGTCATATAACTGTTAAAGATGCACCAGAATATACCGGAAACTGTTGAAAATTTTATGCTATGGTGTTAAGATATACTTTCTCGTTAATTTTCAACAGACAATGATTAACATTAATATATTTTAACAGTTGTATCATATTAACATATGTAATATATTAACATAGCTACTATGGATGCTTATTTTAAAGAACTTGGGAGTTTCGAATTTTATTAAGGCAGAGAAATTTCGAATCATTTTTGTTCAATCGCAAAATTCTTTTTTAAACAGCCCCTGTATCTATTTCTAATTCATTCAATTACAGTATGTGAGTATTTCATAGTCAAGTTATTATATTTATTTTAATTAGTAGTTAAGAATAGTATCTTATCTTTGAAGGATAAGAAATTAATCGTATTGAACTTATATAACAATCTTTGTTCAATTGTGAAATACTTATTCTTTTTTTTTTCAAGAGGTTTTATCCAATGTAAAGAAAATATTTTTTTCTTATATCCTTTTGAATCTGAGAGGTAATAGAACAGTTATATTGAAAGAATTCGTTTTCACAAATTGCCTATTTTCTCCGTTCGATTTTGTTGCCAGGTGGTTCGCACTGTGTAAATTCGCACAACTTATCCCTTTTGATGAATCGCTATTTTTCCTTTTTCCATCTTTGCAATTGTCAATTTGCTCTTCGGCGCGGCGTTACCCGTTCTACGCTTACGCATTTTTCTAAAAGCTTCACGTTCTGCAAGTTCAAACGTTTGCTAGGAGGCCGATAAAAGATTTTAGAAATCCGTGCAGCGTGTTATGTAAACGATCGCTAAGAATATGCAAGCGGGCATCTCAGGAGACACAGACAGAGCGATTCGTTTAAAAGTGTGTGAAAGAGCAAAACGTGAGAAGTTGCGAAAAAGGGAAATGGCTCTTCAAGGAACAACGTCGAGAGCTGATGAATAAATGAAAGGCTAAAAGACGAAGAAGTACAAGAAAGAGGTGAGTGAGTATGGCGTATATATACGCCATCTGACATCTGCGATAATCCAGATTTTCCATCACGTCGATGGACTCTTAGCACGATCTGCCCTTTATCTTGACGCAAATGATCAATACAAGCCAGACTACCAAATTACCGAGATTTTTCTCGGTTTTCTCTTCTCTATTTTTCCTTCGGAACGTATTTAGGCGTGTGTTTTAGTTTGGACGCGCGCGCGCGTATGTGTGCGCTTACATATACACATATGCATGTATGTATTAGAGAATTGCCGTTTGTCGAGATCTTATGACTGTTTCACTATCTATTCTGTCCCAGATGTTTTCGTCTTGTTTTCCCTAAATTTAATACATTTGACAGAACCCTGCAGTTTGGATATACATTTTTTTATGTAGGTATTATGTAGAAGTGAAAACGACAGTGGGTGGGCAATATATTTCCGATTATTAAATTCAGGATGCTTATTTTTGGAAGTGTTTTTCTTTTCTGAGAAGCTGTAAATAACATTCAACGTCATGTTAAAATTGGCGAAACTTATGAATATTTTAACATTGTATGTAAAAGATAAAAATATTGTCTGAACGTAACTTAAATTTTATAGAAATTTATGTACACCGTTATGACATTTTGTGACTCTTTAATTTATTATTCCGTTTATATGAATGTAACTAACGTAACTTGCCATGGCTTAAGTTTAGTTGTTTTGCATTTAAAATATTCTTGCCCTGTTCTACTCTAAAAAATTAAAATATTTCAATATTTAACGTATTTAAAATTATTGGTACCTCATCGTTATCTTATATTGATATAGCTAATAACGATCCACTTATCGTTACACACATATATTTTTGATAAAGTTGAGATAAAGAGTGTATGAATCTGGTTCAAATTTTTACTTTTTTTTTGGATTTTTTATAAGGTAAGTCTTAACAGAATTGATTTATTGACCTTCTTAAATTCCATAACGATATAAAAAATTATTTACAAGTTTGTACCATATAACCCAGAAATGTTTAGTGTCCTTTGATAAGGACGCAATGCAGCTTTTCGCTTAAACCATTTCCACGTAGCTTTGATCATTTTTCTATAGCTAACAGATACGACGTGAGTGTGATATGTATTTAACTAAATAGTGTGTAAATACTTTGGTTTTCTTCGAAAATTATTAGAAGAATTGCGTTGAAAATGATCATATGGTTGCATTATGTCAACTCCCATTGATTTGCAGTAGAGTAGGCATATGGCAAGAAGCCATATGCCTATGTAATTGTTTTCCTAGGAAAATAAAATTTAAACTAAAATGAATTCACATAAATTTAACAGTATACTAAGCAATGATTCTAACACACCTTGCCAATAAAATAGGAAAATGCTGTTAACGATAGGATGGATATAATAATAGTACAATAGATAAATGTTCAACGGTCTATCGAGAAATTCCTGATTTGTTATAATGAAATTTGTCGAACAGCAATAATTCCGAACTTTTAAAACTACAATATCTTTTCAATCTGATTCGTCGATGAAATGATTGAAAGAATATACGTATTACGAAGTATTATTTTATCCAAACTATCGATCGCTGCGCCTCGGCTCGGCTATTGACGGAACGAATATATAGTCTAGTTTATTTAATAGCCGCTAGATGTCAGTTGTCTTCTGTTTTTCTTGGTAACCGTCATATGTTTAAAATGGCTACTCCGCAGCAGAAATCATTTTGTATTCTCGAGTTTGCGAAGTGCAATTCCGTGATTTCAGTGCAAAGACGTTTCAGGTTGAGCTACCAAATTGGTCCTCCGAATGGGTGTAACATTCGTAGATAGTATCGACAGTTTGTAGATACAGGATGTGTATGTAAACGAAAGAGTTCTGGCCGCCCTCGCGTTTCCGAAGAAAATGTTGCGCGAATTCAAACTGCTTTCCAACGTAATCCTTCAAAATCAACTCGTCGTGCCAGTCGGGAGTTACAACTGCCTACAACAACAATTTGGCGTGTTTTGAGACGTCGGTTGGTTATAAAGCCGTACAAGTTACAGTTGTTACAAGCTCTGCGGAAACGGAAACGTGTGACATTTTGTAACAAGATTCATGATGCTATTGACAATGATAACACTTTCGCACAACGCATCGTGGGGTCTACAGAATCCACATGCAGGCATCGAACATGTACGAGATTCTCCTAAAATCAATGTGTTTTGTGCGATATGCCGATCATCTGTTTATGGCCCATTATTCTTTGATGGAAACACGGTTAACGGTCTGCAGTATCTCGCTATGTTACAAAACTGGTTGTTTCCGAGGCTGCACGAAGACAATTTCATTTTCCCCTCTCACTGGAGTCGCCAAATGAGGTAATATCTGAATGAAACTCTATAGAGCCGTTGGATTGGTCGTCAAGGAGCTGGCGACTTGGCATGTCTCAGCTGGGCTCCACGGTCACCGGATTTAACACCCTGTGACTTCTTCCTGTGTGGATTCGTTAAAGACAACGTTTATGTACCACCACTCCACAGAACCTGGAAGAGTTGAAGAACCGGATCCGTACTGCCATAACATCAGTGACGAAGGACATGCTTGCCCGAGTATGGGAGGAATTTGAGCATCTATGTGATATTGTTCGTGTCGCTGATCGACAACATATTCAACATCTGTAATCTGAACTTGAGAGGTTTGTAAATATGTGTGTAAAGTTTCATATTCGTATGTCTTAAAGTTTAATAAATATATGCATTCGAAATACGTATATTCCTTTTGAAACTCCCTATATTATGAAATTTATTTTATTCGCTTTTAATTAAGTAAGTAAACTTCTATTTCACTATGCGCCTACGTTATGAGAAAATTTTCCACTGTGCTGTTCATGCTCTTTAGAATAGCTTACTATTGGCGTGTTTTATTGAGCAAACTATACCTTCTAAAATCGATCGTAATTTGTAATCAAGTGGATTAAGGTTAGGACTATCAGAAAACCAATAATCGACAGTAATAAAGTATGGTATGTTACTCCTCAATTAATTTCAATATACAGGGTTGAACATTACCCGACAGAGGGTCGTTATATATTCTGAATTTGTATTTTAAACCTATGTTTTTAATAAGTACTATCATTAAAGTTCAGCTAAGTCCGTAACCAATGTATTTTACATAGACTTCAATTTTAAAGTAGAAGCAGTTACGCGAGGCTATTGATGTGTATGTGTATTAAAACTTCAAATTATATGATAATAATTCTTATTTCAATGTTCATTACACTAATAGTAAATATTTAAATATTTTTATGCATCATTAATGAACAAAGTATTGATTAAATTACAATGTAAAATATTTAAACGCAAAAAAAAAACTATTTTTTTTGGAGCGTCAGGAATTCTTACATAGAGTAACATATAAGTATTTAAATAAATTATGAGTTCTATTTACTAAATTGTTATATTGTTCATTTGAAAAATGAATCTATTAGATTAAAGAGAAATGTAAGCTTTTAAAAGACTATAAGAACCTTGGAAAATATATGCTCGTAAAAGCTATAAGGAGCTTTCTTAAACGTTGAATCACAATTCTGTATACCTTACAGTACAATTCATAGCAGTATTCATATGATTAATTGATTTATCTATTTACTTAGGGAAAATTATTTTATGAACATAATGAAATTGTTCGGATCGATGTGTAACATTGTACTATTTACCATATATAAGTAATGTTTTGTTTCTAATATAAATGTAAAGGTTATTAGGGTTCGTGAACGTTACTATATTAATTAACTACACGAGTTTCTCAGTTCGTTTTTTGTCTGGAAACATCGGGTAGGTAGTAGATGAAGTAGTCGAAGCGAACTCTGCAAATTTGAGACAGTGTTCTTGCGGTTAATTTAGTAGAACAAGTAGAGCGATTATTTGGAAGGAAGTTTTCTTATTTTAGGGTGGCACTTTAAAGAACAACGACCTACCGTTGAATTAGGCCGAAATTTAGTTTCCGCAGTTTGTATTGAATTATATATTGTAGAGAGCGAGAGAATTGAATTACAGGTTACGAATCGATATAAATAACAAATTTGATAAAAAGTATGTATAGTGGGTCAATAAACTATTTGAAAATTTTTTAATTTACATATACGGATGCAATGAAGTGATCTATTAAGATTTTGTATATGTGATGCCTATGTACATACATATATACAAAATTCGTTATATTACAAAGCCACGCAAAATCTAGAATTTCAAATACTTGTCAAACTAAAGCTACGAAACGGAACCAACAAAGTATTTGGACCGTTGAGAATTGCGAAGAAATAAGTACAAAAAACGAAGAAAGGGAAATTCTCGGCGAAAAAAACGGAAATAAATGGCAGAGTGTGCTTCTCAAATTCTGATTCATAGCCTTATCTGAGTCGAGTGTTACGTTGCGTGAGGAGTTTTAAAGAGCGTAGGAAGTGGAAGGAAGTCTGAAGCCCTAAGGGTCGGCGAGTATGGTAGATGTATCAACACATCCTATCTGGGATCAAATAATTTTTGACGGATGATCGTGTGTGTGGTCTCGCATTGTCGTGATGATATATCACTGTTTTATGATTAATTATCTTTGGACATTTCTGAATGACGGATTCCTTCAGATTGTGCAATTATTGACAGTGCACACTTTAATTAATTATTTCATTCCTTGGTAGGAGCTTGAAAAATGTAACGCCTCTGGCATTCTACCACATTGAGAGGAATTAGTATATTTTGATGACATTTAAGGCGAATCTTCAGATCGGGATCAAGGCCGGTTTCGTACCAGGTTGTTATACATAATCCACTTTTCCTTCATCTATCAGTCGCTTCAAAAAAAGGATCCTGTTCCTTATCTTTAAAGAGCATATCGACGTGCCGTCAACAATTTCTTTGAGTTGATGACGGACTCAATTAACGAGATTGCTATGGTATGCTAGCTATTTCATGTAGACATGATCTCCTGAACGCTTGAATGATGGATGGCTAAGGTTTCTGTAATCTCTCGTGTCGTGTGTTGTGGGTTTGACTCGATAAACGCCTTTATTTAGTCGTTATCAATCTTAGTGAGTCTCCTTGATTGTTGCCATCGTTGGAATTGATGCTCTTCTAGGCTACTGTTACTGTTAGATCTACGCGCGCTTGATACATATTCTTTTCTTTATGGAACTAAAAGGATAAAATATGATAAAAGTGCAAACTTTTGGTCTTCTATGGTTACTTAATCTTGGCTCCTGGGTTGAAACCGTGTCCTCGGTATTTCTGCTGCTGACATTTCGTCTATTATATGTGCAGCAAAAGTATTGAGAACGCGGTTCCAACATGGAAGCCAAGATCAAGTAACCATGGATAACAACTTCTTGATTTGGTCCTCAATTTTCAACTTTTTACAAAATTTGAAATATTGAACCAATCGATTAAATTTTTTCTTAAATGAAGTTGAAATGGTCAACCGTCACATGGTATAACACAAATATATGTAGATACGAATAACTCTAGCACTTGCAAAAACTAACTAGTAAAAAGTAACTATTTGCTTTCTATTTTATCAGAATTTTATAATTTGACCATTGCCATAAGGTATGAAAATGCGTGGAAGAATTTTCCTAATATAGAGAGGCGTATGAACAAATTGCACAACTTAAAAGCAGATATATAAAAAAATTGGCGAACATCTTTTCATATCATTATTATACAATAGCATTCTATCGATAGGGAAGTTTGAAACAAACCATAACATGCTCTTATGGTTTATGAAAGTATTATAGTTATTTTTAAGACAAACTTGCTTTCGATTAATTTTAATTAACAATAATATAAATTTTTCGTATTTTTTATTTCGAACGCTGTCTTGTTATCGGTAAAATTTTCTCAGCCCTTATCAATTTTTCGAGATGTAGATCAATCCATAAAATTAAAACTTAAAATAATTATGACTTTATTGTAAAGTTTTGCAATAAAGTAGGCTAAGTGGCCTTGCAAAATCTAGGTATCTATTCCTGAAAGAGATATCCTGAAGAAGACCAGTAAAAGGAAATGGGTCGAAGCGTCAATAGGAGAAAAGATATAAAAGTGTGTAGAATTAAAAGTGTAAATTATTTTGTTTGCAGAAATATCCACGAATAAAAAGTAAACTGATAAATGAACGGCGAGTGTTACAATATTATATATACATACATATGTACACAGACACATGTACATATATACATATAAGAGACTCTGAAATGGTTTCTATCAGAGAAGGAAAAATTTATGTGACATGTCCTTCATATATAAAATAAGATTCAGTCGAGTAACAAATATGGATTACTTCCACTAAAATTTTCGTCTTATGCAATTCAAAGAGAAACGAAAACGAATCTTTCAAATATAATATGCAAGACATACAGGATGAACAGTAGGCCAGGCTCGATGATAGAAGGAGTGGGAAAATAACAGGCAATATGTCTCCGCTATCAGTGCTTGGAGAGAGCTTACACCCAGGCCCGGATTTAAGGGATGGAAGCTCTGTCACTCTGGCGATGTTAGCCCATCAATAACCTATAGTCACAGGAATGCTCGCCTTTACTCTTCGAGATTTTCTTTTTATCTTTTGTTTTTCTTTCACTTATCTTCTTCATGCGGTTTGGTTATACATTACCGCAAATTTATCTACTTTGTTTATTTCGGCTTTTGCGTTTCATGTTGACTTCTTATTTCCAAATTTATGGCCTGAATTTACTTCTGTAGTGAAAGAAGCATTGGAATTGACGATCGTGTCTCGAATAAAGGTTATTAACGTTTGAACTGAATACGTTCTAGTGAAATGGAAACGTAAAAGCAACATTTTGACGATAAAAATTAACTAGTAGTAAATTATACATCCATACAAAAATATATTAATATATTCCACTTAAATAATTTTTTACGGTGGGTGGTTTTGAATGAAATGTAAATAATATTAACTGCGATTGGAAATCAGGAAATAGTTTTCCTCCTTAATATGAAATGAAGTATCGAATCCTTTTTTGAAATCATTTTTTAGTTCGCAAACCGATCTATATTCTTTTTAAAATATCTAGACAAGAATTCTTTCAAATTAAACAATCAAATAGAGCATTGCAAAATTTTATAGCTGTAAAATGCTGGTATAATGTATATACATATGTGTATATATATATATATATATATATATATATAAAATAATGTATATATATATATATATATATTTATATATATATATAAAATAAAAGCTATATATATATATATATATATATATATATATATTTACTGCAAATATCGCTTTTATTTTTATTATAACTAAGCAGTTAGTCGATTTAACTAGACGTTAGAGTCTATGTTCAAGAGTTTATATATATATATATATATACAATATATATATTTTCAAGTTTTTGAGTCGTCTATGAAACTGGGAGCAGACGATTCTAAAATTTATGTCAGCTCTATAATGATACAGGAAAAATCAAGGGCATTTCTTAATATAAGTTTAAAATTATTTTTTGTTTCGCTAATTTTTGGTTTTGAAAAATGTTTTAAGAAAGTACTAAGTAGTGGAATTTGTTTTGCAAAAGCACGAATTTCATATAAAACATTCATTGCTAAGAAGGCAAAACAGAATTGAATTATAGAATATAAATTGATTAAAAATAATCTCCTTATGTATATTTTTTAAATCTGAATAGATTAAGTTATCATCAGTAGTATAAAAAATAAGTCTAGCTGCTTTTAAATTTTACGATGCTGATGATGACAAGAATAGTCGAAATACAGACAGTTCCAAACATAGATGTTTAAAAGATTTTCCAACAATTAGTTTCTTGTGTTAGTGTGGCGGTATGTGGTCTGGTTTGGTTTTCAAATAGCAATGAACTGAGTATTGAAAATTCACTTCGTTTTGACCGATATGGTGCTTCATCTTTCCTAAAAGTTTTCAATAGTAATGATTGCGAGTTGTACCTGAAGAAAATCAATAAGCACTATGCCTTTGAAATCTTAAAAAGAGGTTATGGGATATTAACTAATATTATAAACGCCATACCATACTGCAATGCCTTTACGTATGTAGATGTGTGATAATGCACTCAAGACATTACATTTTAGAAAAAGGTTTAAAAAATCTTATCTAGATTTGATAGGGTTTAAAAGTCTCTGAGAAATTTTACAGCACCTGGCTCTTTAATTTGCCGTCAGTAGACGCGAAACCGATAGTGTATAGACATGCTGTTAATGCCAATGCTAAACATTGTAATCATTTTGTAGAATGGGATTCATCGATCTCAAGATTGGGGTGACGAATGCATTCAATATTCTCCGTTTGATTAGTGTATGGATAACGAGGCTCGATTAAGTTTTGTACTATGCCATTTAAATATCTTTGCCTGTGATAGCAGTTCATGGCTCTACTGCACATGCAATTGTCGCTACTTATCTGGAGTTTACGCATGTCAATATCCAATGTTCATCTATACTAGACATGCCCCTGAATGATCAGTTGTGTTTCGTTGTCGCGTGCTAAGTGTGTTAACCGCTGTACGAAAAGTCTCCTTCATATTTGAATCACCCTCATATGTAGTTATTTAATTTTATTATTAATTAATAAATGCAATATATTAAATATTTTAAATATAACAAAATAGTATGAACACATAAAATATACGTAGAAAATAAACATCGATTAGAACTATACCGAGGATCTTTAGATGTATTATAATATTATATTATAGGAAACTATTTTTTATTTTAATAAAGATTTTGAAATATTTATTTTAAATTTTTTTACTAAAAATTACTTTTAGATTTTAAAAATAATTGAATATTTAGGAAAGCACAAAAAAGAAATCTACTTTATCAATGAAAAAGCTTAAATTGGAATTTAGCCTGTTCTTAAACAGGCTAACATTTATTATTTCAATAATATTAGCAACGTACACAAACTATGTTTTTCTTTTAAATTTCGCTTTTCAGGTTGATTATTTATTATAAACAATAAATAATAATATGTTAATATTAAACATGAAAGTATTTGTGATGTCTTACCTTACATTGGCCGTCAATACACATGTCGAGACTTCCAGGCCTGCACCTAGTTCCGTCATGAACTTTATCGGCTAATTTCACCATAACGAGGACAGGTTCGTCTAGCATCTCTTCATCCGAAGAAATCGATTTCCCTTTGCATGTCAATGCGCAAGGGTTTTGATCATCGTAATATGCGTACCAATTATAAACTAATCCTTCGTAAAGTTGAGAATTAAAAACAGCACATTGGTCGTCCCTAAAGTCATTGGAATCCGGACATGGCTGGGGAAAAACATAAAATCAATTCCATTTATTCCATATGTGTACAATAAAAATAAGTGATTTGTATTTAGAAGTGTTTAATCATATATCTATATAGACTCTGATATAAGTATTGAATAAAGTTCCAAAATTAAATATAACTTTCCCCGCCTTCATAGTATTTGAGAATGATTTTCTTAAAAGATAAATTTACATCGCAGAAATGACTTTACGTATGGTCTAGTACTTGTTCTTAAGTTGTCTTAAGAGTTTCACAATTAAAAGAGGGTCTATTCATGGAATGTTTTTAATTAATTAACATTAATTAATGACAACGTGTAAGTATTATTTTAGGCTGTGTATGTAGTACATATATACGAAATAAATAAAATCAATACAGCATTCATATATAATAAATATGAAAAATAAAATATAAAAAACTAAATCTATGCACAATATAAAAAATAAACGCTAAAGTTAACATTAATATATGATAATAATTATAATAATAATAACGATAACGGTAATAATAATAATGATTATCATCATCATATATTCTTTTCTACCGTAGGTGTGGAGGTCATCTTTCTTTTCCATTGGTTTCTGTTGGAGATCATATTCTTTGCTAAAATCCATGTAATACCTTTATCAGGCCTATTTTCTAGGAGCTTCATTTCATGATTGTCATCTATTTGTTTTTACGCATTTTGGAGGCGTGCCCAAGTCACCGATCTTATTGTGTCTCAATTTTATTGAGTATATTTTTTACCTATTTCTTGTATAATTTTTTCCCTTCTTATTTTATCTTGTTATCTTGTTATCACGCTCTATTTTCCTTAAGATTTTCATTTCACAGGCCTGCATTGTACTTTTCTCTTTCTTTTTGTAAGTGTCCATAATTCTGAGGAATGCATAAATAAGTATGGTTTGTTTTTTTACTTTGCTAAAATGGATTCTATATAACGTTCTATAGATTTTAATAGTATTTGTTATTCGGTTATTAGTTTCCCTGTCCAGGTTGCATTTATCTGTAAACATGCAACCAAGATATCTATTTAATGTATTGTGCTTCATGCAGTACTTCATTTTCTAGCTTTATATATACATATATATATATATATATATATATATATATATATATATAAAGTTTCTATATTAATTTTTTTTCGTACTCTTAATATTTCATGCTATACTTCTTTATTTTTTAGCTCTTCTTTATTATTTTATTCGTTATTATTATTAAATCGTTTGCATGTAGTAGTTCGTTTACAAATACAGCCTATAGATTTCTGTATGCTATATGTGTATCTACTCCTAGCTTTGCGTGTTATTTTATCCATGAATGCTACGAAGAGTAACGGACTGAGTATATCTCCTTGGCTTACATCTTCCTTTGTTCTCAACTGTTTCGTTGTCAGTTCTCCAACAAGTACTATATTTAAGGTTTCTGTATACATATAAACTTTCGATTATTGCTGTCATTTTATTACTGATTTTTCTCAAGTTCCCTGATCTTTGCTCTGGGAACGTTATTAAAAGCTTTCTCTTGATCATTTGTACATACGTATATTGTTCCGAATATTTTTTCAGTTATTTGCCTAAGAACAAATATCTATTCTTGAGTTAGCCTTTCGGCTCAGAAACCTGCTTATATGTATGTGTTGGCTCCAGTTCTTCTCATACATATACGAGAAGCAGGAAAATATCTCTGTAGTTGTTACATTGTACTGTTTCTCCTTCTTATACATAAATGGGTGTGTTTATTGTTACTTCACAGTTTTGGGGCAAGTTTTGTATATTCCAGATTTTGCGGTTCTTTCTTTTCTTATAAATCTTTCATTTATGATTTTATAGTTAATAATATGACTTCGACAGATTCTAGATCCAATTATAGGAAACACAATATTTTTTGATTATTGGTTGATTTTCGATCCACTCGTCACTATTCAATGCAGAAATGACTTCTAATCATACCTTTAAAGCAGCATTCCACAGATGATTTCTTACTTTCTTCCTTTTCCATTTGCCTGTCATTCAATTGATGTGGTGCCTTGTGTAGTACATTTTTCCATCTTTTTGATTTTTCCTATTGCTAGTATTCGATCGCTAATTGTTTTTTGGGCGACATTTAACACTTCTGCCAATTTCTTCTGAGTTTGTGTTGGATCTTCATTCAATAACTCTTGCAAATTCGCATCTTAAAACTTTTTCGGTCTACCAGAACATTCTTTGTCTTGCACATCGAAATCACCACTTTTGAATTATCTAAACTACGACTCACATGTTTTTATGATTGGAGCATGCTCACCGTAAGTTTCTACCAGCAAACGATGACCTGCAGCGGCTTTTTTGTTTTGATTAAATAAGAAAAGTAATGTGTTGCGCAAATGCACTTTTTCAAGCGCGAAACTCGACATTTTCAAAGAGGTATACATCGATGACGGTGTTACTTTCTCAAGATATAACATATATGGTTATGAAGCTTGATGTCAGCAGAATAAAATGACATATCTGTCAAATATTAGAAAAACAGGTAACGCCTTTCTGGTATATGTATATTGTCTTGTGTAGCATATATACTGTATTCCTTTTTGTTTGACCTTCCTTGCTGCATTTATCCTAATAGGCGTACTGCATCTGCTAATTTTCAGTTTCTCTTATATTTGTTCTCATCATTGTGCTTGTTTTTTTAAATTTCTTCTCTCCCTATATCTTATATTTCCTGTTTTCTCTTTCTATATTACACATTGTTGCCAAACGTAAATATTATAAATATTTTCAGAAGATAACCAGAATTGTTATATTAAATTGCGTGGTTAGCTATATGTTAGCTCTTAATAATAATTAGTTTCTATAAAACACTCTAAGATTTATTCAGTAACAGCAATTATGTATAAGAAGCTGTTGGGTTTTATTTAGACTTTATTACTAACAGAAGAAGGAAAAAATGTATGTTCCATAACTACACATTGATTTTAAAATGGAAATATATTAGAAATGATTGAAATTCAGATTATAATTGAATAATATTTCCATTATAAACGCTTGCATTAAAGCTACGAAAGTGTGAAACGAAAGGCATAACGTTTTTAATAGAGTTCAAATAAACTTAGCGGGAAGCTGAGAGAAATGACAATTCTCGAAAGCAAGTTTTCCTTTTCACAATTGGACAAATATTTTCTCAACCTCTCGGAGGATCATCGCGAATTTGTTTAATTGTAAATTGCCTAAAAGAGTAAAAGTTTTCCGAGCGACCCGCGAATTTAAATTTTATATTTTCTAATCAGTATGCGCCGGAGTGAATTACAAAAATTAACTCAAATTATTACGAAAGTGATTAACTAATTTTGTAAAGTATGCATTAGCATTAGGTAAATCGTTCAACAATTAAATAATAAGTTATATTTAAATTATTAGCATAAGTCTTCCCTTCTTACTTGTAAAATTTAATTTATGCTAATTGAAAACGAATTTGTATTGTTTAATGCAATATAATATACATTCATTCAGTTTAATTCGAAATTTTTTCCTCTATTGTTAGTTAAAAAAATTGGCACAGAATTAGTGTCCATTTTTTACACTCTTCCAGCTTATGTGCACTTAAATTAGAATTTGGTTTTATTGATAAATAGAGCGTATCGGTAACTAGTGAGCCTAAACAAGGAAACATAAACTTTTTGCAAAAAAAATATTTAACTTCCCAACGCATTCTCCTGATAACTCATTCTAATTCAGTCAAATTTTTTGCTATCGAGACAAGTTTTTAAGTTGGGAAAAAGGTGACAGGCTAGGAGCGAAAGCACTTCAGGACGCAGTTTATGAATTTTTGCCATTGAAATACTTGAAGTGTGAATTATCCTGAGAAAAAACACTCACTTCTTCTTAAAACTGAGACGTTTTGCATTGTATTGCATCGTGCGGTGAATTCTAAAAGAATTCATAATATTCCCTTGTTATTGTTTTACCTATTTAAGGATAATTGGTAAAAGGAGTACCACTGCAATCCCAAAAGACAGTAATAGTTAGTCCGAGTGTACAAGCTTTGCTTTATTCGGAACACTTGTGCCAGCCTGAGTCCTTTGTATCGGTAGTTGCTTTATTTCGGATGTACAATAGTGCATCTGTAGTCTTTCATACCAATAGCTCTTTGGATCATGGCTTTGCTCAACTGAGAGCTAAAATATATTCACCATTATGGTTTATAATCAACAAACGCGGCACTCATCCTGCAAATGATTTTTTCATATTCAATTCATTATGAAAAATCTAAATCAATCATCCATCTGAGATACGTAGAGTTTTTTCTGCTGTAGTCATCTAGTACCCTATCATGTATTTTTTTAAAGTAATTTCAAGAGTAACATGTCTTTTGGGCGTCTACTGAAATTGGTCTTTGTAAATAGAATTCAGCTCAACTTGGTGTTCATTTTCTTAGAAAATAAGAGTTTAACTGCTGATCGGTACATTTTTTCCTTATCACAAAAAACAAAAAAAATATCTAAATTGATGTGTTGATATTGATTCACTAGAATAAAAACTAGTGTAACGCTATATGTGATAAAATCGCTAGACTTCAGATATTTGTCTAGAGAAGTTGACGATTGGAACTTCTATTCGCGTGGTGGGATATTTTTCAAAAACTGTTTCTCGTCTTGTAGATGGTCGATATCTGCCCTGGTGCCTTTCGGTGTTGAGAAAGAATAATCGACACTGCTTCCCTTTTACGGAAAAGAGAGGATAGTAACAAGTTAATGAAATACTTTACATACACTAAATGCACACCGTTGCTCCCGTGGTCGTGACAAATTGAAAAGACTTACAATCTAGTTGGGCACAAAAGTACCGAAAACTTAATACAGATAATGATTTAAAGAATTATTATGTGAATGGGATGAAATGCTTTATTATTAGGCAATTGTCATTAGACTTCTGTGAATCAATCTATTTTTTAATAATGGATAAAGCATTTTAAGAAATTAAATTACTAAATAATATACAATTTTTTAATTATCAGAAGGAAGAAAAAACAATTAGATACTAACTTAGTATTTTCTATTGTTCTCAAAAATATTGAGAAAATTATATATAATATATATTATAACAACATACGTTGTTCTTGCACCAATTCGCCATATTTATTTTTTAAGTCAATAACAGCTGGTTATTATCTATCCTGTCTTCTCACTTTCGTCTTTTCCACGAGAATTAATTTTAAACCTTCTTTGGTCTTTTATTGTTACTTATTAGATTAGGATGTCCACAGGAAACTAAACGTTTCTCTTTTATTCGGTCTATTACCAGGTGTACCGGAATGTCATTACCGGTTCTTTTAATAGATGTTGCAAGGCTTAAGTATGCAATGTTATGTTTTGACACATATGTCATTTCATTCACTGACATCAAGCTTCATAGCTATACCGTGAATATATTTTATAATGCAACATGCACATACATACACTAGTTGCTAGAGTAACGTAATAATGAAATGACAGCAATGCATTTTAGCGTGTATTTTATTTTGCAACATAGGATGTCAAAATAAGTTACTCTATTTTTGAGGTATGTATAGTGTAGAAGAAAAACTGTTATTAGTGAACTGGTATAACTCGAATATGAGTTTGAGGAGAGTAGCATATTTGTTTCAAATTACATATCCTGACCGTCCAAGACCGAGTCTAACTACAATAAGTAGGTTAGTACAGAAGTATAAAAATAATGGATGCATCGTTCCTAATCATAAAAAAAAGAATAGGCCAAGATATGTTATTACTGACGCCAAAAGAGATGAAATTCTACAAACAATCGAGAGCTTTAGTACAAACTACAAATGTAAGCAAATCTTCCGCGCATAAACTAGTAGTTTATGCACGTTTTAGTAAAACGAGAACATTTTAAGTCGTATCATTTTCAAAACCATCAGGAACTAATTGCGAATGATGCAGAAAGAAGAAGTAACTTTTGTGAAATCATGTTGGATAAGCTTCATAATGATGATACTTTACTACGCAGAATTTGCTTTACAGATGAAGCAACATTTTATGTAAATGGTGAAGTAAATTCACAGAACTGCCGCTACTGGAGTAGACAAAATTTGCATAGATATCATATCACAAGGACTCAGCGGCCACAGAAAGTCAATGTTTGGACTGGGTTGATTGGACACCATATTGTAGGACCGTTTTTTATTGAGGGTACTCTTACAGGAGAAAAATATTTAGAATTGCTTGAGTACAGAGTTATGCCAGCCCTCCACGCTTTAAATATTGATGGTGAGATTTGGTACCAGCATGATGGCGCGCCGGCACATAATTCTCATATGGTTAGAACATTTTTCAACCAAAGATTTCCAAACCGTTGGATAGGCCATGGAGGAGAAGTAGAATGGTCCGCAAGGTCACCAGACCTATCTCCAAACGATTTCTTTCTTTGGTCATGTATCAGAAATAAAGTTTTTCATGGAGAACCTCTAAACAATATTGACCAATTAAAAAATAGAATACGAGTTGCTGCAAGAGAAATAACTCCAGAGCAGATACAAAATACAATAAATGAATTCTACAATCGCTTAGGATACTGTCTGGCCGTCAATGGTGACATTTTTGAAAATTTGTTAAATTAGTTTTTAAATTTTGTTCAACTACTGTATTTCACATCCTATGTTGCAAAATAAAATACACGCTAAAATACATTGCTGTCATTTCATTATTACGTTATGTATGTGTGTGCATGTTGCATTATAAAATATATTCACGGTATATGTTACATTTTGCGAAAATGATACTTGATCAATAAGGTTGATATATAACCCCTTTCCACAATTAACAATTTGTAAATTCTGTATACGCATTTCGACAACCAAGTTGTCATAATAAGCAGATAATTTCAAAGTATCGCACCTGGTAAAACACGGCGAAAAAATTGTACGAAAAATAAACTCCGTACGCGATCCGCACCGTTGAAAACCAAGATGTGCACTTTGAAATTATCTGCTGATGATGACAACTTGGTTGTCGAAATGCGTATACAGAATTTACGAATAGTTAATTGCAAAAAATGCAACTTGCAAAAATGCAACTTGATTTCGTTAAACAGTTAAATTCACAATTCCCGACAATTAAATTCACAGTAGAAAAAGAAAACAATGACAAGTTGCCTTTTTTGGACATCTTAGTTATTAGGAATGATCTCAAAATAGAAATTGATATTTTCCGAAAAGAAACCAATGTCAATAGATTCATTACGGCTGACTCAAATCACAGCATGCAACAGAAGATGGCTTCATTCAATTTTCTGATTAATCGTTTGATCAATTTCCCACTAACAAAAGTAAGATATGAAAGAGAATTGAACCTCATTAAGAATATCGCGGTATACAACGGTTTCGATTCGGAAATAATCAATGGATTAATTAGAAAGGCCAACATAAGAAAAACAATCCGTGACACCACATGTCTTTCACCACAGAGCAATCGGGAAAAGCATTTTGTTTGTTTACCTTTTCATCGTGTGACAAAAAATCTGATTAGGATTTTTAAAGATAGCGGGTTTAAAGTATGTTCCCGCCCCAATAATACCCTTAAAATGCTGTTAGGAAATGCAAAAGACAAAATTGAAGAGAATAAAAAATCGGGAATCTACCGAATTGAATGTTTAGAGTGCGATAGACAATACATCGGCCAAACTAAAAGATCGATCGAAACCAGGTATAAAGAACACCTTTCGCACATAAAATTCAACCGACCGGAAAAATCGGGTATAGCGAGACATGTATTAGAAAATAACCACAGTGTTAATATGGATTGTTTACATTTGATAAAGAACGTGTACAATTATCGCGAACTGGACGCGTATGAAAGCATGCACATCTTAAAGAATTTAAGCCATGTGGTAAACTTTAATGACGCCGGGCCCTTGCAAACCCCTCTCTTCTCTCTACTGAAAGACAGGAGGAACAATATCATAAAACACACATAAATCACACAGACACTTCCTTGACCATAATAACCTTTTTCAATGTAGTGCATGTTAGTTAAGTTAAAGTATTTTTTAAAAATCTTGTGAAACAGACACAGTGCACATCTTGGTTTTCAACGGTGCGGATCGCGTACGGAGTTTGTTTTTTCGTACAATTTTTTCGCCGTGTTTTACCAGGTGCGGCACTTTGAAATTATCTGCTGATGATGACAACTTGGTTGTCGAAATACGTATACAGAATTTACAAATAGTTAATTGTGGAAAGGGGTTATATATCAACCTTATTGATCAAGTCAATCAACCACAGGCTCCATCAAATTCAACTTCGTATTTATTATTTTGATATTCATGATTCATGTTTATTTAAAATTTAATGAAACGATGTGCGTAATAAATAATCTAAAAGACAAATACAGAAGTTGCTTGTATAACTTAGAGAACAAGAAATAAAATGTAGATGCTTATCGTAAATGTAGGCTTTAAATTCTCCAATTAAGTAGCAACAGAATTATCTGTTTAAAGATTATATTAAGGTAACCCGCCTATGTATTGAAACATCAATACATATAGTACCTGGAACAACGGCAGAATCCGCGCAAAGAAAAAGTCTGTACTAGACTACTGTGATTAATTATCTGCCGATAATGACAGCTTAGTTGTCGAAACACGTATACAGAATACGAAAATTATTATGGAAAGAGGTTATAATAATCTTAATCGATTAAATTACTAAAATTTAATTATATTTTTTAGAATGATATCTGTATTAATGTTTGCATAATATAATAGCTATGCTATGAATAGTATTGACCATTTGACATTCTGTTTGGAATTATTTTTATGAAATCCCATGAGTCTGCAAATTTTATCTTCGATCTTTATTTATATACTGCAATATCAGCGGAACTAGAGAAAACGACAGACAAAACTAGAAAATAAAAAGAAAAATATTTACAAGGGATAAGCAGAGGGAAGGTCAATGGCATCGTTATGAAGTCGACCGTATCCAAACACATTTATCAAAATTGGAGAGAATTCTTCGCTCAACTTAGCAGCAAAGTAAACAATCGTCTGCACCGTTTTGGTGGAAGTGCAGGAATTCGAGGAGTTTTAGGTGAGTAAACATCTCTATCTTGTGTGTACGTACACGAAATTACTTCTTTAACAGTTCTATATGAAAGAAGTGAATTAACGAAAATTGAAACCTTGTGTATATATGACCATCGATTTTAAAGCACAAATTAATATCTTGTATTTTAGATTGCATGGAAATATTGTAATTGTAATTATGGTAAGTTAACAATAGCTCTGTGCATCACTCACAAATTTATTAAAATTTTAATATACGCCATAACTCTTTCATAAAAACATAATAAAGGAAGCTATAAGTCATACATTTGTATATTATTCCTAATTTGTATTATATGAAAAAAGTTTCTAATACTTAATATTGAATAATCGTTTATATTTCATATACATTGCGATAATCAATATTATTGCTCATTTAATAATTTCCCTTTAATTTTACGTTTTCGTGAGCTCAGTTTCTTCTGTCTTCTTTTGTAACATAAGAAATAGCAATTTATATTGATGATCGTTTAATCATATTCCTGGGTTATTTCTGAGAAAATGTACTGATAATATGGCTTATCCACTAACAACGATTTTCAATGTATCACTTGCGAGGAAACGTTTACCTACTGGTTTGAGGAAATCTCTTATTATTCCAAATAATACAGGAATAGTTATGCAGTTGCAAACAACCATCCTATTTCCATTTTGTCTGCAACCTTAAAGGTCTTGAAGCCTATTGTGCATGATTATTTACTAGTATCATTTAAACTAAATATAATTTCTGAACAGCTTGCTTTTCGGTTAGACCGATAAAGTCTAATTTACTAAATTACGTAGATTATAATTTAGAATTTGGACAATCTAACACAGGTTCTTCATCTGGTTTGTAGACTTTCATGCTTGTTACCTTGGTTACCTTCATCTTGGCTCCCGGGGTGGAACTGCATGAGACATCCTCAGAGAAGCAGTAGAGGCAATTAGGCTCCATGAATATCTCATGTAAGTGACAGAAAATGTACTGAGAACGTGGTTCCGACCCGGAAGGCAAAATGTAAATACTGTCAAGTCGATTCAATTTATAATGACTTCCCCAAGGCCTTTGATAAAATTCATCATAACATCTCGATTGATAAATTGCTTGAAGTGGATTGGTGAAAACCCAAGCAGTCTAAATGATCTGTATTGTGAGATTGTAAAAACAGCAAATAACCCGCTCACGACGTTGTATATGCCTACAAGGTTATTTAATTATAGGGTATTGGTCACAAATCCACACGAAATTAATAATTTGGGGCAACCCTTTCCAAAATATTTCAGAAGCACCTGTAGTAGTCTCCTTTGATGCCAAGCCAACGCGCATACGTGCTTTAGATAATCGCGATCGCCGACAGGATAATGTAGTCATCTGATCGACATACGCGTTATAATTAGTCGACAACACATGTATGCACTTAATAGGACTTACAGAAAGATATAACGCTAATATTAAAATTTACAAAAAATAAAATAAATTAATTTTCTATAGATAAATGATATGAAAATGACATGATATTAAATTAAATAAATTTTAAAAAAGGTTTTATAGCAAAATAAGGGGGAACTATAAGCATTTAATGTTTATAAATAAAATAGATAGTACATTAATGACATTGATATTGTTTCGGCGGTAATACAATAGCATTAAAACTTGTTCAATCTAGTTTAAAATATAATAATGTATTCAAAGACTTATTTACAAGAATATTGAGACCAAAAAATTATGTAAAATCAACTTTTTTAAATATGGTTTCCATTAATCGCTTCGACCGGTATAATATGCTGGATGAGTCAATGAAAAGGAAATCGATCGAATAATAATTTAAGTTAGTCTTAAGTCTTTTTGATAACCATTATTTTGTAGAAGAATGAATGTTTCGATCATCCCAAGTAAACATAAGAATAATATAATAAAACGTGAAATGAGATAGGGAAAAGGATATTTAAACGTAGGCTATACAAATTCGACAAGTCTATTTCAATCATAGCGTGAACCATTAAAATCGAAACGAACATATTTCCGTGCAGTTCCAAATAGAACGCAATAAAACTTCGACCATCAAAGTGCCTACAAAAAATATAACACGTAGACTATAAAATCTCCACTTTAAAAGGCAATACAGAAAAAGTTTCCATGATAAAACGGTTCCATTGGTGGAGACCATGGAGGCTATGAGCAATCAGACGTGGTCGCCGATGTACGTTATATTCGAGTTTCTCAATAAAACAGAAGCACACACACATATACTATACACGCAAAAAGACAAATGCTCAAATATGAAATAAAACAGAAAACGGCCGAGCACGAAGAGGAATGAAAGTGGAAAACGTCGACGAACTTCAGATCTGATAAAAGCTTGTGCCAATATATTCAGTTTTACAACATCGTAGAAGAAAATTGAACGACGTATTATAATGGTAACCTGAAGTTATCGTTTAGCTCTTTGTTACATCTTTTTCGTTTTAATTTCGATATCGAAAGGGTTATAGTTTCAATTAATTTTAACAAGTGGTATGTCAATACTACAGTGAATTTAATGCTTTTATCTATTACTCTGTTATTTAATGGTTTTCCATCAAAGATGACTCGCGATTATTTTGAAATTGTTTGCGGTATTTTCTATGATAAATTCTATTTCAATTTTAATCGATGTTTCTCTTGGGATAACCATGCAAGCTTTCTGAGATTTTCACATATGTATTTTGTAAATTAAATAATTTTGTAAAATAGAGTAAATAATTTTGTAAGTTAAGACCAATGAAAAGAAAAAATATGCACAGTGGAACTTTTACATAACGAACTTCGACGAAATTCTTGATTTTACGAATTTTATAAAAATATTGCCTTGATTTATGGAAATAAATCTTGATGTAACGAACTTTTTCTTCAGATATTAAAAGGCAAAATATCAATGTATTAAATAGTGGTTCATTCTGATTCTATCTATTATCGCATGCATATCATTCATACCCCTTCATTTTTGTTCTTGTTGTTGGACTACCTGCTATATAATAAGGGATTAAGTAGGAATGGGGATTTCCAATCATCATAAAATTTCGAATAAGCTTAAAAAGCGATTCCCAATTTATAAAATGATTAGTAATCGCCTTTTAACCTCCTACCGGTTGTTTTTACATGCAGGGATTGTAAATTGGTAGGTGTTTCATTTATACAGTCAGTTAGTTATTTAGAGTAAAGAGGAACGGCTTAATGCCAAAAGAAAATGTTTAACTTTTGTCGAAAATGTAAAAATGTTGATCGAAGTATATTTCAGTATGTTTTCTGAACTATGTGCTACTAAATTTTTTCTTATGGGATGTTGTAAAGAATAAAGTATATAAAAGCAAACCATAATAATGATGAGCTTAATATGATTATTACGACAGTTATAAGAAGCATCCGGTTCGCAATAAGTTCGTACCGAAATGGCGGGGTATGAAAGGTGCATACAGAATAATGGTAGTCATTTTGAGCAAGTACTGAAATAACTTTGCTTGTTCATTTGTTTATTTCCTTTACAAAATGTTATTTTGAATTTCACAGTTTCGTTAGAGTTTGTAGTAGTTTTCCTTTTTTACTCTTAATAAATTTGTTATTAAATTTTATTATTATTTGTTATGTATATATATATATATATATATATATATATATATATATATATCTTTAGCATTAAAATAGTTTTCCAATGGCTGCTTGCCCATTATTTCCTCAACTAGTAATAGTAATTGAATTGTTATTACTCTTATAAGAAATCTAATAGACGTAACCATATCGAACCTTATATCTATGAATTCAGAAAAAAAAACATACTAATGAAGCCATTGCCAATTAAAAAACGTAAGTTTGTGTTGTATACATATTTACGTAAAAACAGTACCAGATGCAATTTTTAGTTTTTTATATCTTCTGAGGTTACGACGATATATAAAATTGAAAATTTCGGAAATAATCAGTCTTTTTTTAAATATCAACTAAATCTGAAACGCTTACAGAGCTACTAAACCCACATACAAAGGGTACTAGGAAAGTTTTGCAATACAGCTTTGTTTATTTAATTTTTTCAAAGTAAATTCCTCTACACTAAATACACCTCTCCATCCTCTGAAACCAATCTCTAAACCAGTTCTGCCAAGTTTCACTAAGGAGTAAAGCACACTCTTTGTTCCAAGCCCGCACAAGGTCCTCATCACTGGAAAACCGCCTTCCTTTTAGCTTCATTTTCACATGTGGGAACAGTGCAAAGTCGCAGGGAGCAAGATCTGGACTGTAGGGAGGGTGCTCGAGAAGTTTCAATCCTGTCGTGGTCAAATATTCGGTGCAGGCTTTGGCGCAGTGAGCTGGAGCATTATCGTGATGGAGGAACCCGGTGTCCATTCTTGACTTTGGCCGCAGGGTCTTCATAGATCCAATGATTTTAGGCAGGCACTGTTCAGTATACCACTTAGCTGTGACTGTCTTCTGTGTGTCCAAAACGACGTGTTCCACAATTTCACTCGATTTGAAAAATACAGTTATCATTTTCTTCTTTACAGATCAGGATTTTCTGACAACTACGGGTGTGTCCGCATCATTAAAGACCCAAACTTTGTTTTGAGCTTTGGCCGGCACATCGTAATTGTACAGCCAAGTCTCGTCACCTGTCACGATGTTATTCACATACCGAGATTGTTCCTTATTAAACTTTTTTAGCATCTCCCGGCACAACGGCACACGTCGTGTCGTCTGCACTTCAGTCACTCCATGCGGCACCCAGAGAGAACAAAGTTTCTTCACGTGCAAATGATCATGCAGAATCGAACGAATTGCTGGTGCATTTAGGCCTGAAGTACCCTCTTGTCCTCGCCAAGCATTTTCCTCACAATAGTAACGTTTTCCTCCGTACCTGACGTTCGTGGCCTTCTCGGCCTCTCAGCATCCTCCACTGTTAAATTTCCCCTTTGGAATTCTCTATACCATCTGAATATCGTTGTGCGATGTGGGCAAACATCACTTAGTGCAAGAGTCATTTCTTCGATGCACTGGTCTATGTTTAAGCCTCGCACGAAGTTATAACGCAAAACTGCCCTTATCTCATTTCATGACCATGATACCATCGCAAGTACTTTACATTCTCACTACTAATGAATAACTGAGCCCATCAACATGGCGCGGCGGCTGCTATGCACGTATGAACATGTCTCAACAAGCAGCTTCCTACGATTCATTGTTGCGTCATATTGCAAAATTTTCCTAGTACCCTTTGTATGGTGATAGAAGATGAACACTGTATATACATATGTATATTTTCCGTCGATGCTTGTATCCGAAACATACATGAAATTTATATACATTCAAGTAGAATTTGGGGAAATTATAGGGGAACAGGAACATGTCAAAATCTCATAGGTTCCATGAATAAAAGGCTATAAGAAGCAATAACTAACAACGGCTATTCGACGAAATATTAATTTTATTTAATTTATTTTAATTGTTTTATTAATAATTTCATCAAATAGATTTATACTTCAAATTTATTTGTAAATATAAACAATTTCAAAATTACAAAATATTGCTGATATAACTCCCCCTTGAATTCATGAAGATGATAAATAAAAATTAGCTGTTATTACAAGAACTTTTTTTCCTTCGAAAAAATTATCGAAAATGAAACACGTTTCTATTTAGGCGTAACGTTTCCTGTAAATTTCTACTAATTCGAAAATAATTATTGATTTCTTGTTTTAAAGCAACTTTTTTATGATCGTACAATCAAGTATTTGATTGATAAGGAAATTTTCATAAACTGTGTATGTGTTCCTTTCTTATACACAGCTCTGTATATAAATTGTATTCATATTTTACATGAAACAGTAAATAACATATCTGAAATTGACATCTATATTTGAAACTTTTCATTTTGGAACAATGTAACCGTAATTTACAGCAAACAATATCTAAGAAAAAATGGAGCTTAGTCTAATTTATTTCTCCTACGTTGAATATTGTTACATTACTATCAAATTATTATTATTATAAGTATGTATATTATTAATATCAAATCACTTCAAAATTTCTAAATAACAAATACATAGTTTAAGTAAATAAAATTTCTACCAAGGATCGTTTGTGGTATATTAGACCAACACAATACATGTTTAACTGCGGCGTAAGAAATCGAATTCTAAACTGAAATAAAATAATGAACGAATTTAAAATTACGTATAGAATATTCTCAATTTTGTATTGCTCAGTATGCGGGATTCAGCAACACGCAATAAAACGGTGTCTGCTACATTTCTTTTTACTGACAATTATTTTGACACTAATTGTGATGATATATGTATATTAGGTGCGCAACTAAGTTCTCGCTGTTTTTTTGATGAAAATGCAACTTTATTGTGAAAAAATGTTTACAAATGAATCATTCAAAATATTGCCCATCGCTAGCGACAACTTTTTCCCATCTTTCTAGCAGAGCTCGAATACCGTCACGGTAGAAGTGTTCGTCTTTTGAGGCTATCCACGAATCAAGCTATTTTGAGATGTCTTCATATGAACGGAACTGCTGATTAGCCAGACCATGTGTATATTTAATAAATAATTTTGTAGGGATTCTCAATATATATATATATATATATATATATATATATATATATATATTGAGAATCCCTACAAAATATATATATATATATATATTGAGAATCCCTACAAAATTATTTATTAAATATACACATGGTCTGGCTAATCAGCAGTTCCGTTCATATGAAGACATCTCAAAATAGCTTGATGGACTACCTGCTATATAATAAGGGATTAAGTAGGAATGGGGATTTCCAATCATCATAAAATTTCGAATAAGGTTAAAAAGCGATTCCCAATTGATAATAAGGATGCAATATAAAATGATTAGTAATCGCCTTTTAACCTCCTACCGGTTGTTTTTACATGCAGGGATTGTAAATTGGTAGGTGTTTCATTTATACAGTCAGTTAGTTATTTAGAGTAAAGAGGAACGGCTTAATGCCAAAAGAAAATGTTTAACTTTTGTCGAAAATGTAAAAATGTTGATCGAAGTATATTTCAGTATGTTTTCTGAACTATGTGCTACTAAATTTTTTCTTATGGGATGTTGTAAAGAATAAAGTATATAAAAACAAACCATAATAATGATGAGCTTAATATGATTATTACGACAGTTATAAGAAGCATCCGGTTCGCAATAAGTTCGTCCCGAAATGGCGGGGTATGAAAGGTGCATACAGAATAATGGTAGTCATTTTGAGCAAGTACTGAAATAACTTTGCTTGTTCATTTGTTTATTTCCTTTACAAAATGTTATTTTGAATTTCACAGTTTCGTTAGAGTTTGTAGTAGTTTTCCTTTTTTACTCAATATATATATATATATATTGAGAATCCCTACAAAATTATTTATTAAATATTAGAGCCGGAAGAGACATTTATTGTTTGTATGCTTGTTTCTAACCATTCATCATCAGAGCGCTGTACGAATCAACCCTAGAGAAAAGGTAAAATTTAAAAAATAAGATATTAATTACATAATAAAAATAGTACATATATATCTACATACAAATAAAATAAGTACTAATTTAATTCATTAAGACTTAAACAAACATTTTAAAATTAACAACTACCTCACTCTTTTCATAAAAATTTATTTTTTTATTTACAAAAAAACACTCACTCTAATTTTTACATAATATTAATTTTACTAATATATATATATATATATATATATATATATATATATATATATATATAGATAACAACAGTTTCAGTGTTCAAGAAACAACAGTTACTAAGTGCTTTATTATTATTTCGTTATTACATTTTATAGGAACATACGTATTTAGTAAATTAGAGTGTATATATTATTCTATGTTTATGTTAATAATAAAAATTTAAGAGTATCATTCAAGAATGACTGCTTCTTTGGGGGATTTTTTTCTGCCACTAAAGTTCTTATAAAAAAAGAGTTATAATGTTTAAGTGTTTCTATGTTCAAGAAAATTAGAAATTCTTATGAGTATATTTTTCATTTTATTACCTCTTTGTAAAGCGGACTAACTAGTCTCATTTCCCTAAAGGCTAATTAGTATTCATTTACACCCAACTAAATTCAAGAAAATGGTACAGCATTTAACTAGATTACATGGATTAAATATCCGCGAAGTTCGGTACCGCTTGAGCTTCATAAATAATAAAAATATGCTAACGTGGGATTAAGTATAATAAAAGTTTGACGACAGAAGACTACTATATATAGATAAAGTTAACAAAAGTTTACCTGTGTTTTTATGTATTTGATAATATATCGTATTTTTCAGAAAAATGAACACATTGTTTCTGTATATTATAACTAGGGCGCACAATTTCTCACATTTGGTATGTATGTACTTATGTATATCGTAGGTGATTGTATGTACACCTATGATATACATAAGTGTATAATATATATCGCAATAAATGATTAATAATTGATTGTGAGCAATATATTTTAAGTACTTATTGTTGTTAAATACCTACCCACGAGACAAGTGTCAATAATCTAAATTACTTAGGCTATACATTTGCCTTTGTAGCGTAGCCTACATATTAATGATGTGTAGCTTAGAAGTGAACCCGGTTTCCAAGATACGGTTCTTTATAGAGAACCGAAAGAATTGCTTTAGTAATACTTTGTGTATTGGATTATTGTTTATGCGAAATACGATATTTTGGCGACTTTCAAACATGTATTTACTTTTCGCATAGATGTAAATTCGGCAACTCACTTGATGTACTCCGTACAAGAACGACATTAAATAAAGATGAAGATATACACCATTAAAAAGAAGTAGACATGTTTTCTTTCATTCCACCATTTTAATGGATTTTCTAACCTTCTAGTCATAGATTCTTATAAATATTTCCAAAATTCAGCAATTCCTACCGTATTTGGATTAGACAGGACATTAGCTTTTCATTTCCTAATCAAATTCTTCTCATAAAGTCGAAGGAGTGAAATTCTGCTTATTGAAACAATATAAGTACATACACTAGACTAGTATATAATAATATCCAATGAGTTCCAAAGCGAGTATAATTTGTTTTGTTTGGTTTCTCTTGTTTATGCATGGCTTCTTTCTGGCAACTCTTGAACGATATCCACTACTTTTGATTATATGCCGCAATGTTTTAACACTGGCGTCTTCTCCTATCCTTTTTAATTCTAGAGGACAATATTTCGTATATATTTGAAGATTTTCTTTAATGCTTTGATATTCTGCGTATCATCTTTAGCTGGCAGTACTTTTGGGTGATTCGATCTGTATTTGTTTTCTAAGATATTTTCCCTTTTGTATTCTCTATAACGTCAATAATAATGTTCCGAAGTATTTTCATTAATTCACTATTTTTTCGTGTCGAGCTTCCTTCTTCAGGAAGTGAAACAATCATTTTTCGTTTCGGCAGTGTCTCCCTTATTTCCATCATATTTGGAAGAATTATTAATATTAGTGTTATATGTAACGCATGTGGTAAGAGTATATTTTCAGGCTTATCTTGAGAAGTCAACAGTTCAAACCATTGGATAGTGAGATTTTTAAATTGTTTCTCATTCCGGAGGTGGTTATTACCTTTCTCGCCACCCTTCGGTATCGAGGAAAAATTATCAACACTAATTAACCTTTAATGGCAAGGATGGGTTAGTAATAAAGCCATGGAACACCTTACACAACCAAATATACACTGTCGCTCCGATGGTCTGATTACAAAAAAATATGCGACCCTAACGATATATTATACAACTGTTGGACTAAATTATTTCATTCTTCTGCAACGTCGTTTTTGAGGAATTTCATATTGGTCTATTCATTGCTTTCTTGTTTATTTGGCTTTTCTATTTCTTCCTTCAACATTTTTAAAGTTGTGCAAAGCATGAATCACTGATATATATGTGTGTCATATTTAATTGTATTAGTAGAGGTCTTTGTTATACAAATAATATATTTATTTTTAAACACAGCTTTTTTAAATTAAAAAAACTAAGTAGGTGGATGTGTATGTGTGCAATGGTATGTATGTATGTATGTTGACGTAATAACAAATATATTTGGATTTTTTAAAAAAATTTCAATCTATATCATATGTATTTTGTATTGTGGTTATGGTAGAAAATATATACTATCGCTAATAAGTATTTAGTCACTCGCATTTAATCCGCAAATTGTAGCAAAAATCAAAATTGAAATACTAATATCTTCTTATTATTTACTTATATACATGAAAAATATATATTTTTACATCTAAAATGGATTGTTGTATAATATATTTATCTAAATTTTAGACTTGTCTCTATGCCTTCCTTTATTATTAATCACTGTAGCACACAATCGAGGCATTCTTTCTATTAATTTTTGCAATGTCTCAGATTTTATTTTACCTCATGCCTCTTGCAGGTTCTTCCACATATTAATCGGAGATGTTAGGGCCGATTTTCTCACCTGTCGGTTAAGTTCTTCCCACAGCAACTCAATGGGATTTAAGTCGGGGCTCTGAGGAGGCCACTCTATAACTTTTATGGTTCCCTCGTCCTCCAATTTCTGTAAATATTGTCGGCATAGTTTGAAGTGTATTTCGGGTCATTTTCTTGTTGGAAGATAAAATTCTGACCCGAAATTTTAATTCCAGAGGGGATCGCGTTTTCTCGTAATATGCGCTTATACTGTTCTTTTTTTAGTATACCTTCGATTTTTACGAGATCGTCCATATTTGATCCGGGAAAGCAATCCCATATCATGACTGAACCTCGACCGTGCTTAATAATAGGGGCTATGCATTCTTTCCGGGCACGCTCACCCACAGACCTCCTCACGAAAACACGTGTTCGGGATCCGAAAATCTCGAATTTGGATTCATCGGTCCACAATACTTTATTCCACTCTTCTATGGTCCAATTGTGGTGATCGCTTGCCCACTTTGAACGTTTTTGCTTGATTTGCTTGCGTAAAAGCGGCTTCCGCATTGCAATTCGCCCATGAAGACCGGTTTCTTTTAATCGCCGTTTAACTGTGGAAACACTTATGGGTTTTCGACGAACAACATTCATTTCTGTTGTGATTTCTGGAGCTGTTTTTCGTCTATTTCTCTTGCTTGTTACCACCGTTGCAAAATCTTCTGCTGAGATTGTTACCCTTGGTCTGTCGTTTCGAGTTGTGCTCAACGCACTTCCATATTCGCAGTGTTTTTTGATGATATAACCCACGGCGGACTGATTTAATTTAAGTTCTGTGGCAATTTCGCGGTTGCGTTTACCAGTTCTATGGTATGCGATTATAAACGATCGTGTTTCTACACTCAATTCTTTCCGTTTAGGAATTTCTAACCAATTGAACTTTTTCGAAACACACTCAGTATGAGCGCCTCACAAAAACTAACTGCTATTTTGCCAAAATACCCAAGTATAAATACTTAAAAGTTTACAATAACACCCTACCTTAAAATAAAATCTTATAAGAATTGACAGATCTAATCCCTTAAGTGCAATTATTCTATCTGGAGTTTTATTAGGGTATTATCATGCATTGTGAATAATAGTGTAATCGCATAATTATTTTTGAATAGGCTTTTGTGTTTATTATGAAACTACTTCTCACTACAGAAATAAATTTTATAATTACAACTTTTCTATAGAAATTGTAATGACCAAATAATTATGAGCGATAGTGTATATAGTTTAGAGGACGCAATTTACTATATAGTAGTAAATTTACTTACCTGCATGTTGCAAATTTTATAACGCATGTGCTCTCCCTTACAATTGCTTTTCTGACACCTCCTCAACTGATGCGAAACTCCACCGTCACAAGATCTAGAACACGAAGACCATTCCGACCATAGGGACCATCCGTTCGCCCTGGTGTCCACGTCGTGTAGTTGAGATGACAGTTCCTGTAAATGTAATAATGGTTAGATAATAATTTATAAAGTGATTCCAGCACGTAATGGAAATATGGAATCTAGTTAATGGATAACGTAAAGATGTAAATACACTACCGGCAAATGTACAGAAATATTTTTGCACGTGTTTTATTACATGAAATTTGAAACTTTTATTTTTTCCCTCTTTTTTTGTTACGTAAAATGTTTCGTATTATTTCCATGCAAGAAATATGAAAATATTTATAGAAAATTGTATAAACGCAGAAACGAAACTTTTAAATTTTCGAATATAATACTGGAATGAAAAGATGCAATAAACAAGTACATAAATAAACATCTAGAGATGGATTGATCTTTTCTGTTTATATTTCCAGTTGAATGTAAATCTGATTCGGAAGAAATTTGTAATGTTAGTTACTACAACGAATTGTTGCAGTTTGTTTTTAAAGAAATTGCAGTTCTTGATATTTCACCACGGGTAAATGTGACCGGAAAGTTTGATAATAAAATGTAAGTTCTATAGTTTATTTAGAAGTTTTTTAGAAGTTTATGCTACCTAAAATATTCTACAAGGTAAGAACACTTGAAACGTTATAGATTTAGTCGTAGTGTTACACAATTTAACATTTGTTTCTGCACTGAATTTATAAAAAACGTTGTATATAATTAAAAACATGTAGTGTTTTAACTTACGAGTAAAAAATAAAACAAGCATACAAAAATATTGTCGGCTGTATATACTGAGTAAATTTAGTATAGATTAAATAGAATTTAATACAATTAGTAAAAATAGCTAGGGTAAGGCATACAAACTCAAAATTAACGCACCATTTAATATTTCTGATATATTTGCTATAATTTTTGTATTTTCTAAGACTTTTATCTGAGTATGATTTAAAAGCTTTATCTCATTACAAAGTAATTTTCACATTGTGGCGAAAACAGCTGTTAATGTCAAAGTTTATTAAACTGTTTTTTTGAGTTATTTAAGTTACTGTTTAAGGATCATTTAAGTTTTAATTACGAGTTTATTAATTTTTCGCGTCTACAGAATTTAACTTACTAAAGCTTAAATTCAAAATAACGAACCGACCATATCATTTAACCAATGATGAATGTGTAAGATCTTCAAATTTGTTAGAAGAAGGACGTAGAATGTGTTATGTAGCTGACCGGATCGCACTCGAGGAGACGTGATCAAGGTAGAAAACGACTCACAAGTGTTAGAGATTATTGTGTTTTACAACTGCAAGCGTTCAGAAAGAGGCGAATAATAAGCACAGAATTCATTAACCAGCTTGAAGCAGTCAGAAATGCCGCAGTTTCTACTTCAACTGTAAGGACAAGGTTGAGTAGTAGGAGACCTGCAGTCGAACCATTGTTTACCGCAGCATACAAAGTACAACGATTGAAATTTTCCAGAAATTATAAAGATTGGATGTTGAAGATTGGAAGCTAGTTTTGTATTGGGACGAGACCAGAGTAAGTTTAAAATCTGCAGATCAAAGATATATAGCGAAGAACTGAGGAAAGTTATCATGAATAAACTTTCTCAAAGGGAGCCTTTGGTGACGGATAAAGAATGTCAATGAATGCTGAATACTACTTAGAAAATATTATTCACACCATTTTTAGGGAACAGTTTCATGTTCATGCAGGATAATAGGAGGCTAAGGAATTGGAATAAGTTCCTTTCGTGGGATAATACTTCCCAAGAAATAATCCAAAATTTGAGAATGAGCTTACCATGGTGAATACAAGCAGATATCAAAGTTAGGGGAGGTGTTGTGCGTTATTAACTTTTATTTTTTCGTTCCACTCTCTTTGTTTATAAAATTTTTTAAGACTTCCAATAATATCATTTTCTTTCTGAATTTGTAAATGAACTGAATTCTTATAATTTGTAATTTTTCCCACAAGTTTCCACTAAAAATGAAGTTAATTGATGTACCGATGTTTAATGATCTCCGGTTAAATTATCTTTGATGAGGTTAAAAATAATTTACTAATTTTTTAAAACTTGTATAGAATTATTTGAATGGTGCTTTGCTCTTGACATGAGTTTAGTTATGGACACAATCATAAAGAAATCATTATCAACGAAAAACTTTACAAGCTGTTGATTCATAGCCTCATTTGTGTTGAATGTTACACTATGCAAGAAGTTTTGAAGAGAACGAAACAAGTCGATGTTAAAGACATAAGGTCCATCGAATATGATAGACCTAACAAGGCATTTCAACCAAAATCTAATAATTTTTGACGGGCGATCGAACGTGTGTGATTATTGTTGTGATGTTATTTATTTCTGGGCGATGAATTTATTCAAATTATATAAGTACTGACAGTACACACTTGAATTAATTGTTTCGTTCCTTAGTAGGAACTTTGAAAACGAGATACCTCTCGCCACACCCAAAGCATAATCTTTATCTGATGAATGTTTTTGATGATATTTGACGCGAATCTTCAAGTCGGGACCAAAACCGTTTTCACACATAATCGCTTACCAATGGCTTCAAAAGAGAGATAGTGTTCCTCACGGTTAAGGAGCATATTACAGATGTTCATACGAGACGTCAAATGAACTTATTTGAATTCATGAGGAATTCAAATATCAAACTTGCTGACGTATCTTAGCTTTTTCATGTGGTCGTGGATGCTTAGAATTTCTGTAATCTCTCGTATCGTGTGCCGTGGGTTCGACTATTTAAGCAATTATTTTGCGTCATCGCGATTGGTGGGCCTCTTTGGTCAATGAGCATCTTTAAGACTAAAATCGCCAAATTGGAATTTCGTGAAATATCGTTGGCATTGACTTTGTTTTGATGCATGCTCTTCCCTTTAAGAAAGAAAAAGTGTACAATGTGACGAAATTACACACTATGTTCGTTCATTTTTAACATTATAAAATTTCAAACACTTAGTCAAATCGCTCAATTTTTTTTCCAAAATGAGCTGGTAGATATTGCATAAAAATAAATGCAAATAACTCTGACGCTTGTAAAAATAAACAAGCGCCATCTGTTGCGAAAGTGAGCGAAAACTATTTGTTCAAAAACATCATTTTGAAATGAAAAGTTTGTCCTTTGAATTATCTTTATTGAAATTATTAGTGACAGATTTATAGTTATGATATGCAGACTTTATTTAAACGCACAGTATTAGATATAATTATACAATTATTGAACCGTTGCCAAAAGCAAATGTTATCTACTAAATAAAAACATGGTGAGATAACATTTCCGACATCTTAAAAAATTGCAAATCAATAGATCGAAGGCTACCTAAAACTACTTCAAAATCCAGCACTTAACATTATTAACACTGCAGTGCAGCTCTATACAGTGATTTATTTACACATTTTATCTACACACATACATTTATGCACATCAAAGGTCTTTAATAGCGAAAAGTGAATTCTGTGAATACCACGTCATTTTTAAGGCGAGTATGTGTTTTTATAAGATAATTTATTGCGTGACGAAGTTATTTACATACATATACATAAAAAAGTCCGTGGAAAAAGTAACGTCTCCTCCTAGTCGAAGCTAATATTCATACTACATACAAAAGGTACTAGGAAAGTTTTGTAATACAGCTTTGTTTACTTAATTTTTTCAAAGTAATTTCCTCGACAATCAACCTCTCCATCCTCCGAAACCAATTTTTAAACCAGTTCTACCAAGTTTCACTAGGGAGTAAAGCACACTCGTTGTCCCAAGCCCGTAGAAGGTCCTCATTACTGTCAAACCGCCTCCTTTTTAGCTTCATTTTCACATGCGGGAACAGTGCAAAGTCGCAGGGAGCAAGATCTGGACTGTAGGGAGGGTGCTCGAGAAGTTTCATTCCTGTCGCTGTCAAATATTCGGTAGGCTTTGGCGCGGTGAGCTAGAGCATTATCGTGATGGATGAACCAGGTGTCCATTCTTGACTTTGGCCGCAGGTTCTTCATAAATCCAATGACTTTAGGCAGGCATTGTTCAGTATACCACTTAGCTGTGACTGTCTTCTGTGTGTCCAAAACAACGCGTTCCACAATTTCACTCGATTTGAAAAATACAGATATCTTTTTCTTCTTTACAGATCGGGATTTTTTGACAACTGGGGGTGTGTTCTCATCATCAAAGACCCAAATTTTGTTTTGAGCTTTGGTCGGCACATCGTCATAGTACAACCAAGTCTTGTCACCTGTCACGATGTTGATCACATACCAAGATTGTCCCTTATTAAACTTTTTTAGCATCTTCCGGCACGAAGTCACACGTCGTGTCATCTGCTCTCCAGTCAGTCGATTCGGCACTCAGAGAGAACAAAGTCTATTCACGTGCAAATGATCATGCAGAATTGAACAAATTACTGGTGTATTTAGGCCTGAAGTACCCTATATCTGTTGGTAGGTCACTCGCCTGTCCTGGCCAAGCATTTTACTCACAGTAGTAACGTTTTCCTTCGTAACTGACGTTCGTGGCCTTCCCGGCCTCTCAGCGTCCTCCACAGTTAAATTTCCCCTTGCAGCAACAAGCAGTTTCGGACGATTCATTGCTGCGTTATATTGCAAAACTTTCTTAGTACCTTTTGTACATTCTAAGGTGGATCTGCTAATTCCGCTCTTAAATATGTAAGCTATTCATATTAGTTGTGTTTATGTATTTGAAAATTCTGGAAATAAGTAAGATGTTTCAAATTCCGCAGAATCGAGCGTTATCGAATTTATTATACAAATCTGTGTAATATTCTGTTGAAATATATTGTATTCGCTAGTGCAAGAATTTTGGGGTAAATTAGAGACATACTAATAAATAATTTTATTAAAGATTATTTTTTGAAGAAAGAAACTATTGCCAACTGAACCGTATTTTTCGTTGATTAGACTTTTTGGTCGCGTAAATTATTTTTCTGCAACGAAAATATTTAAATTATATGAATGTATGTGTAAATAAATTTTAATTGAAAACAAAAGTAACAATCGATGTTAATTTTTTTATGAAGATTGGATTTTACAGACTACTGCACTAACCACTACACTATCGATCGCTCTGCGTCCAAAATCGTGTCATTTCGAGTATACTTATACTTGGTTAGGTTTTTAACGCAGTACTTAGAGCGCCTATCGACAGAGCTTTATAATAAAATTAGTTAAACAATTATAAACGATAAAGGTATAAAAATATATTAAATTCGAAAAAAATGTATGAGATATTACTGCATTGTTCATTTAAATAAAATTTGATTTAAACAATACATATTTTTATTAAATATATAAAGAAATTTAATTTTCTAAGTATCGTTGTAAGCCATCAAATTAGAAATCGTAGTATTAGCATTTTTACAAATCTGAAATCTTTTAATTATCGTTTTTATTATTTTAATTTGACATACGTATAGTCACTATACTGTGTGATATTTGAATAATAACATGCGGATATGATTAGTTTCTGTATATAATCTTGATTTTCATCAATCTGACATATTTCTTCGTTAACTGAAATATATGTATAATAGAATAATAACAGCAAATAAAAATATTAATTTATTGTGTAACTTTTTCCATAAGTAGCATAATTAGCTCATTGTTTACGTAAAACTTGATCTATAAATGCCAGCATATAGGACACTTTGGAAGTGGAAGTGTTGTTCGTTCTAACATAATGTTTTACTTGAGCTCACATTAACCTACGTAGCATTGAGCGTGACATGGTGTGAAGGTAATTTTAGTAGTGACCTAATCCCATTGCGATATTTTCAAGTTTGTACTAAAATCATGTATTTATCAATATAACCAACAAAAAAAAACACATAAGCAACAATGGCCTACGACAAGAAGCATTTATGTAAATATAAACATATATTATGTTACGACACTTAAGTGTGCAGATTATGCGGTGCAATCAACAAAGGTTATTAAAATCCCTTTTCACAATAATTTTCGTATTCTGTATACGTATTTCAACAACTAAGTTGTCATCATCAGCAGATAATTAAGCACAGTGTCGCACCTGGATACACAGCAAAACCCGTAGAGAAACAAGATTGTATTCTAGTCTTAAAACTAACCACTTATCTTAAAGCACATCCTCTACTTATATACATATGCGAACCTTTTTAACCGAGAGAGGCAAGAATATGGAATCGGACCACCATTGGCGTTTAACACATGGTTTCATATATATATATATATATATATATATATGGTATATGCTTTCAAAGATATCTCGTTCACGGTAATTATTCACATTCTTAACCAAATGTACACAATCCGCGGTTGCGTTATGATTATTGTCTAGTACATGCTTTGTTAAACTAGATTTCTCAGATCAATCTGACAAATCTAGTTTAGCAAGTGCATATAGTTACTTTGATTTCATATGTACGTTTAAAGACGAGTTTCCTTGATTTCTAATTTATAATCCCAAAATGTTGTTTAATAAATTTTTGATAATTGAGGTTTTAGTTTTTGAATAAAGTTTAAGTCTAAATTTTTTCAAAGAGCCATTAGTTACGATTTAATATCAATCAAACTTTGTATTGTATATTTGAAAATATTTTAAATGTTTTAAAAATTACCAATTTTGTATTACAACTCTATATACATATATTTTTAAATTCCAACTCGTTTACGATAAATAATGTTTAAATGTTTTTGAATCTTTATTAAATTTATTAAGATTCGAAATAATAATTTCTAAGTGTAATCTACTATTTTGTTTATCTAAATGTTGTGTTAACTGGATACCTGGTTTGATTTATACAAAAGAACCCCAGTTTAACCTTTAAATATTTTATAAGAGAGTTCAATAGAAAGTCTCAACATTAAATAAATAATATGCTGTACGAGAGCACTTATCTTATAGAATAGATTTTATTATCAAGGTTTATAGATCCTTCTTAGATAAGCAAGAGGGTAAGTAATAGCTACATAGCACATATCACAGCAATAGAGAGTTTATTTTGTTTATAGGATGTTCTGCATTACTGTATGTCTGGATTCATAAACCGTCATCCATTGGAACGATATTCAGTGATTAATGTGTTTGTTACCGATCTTGAAAGTTTAAACAAGAGAGTCAGAAGAGCAAAGTTTTAAGTGGCTAAAATTACTAAAATAAATCATTGAGCGCTATTGGAAGAATGCCATGATGCATTCATCTTGAAGAAAGACACCGATAATAATTACCTTCGATTATTTTTGCGATTTATTGTAGCATCTGCTACTACTATGCATATATAAAGAAAGTTTTTCATTAATTTTCAGGTGATTCAATGCAAGTATCAAATATGCTAAAATTCATTAAAGATGACAACATTTTATTTGAATATAAAATTAAGGTAATACAAACCTACTTTGAAAAGATTTTATAACAGGGGTTACAACATATAATTTTTCTAATGTAATCAATAAAATAAAGCTACTTTATATTCTATTAAGCTTTGGGATTAAATATTTTTCCACTCTTTGAATATCAAGAACAGTAGCTTACTGTAATACAATAGTTCCGCTGATGTACCTATACAAAAGGACAAATTCGAATTCTAATTAAATTATGTATTGATAAAAATAATTATGTATTTATTGTACATAACTACTGGCTTTGACCAGTGAACGATTTGATAACAAGAATGAAGAAAACTGACTCAATTGGAAATACTAAAGTGGCCGTATTTCTCTGAATGAACTCTGATTGCGGAAAAGAGCTGATCATGTACTTTCGTTATTCACTTAAGGTTGACATATAACCTCTTTCCACATTAATTTTCGTATTCTGTATACGCATTTCGACAACTAAGAAATAGACTTATTAAACAAAGGTATAAAACATTGTTTACTGAACCGTGATACTCCTACCGAGGAGGTGATCGCAAGCATTGAAACGGCTATTAGGAATTTTGAACCAAGTACAAACAATTTCAATTTAGAGCCAAATTAAACAGAACTTACAAGAGCACAAACAAAAGTTAGTTAGTCATGAATGAAACTAGATTAAAAGGTCGAAAGACTGCTTTTATTTAAAAGCAAATGAAGGGAACAAGTTAGCAATTTGGACAAAAGCGATTATTTTGAAAGAGTAAAAAATTTAATTTTAGAAGGCCCATATGTTGAATATACGAAAACTCCATTATCAAAAATGATCAGAGACACAAGAAACCTATTAAAAATTGTCCAAAGTTAATAACCCCGAACAAGAATTATAGATTAAGTATAAGTAATCCGTTTATCCGTAGACTGTAATGTTTGCCTAAAATACATAAACCAGGCAACTCAATGAGACCAATTGTCTCAGGGATCAACTCTCCTACTTACTTAATTCAAAGTGGTTAGTGAATGAATAGAAAAATTTGCCCGAAAAAGTTGAAAGCCTATCAGTTACTAATTCAGTAGAATTTATATACAGAATTAGAGATTGTTAATTAGAAAACCGAGAAATTTTAGTATCATTCGACGTAACATCATTGTTTCCTTCGGTACCGATTCTAGAAACTTTAAAATATTTAGAAGAATTTCTTTATAAAAATAGGATCGAATCAGAAAAAGTAAAGGAATATGTGTGATTAACAACCTTTTGTATGTCATAAAACTGCTTTCAATTTGAAAGTGAGTTCTATGAACAAAAGCAGGGAAGTGTAATGGGCAATTGCCTTTCTCTATTTATAGCGGGTTTATTCATGAGTAATTTTGAAGTTGAATTTAACCATGAGGCTAAATATTTTCCAAGAACTTGGATTAGGTATGTAGACGGCATTTTCGCGATTTTTAATACACATAATTGTAACTTAGACGATTTCGTCAAGAAACTAAATTCATAACTCTCAACGATTAAATTTACGGTAGAAAAAGAAAACAATGACACTGCCTTTTTTGGACACCCCAGTAATTAGGAATAATTTTAAAATAAAAATTGATACTTTCCGAAAGGAAATTAATGGCAATAGATTCATCATAGCAAATCATAGCATGCAACAAAAGATGGCTTGTTTGCCTAGTTTCCTATTAACAAAAGTGAGATACGAAAAAGACTTTAATATAATTAATTAGATTACCGTGAGATACAATGGCTTTGATTCGGAAATAATCAATGGATTAATTAGGAAGGCTAACATAAGAAAGATAATTCGAGATACCACATATCTGTTACCTCAAAGCAATTAAGACAAGCAATTTATATGTTTACCTTTTCAAAAATTTCGAGTACTGTTTTTAAAGAGCGCGGTTGTTAAGTTACATTCCGGTCCACTAACTCCATCAAGTCTCTCTTAGGAAATGTAAAAGGCAAAGTCGCGGACAACAAAAAATCTGGAAGCAAAACATGTGTTGGAAAGTAATCATAGTGTAACCGTGGAATGTTTGCGTTTGGTAAAGAATGTGTGTAATTATCGCGAATTAGATATATGTATATGAGAGCATGTACATATTGAAGAATAAACCATGTGTTGAACACTGGTGTGGGTTCTACCCATAACTTATCTCTCTTTCACCTCTTATACCATAGAGAAGGAAGGATGTAGCAAACGCATGCAGGTACTTTTTTCGGAGTAGTTTAAGACTAGAATATAATTTCTTTAAGAATTATGTGAAACGACTATAAAGTGAGCATTTTGGCTTTCGATATTACAGATCATGTACGGAATTTGTTTAGTGCGATATGTTAGTGTTTAATTATCTGCTGATGGTGATAACTTAGTTGTCGAAGTCGTATACAGAATACGAAAATTAATGTGTAAAGGGGGGGTTATATATCAACTTTAAGTGATAAAGTTAATCAACCACAGGCTCGATCATATTCACCTCCTTTCGTTATCATAAATTTCTGGAAGAGTATTTGATTTAGATAAAACCAAAAGTTGTTGATGTTGCTAAATTTGGATTGATATTATGAGTATATTTTGATACAGGCAAATAGTAAAACTTAAAATTTGAGTATGTAACTCCTGTTGTACTTCCTACATTAATAAGAGAAATTTTAATATGAATTAAAAGAAATGTAAAATTTAGCACAAATTATTAAAACCTGTAAGAAATGTATATGTTAGCGTACTAAGATTATTATGAAAATGAAAATATGAAAATATGACACTATGAGAGTGTTAATAAAAATGAGAAAATATTAAATTTACTATAATCATTTCGACCTAAATTTTCAAACGCTCGCGATATATTCATCTCTTCAAGAATTAATCATATAGGCGAATGTACTTATATTTTGATTTCATTAAGGGCACTAGCGTTGACGTAACGCAATGAATACAAAATTTAATTTATTAGACATTATAGACGTAGTCATTTTGTTTTCACAAGTCTTTAGTCAAGGTAGCACATTTTATACAATATTTAGACTGAAAACAGATGAGTACAAAGTGAATAGAATCTTTATTTTTCTAAACTACTTAATTACAACGTTTATTTATTTCATGACAACGTACCGAACTATTCTGAACAAGGTCGAAGATTTTTATTATAATCAATAGCATAAATTTACTGTTTGATTGATTTGTACTTGTATGCATATGCATGCAAATTGGCCAAACTAATTTCAATAGACTTTATGAAATAGCTTTTCAAAGAATACGTTTTAATTAATGCTATAAAGATTTTGTTTATATCTGGAATAGCCTTTATCGAACTTTTTTGATTTAAGAATTTTTTACTAATGCCTTGAAATTATTGGCACTTCATTTTTCTTATTCTTGTTAGTTCTGCATTGCATTTATAATTCTCATTCGTTTTATAGATTGCTTGGTGATTTTGAGAACTTCTTCTTAATTTTAAAATGTATGCACGTTTTCAAAGTTCTCTTTAATTTTTTTCGTTGCGAAAGCTAGCTTCGCTTTTTGAATTAGAAGAACGCATTGTAGATACAAAGGGCGCAGCAAAGAAACGGGCGATTATAAAAATTAACTGACTAATTGAAGTGTTTTATTTCGAACGTCGCCGAGCAAAGGAAACGTTTCTAAAGACAACGTTAGGAAGGTGACTTCCGTCATTTCGAAAACACTTAAAATCTCAACTGTACACTATTTATTACGCTACGTAACATTTTTGCTGGAGTTATTTCTTTGTTTTATCCTGAGATTTATTTGCCAAATATTTTATGAGAAATCAAAGTAGATTTTGTTTTTCAAATAACTTAATAAATACAAATCGCATGCAGTTAAATTTGGCCATGCTGTGGGCCGAGGAATGTGTCTGTTTCTGAAGATTACGTAAAACAACTGCCTAACGGTGTTCCATCTTGCTGTAATGATGTGTTATTACTGAGAAGAAAGTTGGTAAATTGTTGTGACGAAAGCTCCTTGGCTACATACATATAACATAATAGGTGGATGTAACAGTACTTGCGATTTCAATGGTACCCTCTAAAAAGTAAGGATGAATAATTTCAACAGACTATGGACCTGTGTAAGGACTTCTTCATAAATTAGTGAATTTTTTCTTCTATCAATATAGAAATCTTGGTTTATTCATAAAACCTGACGTGTAAAAAGATATGTACTTTATCAGAGTAATAAAAATTGTAATTGTATTTAAAACAGTCAGTAATTTACGACAAAATGTATATGGTTAATAAGATCTCAATTCATGTATTACTTGAATATTTTATGAGTGGAACTTTAAGTTTAGATGCAAAATGCGACCTAAATTTCTGTCAGCAGACCTGCTCGTGTAATACATGATCCAGCCAAACACTACGAGTAAGATAGTCGTACTGGGGAGTTTCTGAAAACAGATTAGGCAGGCGATAATTTTAAGAAATATAAAAAAATAACGCCATCACATATGTGTGTGTGTGTGTATGTGTATGTGTGTATCTGCGTGTATGTATGTGTCATATTAAATTCCCGGTTGACCCATGTTGTAGGTGTTGATATTTCGACGACATCTCATTCATTTTCTAGGACATCTTAGTTTTATCGTTGCGATGCGAATTCACGCTGCAGCGACTCAACAAAATTCAACATAAAATATTTCATACACCAGAATATCTGAACTATGTAATCGATACACATATATACGAGGTGTGTTTTTTAATTAAGTTTTTGATATAAAAAGAACGTAGGTGCAATTTTTTTTATAATTTTATTTTTATAAGAAAGCCTGTATCTTAATTTACTTTTCAACGTAATTACCACCAATATTAAGACACTTATTGTGCAACCAGCTCCTGAATTTCATCCTCATAGAAATCTGCCGCCAGAACACTCTTTGAAACTTTAAGAAACATATCAGACGTTGTTTTTTAGAACTCAGGCGTCTGTTTTTTAGAACTTTTGCATCAGCTTTCTGAACTAAGTCTTCAGTAATGACTGACGGTCGCACAGTACGGCCATCTTTAAATACTCTAGCCCACTTTCGCACTATTCTCTTGCTCATAGTGTTTTCTCCATATTCTAATCTGACGATGAATTTCATTCGCATTCACGCCTTTTGCATGCAGAAAATGAATCAGATTTTTTAATTAGCGCCAAATAAACGCTTTTGTACTGGCGTCTGAGACTAACTAATAAATGTAAGCACTCAGCGCGCATGCGCGGAACGACGGCTACCGCGTTGCAGCGACCATATTTAAAAACGCGGTACCTACTTAAAACGTCCGATTACATATAATATATAGGTTACTCATTTAGTTCAGTTATTTGTTCGTGTGTTGAACTCTCTAAAGGGCTGCTGTCTGATCGAACTTTCGGAAATTTCAATGCTCTCATCTTCACTTATTGTAGCTGCTGGTGACCAATAACGTTCTTCGGACGAAAAACGCAATTGGTTACCGAAGTCCTGTGATTTTGATGCACTTTTCAAAAGCAAGTTAGGGGATGTTAAAGGTTTCAAGTGCGTTATAACAATTATTGGCGAAATATCGACATAATTACCCCATAATTCCATAGATGCAATGTGAAAAATCTTGTATTTTCCACATTAGCCTTATCAGTGTGTAGGAGTTGGATACTTCTCAATATGTTTTTAGGTGCTTTCATACTTTTACTATTGGGTAGTAAATAATAATGAATTATGTCATGCGAAAACTCTCTCAGAACTTTTTGTGGATGAAGTGGAGGTTTTAGATCATCTATTTATTATAAATCATAGGACAAATAGAATTTATGGTTGAATCTTAACCATGCTATAATACTACTCGTTTTCATACTGTAGACAAAGATAAAACAAAGATAAATACTAAAAATAAATTTTATTATTTGTCGCTAACAGTTCTGACATAGTTTCATATAGAATGATCAGAATAGGCATTTTATCTTTGTCTATAGTATGAAAACGCGTAGTATTATGATGTGGTTAAGGTTGAACATATCGGTAGCTTCACCATAAATTCTGTTTGTCCTATGATTTATAACCATAATACTATTTGCAAGTGTAAATTCATATACAATTTCAAGAGCATGTTATTGGTAGCGAACTTGTATCTTTTTAAAGACAAACATTAACACATGGATAAGTCCCAACTAACCCCTAGATGGCGCTCGTAGTAAACCAGAACCACGTCTTCTAAGTACTAACCTTTGCTTGAAAAGTGTCAAAATTTTAAGTCGATCGGACCAGAAACAGCGAGTTATCGAGGTTGGAGTAAAGTGTTTTTTAGTTTGTTTAAACAATGGAAAAAACCCAGTTTCGTGTTCTGATAAAACATTGTTTTTTAATGGGTAAAAACACCACGCAAGCAAAACAATGGATTGAAAAAAGTTACCCCGGGCCCTTTTCCATCAAAAGCAACGATTTGTCGGTGGTTTGCCGAGTTTAAAAGTGGTCGTACCGACACAAATGACGCGGAACGCTCGGGTAGACCTGTGGAAGCCGTTACACCGGAAAATGTGAGGAAGTGACAAAAATTATAATGAAAGATCGTAAAGTGAAGCTCCGTGAGATTGCGGATGACACAGATATCATATGGAAGTGTTTTCATCCTTCATGAAAAATTGACATGAAAAAGGTTTTTT